>BSBK01003857.1:652500-1197500 GCA_027943335.1 Chamaecyparis obtusa | reverse complement strand
AGTTTCCCATATCATATGATATGAGGGTACCTACTGTATGATGAATCTCATAAAGCCAAACGATACATATTTTCAAACCAATTTATCGTACAATAAACCTCAAAGAGGCTTGTGATGAATTTGTTTCATCATATGATAATCTAGGGCACAAAACCTAAAACATCAAAAAACAATAAAAAATAGCTAAAAGCTATCAAATCATAAAGAGGAATTGACTACTTACTGGTGCACCGTACGCATGAGGCTAGTTGTGGTGTCTCTCCAACTTGAATCGATGATTTTAAACTGGAATCAACATTTTTAACTCTCTGGAGGTCTCAGAGCTCTCAAAGTCAACTATAGCGAATGAATTGAAAATGACCCCTCCGAGCCCCTTTTATAGATTTTGACCTACTTTTCAAAGTGCTTGAAATCCTGCAAAAATTAAACCCCTAGCTAATTTCAACATCCTGAATCCATTTTCAGGATCAAAATCAAAATCTAAGATCATTTACCTTGTCAAATTGCAAAGTCAACCCTTCTTGGTCAAATGCAGTTTACCGCTGCCGCTATCACTTCCCGCTCATTTCTACCTTCATTTATTGAACCTTTGAGGTCAATTTCATGCAAATCTATCAAATCCAAGTGATTTCATACTAGTCAAAATTGGTCAAAATTCAGTCAAATATGATCAACAAGACCTCAAAATAGCTTGAAACATGCTGCTAACCTATTTCAAGCTTTAACCTCTTTGCCTCATTTTGATTCCGATCTTGAGGGGGCATGGAAACATAGAAAAAATTCTTCTACAATCAACCATTATCATCTAATCAATTCAAGCTTGATCATAAATTATATCAAGTTGAGATTCTTTGCATCTCTATGAAAGAGTGATCTCATTGCTTCATATAAGATCACTCAAACATGCATCTATTTGATCTCTAGGGGCATGTCAGGTTCATCAGAACCCATATCAATCTAACATCATTCCTGGGGCATATTAGGTTCATCAAGACTCATATCAATCTGGTATTGTCTCTCAATTAGGTGATTGGATTCTTCAAAATCTTTGTTGAAGTAGTTATCTCAAATCTCTTTGATAGATATTCAGTCTCATCGCTTCATATCAGGCTGGATATCCCAATCTTGATCACCAGTCTTTGATCAATCAATTTTGGAGCGGATTTCTTCAATCAATCTTCATTTGGAGTCGGTTCTCTCTATATCAGAAATAGTCTCACCTCTTCACATCAGGCTATTCTTGGTCTAGCTATAATATTTTCTTTGAATCAATACACTGCTTGCACATCGATTCAAAGAGGGGAAAATGTAATCACCTAAATTTTTTTCTTGTAGAACCTAAGCCTGCAATCTCAATTAAAATTACCTTACAACAAATTATAAATATCAAAGGCATAATTTACTAGACATAATTATGTAAGAAACCTGGATAGTCCCCCTTGCATAATTAAATTAAATTATTTCTAAACTTGAAAAATTATTTAATTGTCAAAAGTTACCTTTAATATAAAGTCCTAGCACTTTTATTAAAAAGAGCACTTTGTACAACTTAATCTTGATTAATTGATAATTAAAAGGGGATTCACTATTTTTTCTTATTCTCCCATCAAGCTTGACTAATCAAAATTATTGAATCCTCTCACATGGATTGATCTTTCTCACCACTCATATCTACCTAACATATTTTGCCTCTTAATAGCCACTCTTCATTCTTGAGGTAATTTCTTTAAAAAGAAGCTCTTCATTGGCTCAAGAGTTCCAATCTTAATCATTGTTGAAGTCCACCACTTTTGCATTCTAGTTCAATCTTGATCATCTTAGTAATTTTCATTCTTGCATTCTTTCATTCTAGAGTAATCTTGCTATTTTGAGTTCTTATTTTCTTATCTCTTAGCTCTCTTGAATTGTTAGCTTAGTTTATTTTCTAGTATAATCTTGCATGGTTAACCTAGTTTTCTTGCATAGTAACATTGTTAATTTTGGATTCTAGTTTCATTCCTAGTTTTTCATGGCATTTTAATCTTCCATTTTGGATTAGTCAAGTCACTAGTCCTTCATTCCAATATGATGAGCACTACAAAAGGATCAAAATTGCTTCAACTAGGAAGTGATAAGCTGATTTTGAGGGTTTAGTTGGTTCATTTGAATTGAAATCCTATAGCTAAATTCTTAAGTTAATGATTTATTCAGTGTTGGTTTCATTCCATTTGATTACCAATATTTAACCACACACTGGGTACTACTCCTTAGGGGGAGTAGTCACATTGAGCAGAGCTAGCCAAGAGCTCTTATGTAATGATTTTTATTCTAACAGTGTTTGTTGGTACTTGGCATTATTTTGAGATTGCAGGCTGGTTTGATTCAATGCAAGAAATTTGATGTATTTATCCAAGGGGGAGTGATCTAATGTTTGGCATATTGGCTCCTTTTCCATTGATGTCAAAGGGGGAGAGAAAGCTACAAAAAACCTCTCTTAAGGGGAGAAGAGTTTGCAATCTAGTAGTAGTAATGAAGACTGCATATGTTGAGGAAATGTAATGTTTACTTTTGGGTTGATGGTTTTTCTCCATATGTTTCCATCAATGCCAAAGGGGGAGATTTTGGGAAACAAAGTTTTGTTGACACTTGAATGTATTGATTTTATGTTGTATTAGTGGAAGATTTTGTCATTGATGAAAACATATGCTTGTGTTCATGAAAGACTGGGACTATGTACATCGCATACATGTATCAAGACAACGAAGTCACACGTTGATGTATTTTAGTATGAAAGCTTAGTTTTTTTTTTTAAAAACAAAAGTGGGCAAGCCACCATAAGTTTATCATATTAACTAATTCAAGGACTCATCTGTGGAAGAATCAGGAAGAAACCCCAAAGTCATTATCATATACAAGTACAAAATTATAGTTTTCAAAGTTGATTTTACACTTGAAAATCAATTAGATCCCTAGCAGCTAAAGTTCTGATACATTGATTTCCACATGAAAATCCAAAAGCCCTTAAGGGATACAAAATTTAAACGTAATTGCATAGATGGAATTAAACAACAAAATAACCCACTCAAAAACCACTGCAACTGCAAGTTTTTCCAGCTACTCTTCCATGGCCATGGAAGATGACACACATCTTCTAAGATCAAAGGCTCAATCCCATCTAGTAGGGGGTGCCATAGGAAATTTTGATACCCAGCCATTGAGCTCTTCCAAAGAACAAGTTGAAGTCGCTTCATTCACCTGATGGAGGGAAAGCATAATCAGTGAAGAGGGCAAGTTTAAATCCAGAACCCGCTTGTCCGAGATAGGGGAAGCACCACCAGCGGGTGAAGGTAGAAAAGAATGCAACATCAGTGGAGGAGGATGGTTCAACAATCTTAGTAGATCCCACACAACATTAGCAGAGTTACGAATATTATCCACCATATTTTGCCCGAGAGCCAAACCCATAATTTGTAAGTTATTTGAAATGATGCGAAAGCTTTGACATTCTATGGCCCATTTGAAATAGTCATATGCCATGAAATTTTCATGACTTGACATCAATTCATTTTGAGAAAAAAGGCCCCCAATCAGAGCCTTACCAGACCAGAAATTGTACAATTGTAAAGCACCAACAAGAACATTATCCGCAAAGAAATAAGGATGAACCATCTTAATCGCAATGCAGTTGACAAATTCTACTGACTGGAGTAAATCCATAAGGTTGGACAAAAAAACCGACACCACCTGAGAAGGGAAAATAGCAATTTTTGTTCTGGGTGATAGGATATGCTCACCAACAATCCAACAGATAGCTCTATAAATCGACTTAGAATGACATTTGAAGATAATGTCCAGCTTGATCCCATCAATTCTACCTAGAATAGGAAGCTCATTCATGGAAGGAGGAATAAAAAACCTTTTGTTCCTAGGCATTAGTTCATCGTGAAGCCCACATGTCAGACATCTCAGGAGCTCCATCCAAAAAACATAGATTATTTGCTAGAAGAAATAGTTGCTCGATCGAAATCAATGAAGTAATGAAGACTACAATAAGGTTAAAAAGAAATTCAAACCCCACATCAACATCTTATCGCACGTTTGGGGGAATTTTGAAGCCATCATAAAACCAACTTGAATTACACCAGAGTACTTCAAAGACAAACATGGCAGCTCAAAGTAGCATCTAGAATGTAAAAACATGTGTAGTTATAGTGCAAAGATTGGGAGGATCAACATCATTAACCACCTCTACAAATAATATTGTACAGCTGAAAACTAGAATCATGCGGATTGAGTGATGTTGAGACATCAAAAGGTACAGGAATTGAGACTAAAACCACTTGCAAAATTGGTATGTCATAGAAATGATTATGTGTACCATCAAGCATTTAAGCTGAGGTGGATGAAGATGACACAATATTATTAACATCCTACATCAAAACTCTATGAAAAACCCTGTTGGTGTTTACGAAAGCCTCTAGATTAAAATCCTCAATGTCTAACCCATCACATCTTGTGTTAGCTAGAAAGTCTTCCACTAGATTCCCTTCATGAAGTGTGTGGGAGATATAAATAAATTTGAATGAATCAAGAAGGAACCAAATTTGCTGCAGAAGATAGGAAAGCTACCAGTTGTGGGATTCCCATTTAATACAAGTGTTAATTATTACCATGGAATCTCCTTCAATGTGAATTGACTGATAAACACCTTTTTTAGCCAAGATTAAGCCCTCAAATAAGGCAAGGGCCTCAACCCTATTGTTACTTCCAGGAGGGATTGGGGATGCTTTGATGGCTAGGGCTATACCCTTGTAATCTCTTATACAAATACCAATCCCTGACTGTCTTGGATTGCCACGGGATGCACCATCAAAGTTAATTTTGATTGAATCACATGAAGGAGGTATCCATTTAATTGATTTCCTAATAATTGGAGATGAAGCCTATTTGTGGTGAAGCCAACCAAAATTAATATGAATTCCTTTCCACTCTCTAATGATTGAGCTGTCCCAACTGGATAAGATTGGGTTACATTTGGTTCTATAGTGACTTGCATTTACCACTTCTGAAATAGACTGTTCAATACCAGTAATAACCAAATTGATTGGTGAAGAGACCTTATGAAAGATTCTCTTATTGCGTTCCCACCAAATCACCCACACTACAATTGTAGGGATGCATTTCCACAAACAAGCAAAGAGTGAAGAGGAATATAATACTGGCCAAGCTTGGAAGAGATCCCATAGAGTGCTTGGAAGAGGAGATGAGTATTGTAGTTTTTGGAAAATAAAAATCCAACATTGTTGAGAAAATATGTAGTTTAAGAATAGGTGATTAGTGTCTTCTACCTGTAGATCACACAAGCAGTAGTTGAAAGGTTGAGCAATGTTGAGTTTGACAAGTCTGTCACTGGTGAGAACTCTCTTTTTCAACACTAACCATGCAAAACAAATAGCTTTGGGGAGGGTTACTAAATTCCAACAAAACAAAAATGCACGACTATGAGAGGTGACTGAACCTTGCTACTAGATGATTCTGTATCCATCTTTAATGCTATATTTGCCAGATTTGCCCGGAATCCAAAGCAATTTATCCTCCCTTCTTGATAAAAATACCACTCTATATGATATGATTGATCTAAATCTAGATCTATCTTGAGATGATTATGGATGAGTATAGATATCATATCTATGTTTGATGGTTCTTATATTCCATTTTGGATGAGTTATGATTCATTTGGTGAAGACTGGTAGCAGACCAATGAACATAAATTGTTAACAATGATAGTCTGTGGAATATTTGCTATATCTTATTAGCAAAGTGGAATCAATGTCTGGGAGATTGGATTATGGTAGAATAATTTTAAGTGCAACTATATTCATGATAGAAAGACATTTGGATACTCTGGAATAATTGTTGTTGTGCAATAGACAATATATTTTACTAACAACCGACTATGTTGAGGAAGCATGTTTTTTCTCATTGTAAAATGTAATATATGTATTGTAATGTGTGGGAACCATAATGTAACATTTGTGATAATTATTAAGAAGCAATGCATGCCTTAGCATGGCCCTATATAATTAAATAATCATTTGGGAAGCTTTAACAAGTTGACCTAATTAGTATTTTTGTATCGGGTATAAAGGAAAGTTGTTCGGTATGTATGGCATGAGTGAAAAAGAAAAAAAGGAAATAAAAAGAAGAAGGAAATGAATGGATATGTGAGATAGTGCAAAAAAAAGTAGAGGCATTGCTAAATTGAGTTGTGAACTTCAAAGGAACTATTATGGAAAACTGAGTTGCAAATTTAGTCAGTTCATCCTTCTGGATATGTTATCTTGAAAGATAAATCTATCATCTTTGTTGGAACATTTGGATAGCGGGTCAACTTGTTTCCTTTCAACCTTTAATAGGGTTAGAACCTTCTAACAAGTGTTCAAGGTCTCTTAACATGGATCTCTCCTTTAATAGGGACTGTTGTACTAAATGAACTTCATTTGAATCCTAACAGGGTCACATCATTTCACAAGGAATTTATATGTTAGTACACTATCTTGTGGGTTCCATCCCCACTGGGGTTTTCCCTATGATCAAGGGTTTCCTCAAGAACAAATCTTTGTGTTATGGTGCATGATTACTTGTTTAGTTTATCATTGGTACTATTTTTTATAATCTGCATTATAAGTTTTGGATTTAATTTGATTTGGTCACAATAGATTCACCCCCCCTCTCAGTTGTGTGTGGACTCTACTTTTTAACAGAAGCATATAATATAGAATGAGATGCCAAAATATTCTAAATAATTTATGCTTTTCTAACTAAGGATAAAAGGTTAGTCTGCCATTTTTTTATGTTTTTTTTTCAAGTTTCGAATACAACCATGCCCACATGTCCTTAGTGGAGGGAGAATACAAAATGGATTCCAAGATATTTGACAATAAAATTAGGTCTTGCCCAATTCTAACCTTTATCTATCATCCAATTAGGTGCCAACTCTTGCCAACGTAGGACTGTGGATTTATGAGGAGCAACCTTTTCTCTAGAGGCCAAACAAAATAATTGAAGTCTATTCATCACATTATCAAAGTTATCTTTATTTATTTCAAAAAAAAGAGTTGTATCATCTGCAAATTAAGTATTAAGGAGTTCCTCTTGATTAGGAAGTGTAATACCCTTGACAAGGGGGCCCAAAGAAGAAGATCTAAGGATACAAAACATGGAATCTTCAAATAATTTATAAAGGGCTGGGGCTATAGGAAATCCTTTCCTAATAGATGGTTGAAGAGATATAGGTTCTAAAAGTTCCCCATTAATATCAATAACTATGGAGGAGACCTTAAATAAATTTTTAATCCATTTACAAAAATAAGGTGGGAATCCAAAAGCCTTAAGCATTCCTATGAAAAAAGACCATTCTATTCAATTATATTCTTTCTCAAAGTCTAACAGAATGATAGAAGAGTTCTACCCATCTTAATTGCCCAATTAAGTGCTTCCCAGCAAGTAATGAGGTTCTCAAGAATATATCTTCTCTTGATGAATTCAGTCTAAGTGATAGAGACAATTTCATTAAGTAATCCAACTATCCTTCTAGCAAGAAGCTTAGCAATAATTTTGTAAGACAAATTTAAAAAAGTTATAGGTCTCTAGTTCTTTACTTGAGTTTTATCCTCACTCTTGGGAATAATTTTAATCAATCCCCTATTGATATGTGGATGTTGTGTCCCCTTCTCAAAAGCTTCATTATGTATTTGCAAGAGTTCAAAACTAATCCAATCAATATTTTTCTTATAAAATTTAGTTGGTAATCCATCTAAGGAAAGTGATTTATCATTTGACATATATAGGTTATAGTTGCTTCTATTTCTTCAATAGAAGTATTGGTATCCAGGGATTTCACCATTATCTCGAGTACTTTTCTTGGAATTAAATTCAAACAATTTCTAAGGACTTCCTCATTTTGAGAAGAATGTTCATAAGAGAAGAGATTATGGTAAAATTTGAAAAAAAATTCTTAACTTCCTCAATATCTCTAGTGAGTCCCATTTATCCTTGAATCTCTTCAATAATGTCTCTTTTTTTTGTTTGTATCTAAACAAATTGAAGAAGTATTTTGATCCTTTTTCACCTTCCTACAACCAATTAATTCTGGATCTAACTCTTTGTGCTTAAAATCTATAATTTTGAATTTTCCTCAACTCTATTTTGGTTATATTTAGTTCCTCCATGATTTTTATATCCCTCACCTGTCTCTGCAAGGTGCTTTCTAAAGAATAAAGTTTAGATTGCAAAAAACATTCTTCTTGATTTATGTCCTTGGCTTTTTTTTCTATCCCACAATTTGGAACATATCTTTCCATAGCTTAGTGAGGGTTTTCTAGTATTCTCTACGGTCCATTTTCATGTTAAAAAATCTAGAAAGATGGGTAGCCATTTTAATGGCCTCAATAGTATCTTGATCCTTTAGTAGAGAACCATTAATTTTGAAGAGGCCTTTCGGTCTATTGTTGGAGAAAGCACCAGAAGGGTAATCAATATTGACATTAAAGAAAATAGGAGAATGATCTGAGATAGAAGAAAGAGTAACCTTGATGGGGGATAGACCCTTTGAGGAAGGAAAAGAGAAAACTGAAGCATCAACATAAGCTCTATCTAATCTATAGTATACTCTTTGTCTACTCCGTTGATTATTAGACCAAGTGAACCAAATGTCAGAGAACAAATCTTTTTCCTACTAATTAGGTCCACAAGCTTTAGTCTCCTTCTGAATTTATCCTAGAAGAAGTGTTCATTACATTTATAGATTTTTTTTTAATCTTCCACACTTGTCTTCCCCAAACTCCACCATATTAAAGTCTCCATATATAATCTAGTGAGATTTTGGAAGAGCCATAGCCAACCAATCCTAGAGAACTTCTCTCTCTCTCTCTAATCATTAGGATCATATAAATTGCAAATGCCCAAGGTTTTATTCTGCCGATATTTAGGTGTGACCCAAACAACCCTATTGCAAGGTGAAATACCACTATTAATAATACGATCCTCCCATTTGGGAGAAATGATGATAGAAACTCCCCTTTTCCTTTTTCATGAGTAGAGACAAATTTTTTAGCCTAACTCTAGAAGAATTTCATAATGGTAAAAGAATGATAACTAGTTACCTTGATTTCTTGTAGAAATACAAAGTTATTGTTCTATATGTTATCTCTATTGAGAATTAAAGGTTGTCATTTGTATTAAAGGTTATCAAAGACATCGTTTAGTTACTTATATGAACCCAATCGGTAACTATAAGTAATACAAGCCAGTCGGTTAAGTCTTCATACTGAGCACCAGACAATTTTACCAAGCATCAGACACCGATACCGAGAGATAGTAAACACCGAGCATCAGAGTAATTATCAAGCAGTATTTACAATGTTTATCGAGGATCATAGGAAATGACATAGTAATTAGGAATGGCACATTCTTCTATGCAAATAGTTACAACAGAATCAGAAAACATTTTACCAAGATCGAGGATCATTTATTGTTGAGATACGATGAAGATCTTTTGTAATTCTTAGATCTAGGTCATTTTTATACACCGTTGATCTTAGGGTTTTCTCTAAGATATTGTAGCCTAATTTTGTTAAGCGGCATAAAGTAGTATGCTATATAATTGTATGTTTACACCTTTTTTGTTGTGAACTG
This sequence comes from Chamaecyparis obtusa, assembly GCA_027943335.1. NCBI lineage: Eukaryota > Viridiplantae > Streptophyta > Pinopsida > Cupressales > Cupressaceae > Chamaecyparis > Chamaecyparis obtusa. The sequence continues at coordinate 1,187,825 of BSBK01003857.1, read as the reverse complement.
ATGTATGAGTGAAGAAACACTTGAAGCACTAGCTAACCTTCAAGATTATCAGTTGATAGAGCGGATCAATATTAAGAGGAAATCAGATTGAGAAGAATCAGAACAGGCTAACTGAGCAGTTCAGAGCAGAGATTCACATAGTATAAGGTGATATATATTCATTACTTTATTGATTTGTATCAGATAAGTTGAGTTGTCATTAGTAGATAGTTACCTATTGCTTTCTACTCATTGTAATAGAGTTTTGGTAAAATCTCCTAATAGAGTAGACTTGACAGTCTTTTGTAAATCTCTTAACTGAGTGCACACTCAAGTAGTGTTGCTAAAATCCTATCACTAGGTAGATCTAGCTGATCTAATGTGTTACTCCTAATAGGGTAAGATCACCAGAAGAGATCAAACTTGTAGCCCTAATAGGCAAACCTTTTATATCTGTAGTAGTGAAGAATTTGTGGGTGTCATCCCCACCGCAATTTTTACCTTCTAACAAGGGTTTCTGTGTTATCAAAATACTTGTGTTATGGGACTGTTATATTGTTGATTTCATGTTATTTATTTTTACAAGTTGAATGGATGAATGATACATGCATTTGATAAAAGTAATTTTGGAAGGTTATATTGTTTACTGTTATAGATCTAAAAGGTTGATGTGTTAAAGTTTTTGTGGCTACTGATTCACCCCTCCCCTCTCAGTACCCTATCTCTCCTAATTCCAATAATTGGTATCAGAGATCAGTTCTCTTATTGGATATTTTAACCACTTAAGGGTAAAGATCTAAGTCATGGAGATGTATAAGTTAGATAAGACTATTGAGAATCGGAAGATTCAAATGCAAATGTTTGTTGAACAGTATAAGCAAGCCAAGGAAGGACTGAAGAAATTACAGGTTGAAAAGAAGAACCTAGCTATTTTAAAAAATTAGATTGGCTACCATGAAGAAGCAATTGATGATATATTTGACCACATTGGATCTAGTTCAAGGAGTATTTTTGATGGATCTAAAAGTATAATCTTTGAATTGTCTAAGAAGAATCAACATTTAACCGAACAAGTGAAAGCACTGAAAATCGGTCAAGAATCTCAGATGGTGAGAATGGTAGAAATAATGAACAATGCTAGATAGGGTGAGCAAGAAAGGAATTTGGCTATTGAAGACCAAAGATAGACAACTGAATAGCTAAAAACTAAAGAGAGTGAGATACAAAGACTCACCGATTGTCACTTTTAAGTATCTAATCAGATGATGACTGTGAATCAAGAAGTCAACTGAGTGAATGGAGAATTGTCAAGAAGACTTGAAGATGTTGCAATACTCAAAGAAGAGAATGGAAAACTGAGAAATGAAATAAAGACAAAAAAAACATAATGAGATGATGAGGTTAGCTGAGAACAATTCCAAGAAGATTGATGATTTTCTGATTAATCAAAGAAGATTTGGAAGCAAAGCTGGACTAGGCTATACCGGTGAAGGAGAATCATCACAACAAGCGGAACATGTCAACAAAATTCAAAATCAGAGACCTAAAGTGTTGACATGTTATCACTATGGAAAACCAGGACATACTTCTAATGTGTGTAGAAGCAAAGCACAAGGTAAACCTCCCGTCACTCCTAAGTTCAATGGATATTGCTATTATTGTGGAAATTATGGTCATCAAGATTATGAATGTAGAGCTAAATAGAATGGTAATGATACTACTATGGAGAATTTATGTTATACTTGTAATAAGCATGGACATACTGCACGAGAGTGTAAGGCAAAAATGAAGCAAGTATGGACTCCTAAGAAAAAGACACAATGCAAGCCTTACCAACTGAAGAGACAAGGTAATTATTATGTTTGGGATTATAACACATGGGCTAACTATGTTTCATGTTATATGGGCACATTGCAGAAAATTGTAACATGAAAAGATGGGCTAGACAATCAAGAAGCTGGACAAGCACTGGAATTGCATGTTTGCATTGTCATAAGGTCGGTCATTTAAGAAAAGACTACAAAGACCAAGCACCAGAAGAAGGTCATATATTTGAGAGTGGAAACACTATTGCAGATATCATGAGAATAAGGAATGACATGTGGAAGAAGGCATCTAATGAGAATGCTGAGTCAAGTAATCCTGTCAGTGAAACCTCATCCACTGGATTGGGTGACATCGGTACTTCCACCTAAGGTGAAATAGGTATGTATGGGACTAAAATTTCAAAATGATCACATTTTACATAAAGTTCCTTATATATGATGTACAAATACTAAATCTAAATGAATAAAGATGCATTTTGGTTTATATGTTTTGAGCTAACAAAGTTACACAATCAGTAAAAGTTAGACCGAGCATTGGTTACCAGTTGGTAATCACTATTCAAGGTTAACCAAATAATAGTATCAACTGAGAAAAGAAGTCTTGTGTTAACCAAGCTGATGAAATATTACAGCTGTCACCGAGCTGATGAAAGATTGCAGCTATCACTGAGATGACAGTTGTCATGAAATGGAATGTAGGTCAAGCATTTATTGCATAAATTTTTGAGTGGGAATATCAAAAATTCTATAAATACACGGAAGATAGAGTTTATTTTTCACATTGCAATTTTAGAGAGCTAAAATTTAATAGAGTGAGTTCGAGCAAGAATATTTTAAGCTAATTTAAGCTGCTGCAGATTGAACTGAGCACACTCTTTGATACATTTTGAGTAAGTTGAAACCCTACCGAGCATATTTCTCATACTTATCATAAAACCTAGTTTGTTGAAATGGCATCTACTGTGAGTTCTTCTAAAGTATTGGAAGAAGAAGTTAATTTAATTGTGTCAGTAAGCTACAAGGAACCAACTTATAAGTTACACCTTGAAGTTGCCTCGAAAATGGATTCAGCAGGCACTTTTTCAAGCATTCCACCTAGGGTTTTGTTAACTGAAGACATACGATCATACATACATTGTAAAATTGGGGAAATAGGTAATTTCAATATGTATGTTGCGTATCAGGCACTTTGTAATGAAAAAATAGAACTGAAACCAGAGCACAAAATTGTTGAATCACTTGGTCTTACCAATGCCCTAAATTTCTTGAAGAATTTTAAGAATGAATGGATTAGGGTTGTGTTGAGCTACTATCATGAGGGAACATTCTAGCTAGATAGACCAATCAAGGTCACAAAAAGAATGATTAGCAGGGTTACTGGTTACCCTACTACTGATAAAGACAAAGCATTCAGAAGCTCATCTCGAGCCAAGATTGAGAAAAATACTGGCACAACATGGGATAGTAGAGCATTGAAAATTGCATCAATTGTGGATCCCAAAGTTAAGTTTGTAGCTCATGTAATTGGGTACAAAATATTTCAATCAAGCAGAGCAAATAGTGTACCATGTAGTGCAGTCGACATGGCTCACAAATTGATAAAGAAGGGTCATCAGATAGACCTTGCTGAGCTACTACTGAGACAAGTTGAAGAAAACATGAAAACAATTAGGACATAGAAGTCCAATACCTGTAAGTTTGGATCATTACTTGTATGTTTATTTTTATATCTCCAAAAATTCTTTCACTCTGTCGTTCACACTAACTAGATATATGACACACCGATCACTTCACAAATGTTTAATATTATGAAAGGTCTGGGAGATAATGCTAGGAATGTTATAGATAGTTATTTTGAAGATTTTAAAGTAAATATGAATTTAAGAAGTAGAATTTTGAGTTCATTGGTTGAAAAATATGAGATGGACATTTGTTTCTTAGTGAACATCGACCACACTATAATTAAAGAAGTTGAGCTGAGAATAAAATGGCTAGCACCTATGAGCTATGAAATGGATCACGATTTTGGTTTGAAATCTATTAAGGCACTGCTAGCATTACTGAAGGACACAAAGGCCGAAAGGTTTGGAACCTTTGAAGAAGCTAAGTCTAGAATTAAAATAGGTTTGGTCATCGGTAAAATGACAAGGAAAGTAAAGAAAGTGAAGAAGTTTTTATTTGAGAAGTTTGGGAATGAATCTGACTCATCTAAGGAGTCACTGGTTGAAATAACAACCGAAGGTCAGTTAAGTTGGCTGACAAACCATATGACAGTGAATAAACCAAGTCCGAAGAAGAACAAGAACCAATACCAGTTTCTCCCACTCAAGCTCCAAAGAAGAGGCAGTTGCCAGTGCAAACAAGTGCATGCACAAGGTCATCAACTGAAGCTTCACCACCATAGAAGAAGGTAGTTGTGAAGGTAGCAAAATGAAAGGCTGCTACACTGACAAAGACTTATATAAAGAAAGGACCCAAGGTTATAGAAGAGGCACCGAAGAAAAGGAGAAAATTGATAAGAAATAGAGAAGACCTTGAGGATGATGAAGATGACAAAAATTAATTCAAGGTTGTCAATAATAAGAATAGGTCAATAGATGAGGTTTCTGCAGACATAATCGAAAATGGAAATATTGCAGATCCAGAACTTAGTAAGTTTGATAGCATGTCAAATGAAGAACAAAAAAAAATTAAGGAAGCAGTCATCTAGATGATGATACTTTAGATGAGTTCCATTAGAGTTTGAATTGTCACTGCCCAAGACATTAGAGGACTGAATAAATAAAAAATGGTCATATGCCTTGGAAACTGAGAAGAGGATGAGGGAACAAGCCCTTGTATCAATTGCACTGAACTTATCTCTTGATGAGATTAAAGAGCTTATGGATACTTATGTGCAGAGATTCAAAGTCAAGAACTAACCTATGCAAATAATAGATGAGAATCTGGCAGATCTTGATGAGTCTAGTCAACTTATCTATAGTTCACTTTTAGCTGTCAAAGAGAAAAATGAGAAAGTTGCATTTCAAAATTTGTCTAAAAAGAGACAAAATTCAAAAGGTAAAGGAATATTCATCGAGGATAATGTAGAAAATAAGATTAAAGAGTCAAAGGTATCATTTACCGAGGTAATTGATACAACAATTGGTCAAGAAATTAAGAACAGTTCACAGGATGCACCGAATCCAAAAGTGATTGAGATTGAGGACACAAATGACAAGGATGTACTCATTGAGGACATCACAAATGATGATCCTGATGACAAGGATGAAGATGATGATGTGAATAATACACAAGACAACACACATGATGAAGCACAAGTTATCGAGTGTGCATTTCTATCACTACCGGGTGAGCTTCCTGTACTTGTTGAATCCATAGAGATTCTATCTTAGGAACAACCTGCTGGCTCAAACCCCAAGCAACCTAAAGAAACAATAGGAGAACAAAGCATTGAGACACCTACAGAGACAAATGAGCCTAAAGGAAAAGAGGCTACTGAAATAGAAATGAAGGCACAAGAAGAGCCTAAGGCAACTGAGGATACCCCACTTGACACCACATCTGATGCTCCACCTCATTCAACCAACACACAAGTTACTAAGGAGAAGAAAAAGGAAGATAGTGTGTCAACTGAGTAGAACACTCTAAGGGAATAAGACAAAGCTATTGTCACCATTGCCAAGAAGTCACCACTTGCACCAGAGAAGAAGAAGAAGAAGAAAGGAAAAGGGCCGATCACTCTAGACGAAGTCATTGTGATACCCGAGTGTGACCCAAGGACCCTTAGCTCTGAGGAATTGAGAAAATATGGAAAATTGTGTATAAGAAAAGTAGTAAAAGAGAAGTTGAAGCAAGAGAATAAGAGTAAGGAGATATTAGAAAATGTTCAGGATATCTTACTATAGAAACTGAGAGAAACAGATTCAACTTCCAAGACCAATCTGCATGCAAGATACCTGTTACAGAGAATGAAACAAAAGATGGAAAAAATTGAAACCCTTCTGTGCTAAAAAATGAGAGAAAAAATGTATTCAACATAATGAAAAATAATTACAAGGTTCAACCTATAAAGGTGAACAAAACCCTAAAAATAAGAAAAGCTAGGTTGCGCAATATAATTAATATAAAATATTAATTATATGCACCTAAGAGATAGCTTAAGTGAAAATAGAGTAAATAAACTAACTTATTACTCTAACACCCCCCCTTAAGAAAAGATCAGGATGAAAGCTAACCTAGCATAGCTATGAAAGTAGGAAATGGGTCCCAGCAACAAGGCCTGATCAGGTACCCAATACAAGGAAATCTCTATAAACTGGAGACAAAGGAGAAAACCCAGTGGGAAAAACTCCTCTCCAAAAATAGATATAAAAGAAAGAAAAAGACAAAAAATGACTTCAAGAGACTCTCTCAAAGCCATAAGTACAATGTGTGCTGCCAACCCCCCCATGAGAGAGGGTCAAGGCTCTAAAGCCCCCTACAATGAAAGAACCCCTAGATCAATGAACAAACCACCATGACACCAATACAAAGGAGTGAAAGGTAGTGAGTCATGAAGAGGTAACCTTGAAAGGTGAGGTGTCACTAGAAGGCTGAGCTAATGCTCAAAGGAGTAGACACGAGGATCTTGAAAGGGAATCCCCAATGTAGGTGGTAAGATAGGTGTGTAGACACTGTCAGGAGAGAGGAGATGAGTGTCCTCTATAGAATCTTGAACAACTGCACCTGGTGGCTCGATGAATGGAGCTGGAGGGTCTGGCAGTGCTGAAGAAGAGTCCTATTGAAGAGAAGAAACCCCAACAAGATGAGGTGAGGTAGTCATAGAAGTGGTCTCAGGAACAACACAAAGATTCAAGTGACCTGACTATCCTACATGATGCTCTTGCAGAAGAGGAGAGTTGTGCTCTGATAATGGAGATGGTGGACCAAAGTGTGAGAAGGTGTAGAGATGGGTGGAATGATCAACTATCCCTATAGTAGCAATGCCATCTGTCACACTATCCTGAATGAAGACTAAATCTGGCGTGAACTCAACTATCTTCCCTGACCCACTGAGTGTAATTTGATAAATCGAGAGGAGGTTTGTAGATAGAAATGGAACATATAATACATCATTGAATGTGCCATCCTGAATGCGTACAGAACCTTTCCCGTAGATGGGCATAACAGTGTTATTCCCCATGAGAATGTGAGGAATAGGAGAAGCCTCAATAGAAGAGAAGATCTATAGAGAAGATGCCATATGGTGAGAAGCACCTGAATCCAGTATCCAAGGGACCTGTGAAGGGGATGCAACGGAAGCCCTTAATGCATGACCATGTCCAAAATCTTGTCCAGATGTTGAAGATAAGGTAGAAGACTGAAAAGTAGACCCCTATGAGGTGGAAGAGGATGGAGAGGAAATAGTGCTCTTCTGAAGGAGAGCTTGCAAATTTGCAATCTGTTTCTCATAGCCATCAAATCTCTTATAAAAACATAAGAAATTACTATGAAAGCACAAGAAATGAGAAAAAAACTTGAGTTCCAGAAGTAGAATAGGAGCATAGAAGAAGGTGCATCTTTGATAGAAAAAAAAGGAAATCAAATGGAAAAATCAAGAAGTGAAACTTGCATAGGAGAGATGGGCTTAGAAAGACCTTTCTGACGATATATCATATGTCAAATTTTGAGTTCGTATGAGCCCTGTAGGACCAAAAAAGCCCAGGTACCCCCAAAATGTAAGCTCACTGGAAACAAATAGACATGATAATAAGATTGATGGCTGTATGGCCGTCACAAGATGTCTGGAGGGGTTGGTAACACGTGGGCGGTGGTTGGGCAGTGCGGTGCAGTGGCAACAACATGGTGGCAGCAACACGGTGGCGTGATGGTGTTAGTGCGACGGTTGGAGAGCAGCGACATGGTGGTAGGAGGGTGGTGTGCGGGTGGGGCATTAAGATTTTAACGCACTGCATAAAAAATAATCAATTTTTGATTTTTTAAAGAAAAAAAACTTATTTTTTTCTCCATATTCATGCCCATACGACCCTAATAAGGCAAAATTTTTCTCCCAAATGCCAGAGTGGCCAAAAAATGCAAACTTTATATGATTTTTGACTCTCCCGGGCCTTCTGAGCGCAATGGTGGCATCTATTTTTTCTCAAAATGCTCCAATTTTTTTTTCTTTTTTGCAAGCAAAAAAGAAACAAAAAATAACATCTTGCAGATAATACCAGAACTAAAAAAACTTGCTTCAAAAACACCAGAACAGGCAGTAGTAGGGAGGCTCTAATACCATGTAGAAACTAAGAGAAACAAATTCAACTTCCAAGACCAATCTGCATGCAAGATATCTGTTACAGAGAACGAAGCAAAAGATGGAAAAAATTAAAACCCTTCTGTGCTAAAAAATGAGAGAGAAAAAATGTATTCATCATAATGAAAAATAATTACAAGGTTCAACCTATAAAGGTGAACAAAACCCTAAAAACAAGAAAAGATAGGTTGCACAATATAATTAATATAAAATATTAATTATATGCACTTAAGAGATAGGTTAAGTGAAAATAGAGTAAAGAAACTAACTTATTACTCTAACACTTACAACAGGTAGTACCTGAGGTGAAAATAGATGAAGATACTCCAATTATGGACCAACTTGCTACTCTCACTGAAGGAATAAATGCCCTGGATGTTGATGCTGACAAGAGAATTGAAGAGAGGGTAGAGTCAAAGATACAAGATAAACTTGCAAAGAGAATAAGCCAGGAAGTGGCTATTAACAAGGTTAAACTTTCAGAGGTAATAACTGAGATTCAGTGTATTACTAATTCTATTTGCCAAATCTTGTTGAAGCTATGCACTGTCAGAACATTCACTGCAAAGATCAGTCAAAAGATTAAACAATTTGAGAATGAAATCACAGTCAGTGCAAATGCCGCTACAACCAAGCAACAAGGTTTTTCAAAGCATATACTCAGAGTGCAAGAACTTAGGTGGTTGATAGCAGATCTCAAGAAGCAAGAAGAGCGAATAACTGATTAGGTTATTGAGTTACCGATAGAACTCCTACCATACCTAAAATTTTTTGAGAAGCACATAGTAAAGGCACAAACACTTGTTGAAACACCAGAGATTTTTGTGTTGGACAAGATTTTTGATATGCATGCACAAGTCGGTCTTGAGCACCTTGCTATCACCAACTTGAAAGAGGAATGGGAAAACCTCTTGGAATCATTGAAGAAAATGCATCAGCACATTTTTGACAAGCTGTAAGTATACTTTTTTTGTATTTAGAATTACTATCAAAAAGGAGGAAAACATGTATATAGAAAATGAAGATAAAGGGGGATAACATGTTTATGCCAAATATGTAACTTTTTGCTAAGTATACTACACATTACCGGAGCATGCACCAAGGGGGAGTATATAGAAATTTTTTTGATAAGGATATATGTATATGGTGGAGATATAATTTTTGAGACATAAGGTCTATATACATTCAAGTTTTGATACTAATGCCAAAGGGGGAGATTGTTATCTCTATTGAGCATTAAAGGTTGTCATTAGTATCAAAGGTTATCAAAGACATTGGTCGGTTACTTATATGAACCTAGTCGGTAACTGTAAGCAATACAAGCTAGTCGGTTAAGTCTTCATACCGAGCACCAAACAGTTTTACTGAGCATCAGACACCGATACCAAGAGACAGTAAACACTGAGCATCAGACATCGATACCGAGAGACAATAAACACCGAGCATCATAGTAATTACTGAATAGTATTTACAGTGTTTACCGAGGATCACAAGAAATGACATAGTAATCAGAAATGGAACATTCTTCTATGAAAACGGTTACAACAGAATCAGAAAATGTTTTACCAAGATCGAGGATCATTTATTGTTGAGATACGATGAAGATCTTTTGTAATTGTTAGATCTAGGTTAATTTTATACATCGTTGATCTTAGGGTTTTCTCTAAGATATTATAACCTAATTTTGTTAAGCGACATAAAGTTGTATGCTATATAATTGTATGTTTACACCTTTTTTGTTGTGAATTGATGTATGAGCGAAGAACCACTAGAACCACTAGCCAACCTTCAAGATTATCAGTTGACAAAGAAGATCAATATTAAGAGGAAATCAGATTGAGTAGAATTAGAGTAGGCTAACTGAGAAATTTAGAGCAGAGATTCACACAGTATAAGATGATATATATTCAGTACTTTATTGATCTATATCAGACAAGTTGAGTTGTCATTAGAAGATAGTTACCTATTGCTTTCTAATCATTGTAATAGAGTTTTGGTAAAATCTCCTAATAGAGTAGATTTGACAGTCTTTTGTAAATCTCTTAACCAAGTGCACACTCAAGTAGTGTTGCTAAAATCCTATCACTAGGTAGATCTAGCTGATCTAATATGTTACTCCTAATAGGGTAAGATCACCAGAAGTGATCAAACTTGTAGCCCTAACAGGAAAACATTTTCTATCTGCAGTAGTGAAGAATTTGTGGGTTTCATATCCATCATAGTTTTTACCTTCTAACAAGGGTTTCTGCATTACCAAAATACTTGTGTTATGGGATTGTTATATTGTTGATTTCATGTTATTTACTTTTACAAGTTGAATGGATGAATGATACATGCATTTAATACAAGTTATTTTGGAAGGTTACATTGTTTATTGTTATAGATCTGAAAGGTTGATGTGTTAAAGTTTTTGTGGGCACTGATTCACCCCTCCCCTCTCAATACCCTATCTCTCCTAATTCCAACACTATAATTTATTCCTCCAATATATCACAACATACTTTTTTTCACCATTTCTAGGCCTCTTCAATTTGAGCTTGCAAAATTCATCATAACAATGTCATTAAGGGGATTGTTGGATCCTGCATAGCCTATTTAAACATTCAGGAATCTTAGGCTTCTTTGACTAATTACTCTGATTACTAGATTTAGAGATAGAATTGATGGAATATGGATGAAGTGACTGAGAGGGGGCGGGGGGTGAATCAGACAACCATAAAAACTTTGACAATTAATTCTTTGCAGATCCCTTAGGATATCTTAACACTGTTATTTGTTTTGGCACTCGGTAAATAGATTGCAGTAACTTTGAAGATGCAGAAAGTATTATCAATATTATCTTTAGATATTCATCAAGACATGTATATGATTGTGAAAGCAATTAAGAACACAAGAGACACAAGTTTTAACGTGGAAACCCAATATGGGAAAAACCACCAATGTATCTAGATACTGATTTTCACTTTTCTGAAGTGATGTCCGGTTAGAAGCCAACCCGGTAAAAGGTTACAAAACACACTGTTAGGTGTGACCTTGTTAGAGGATTTAAAACACCCTGCTAGGAGTGGCCTGGTAAGAGGTCTTGAAAACAATTCAATGGAATTGTCACCTTGTTAGAGGATTTATATTATGGCTGTTAAACCAACTCGGTTAAGAGATTTAGAATTCACTGTTACAATGATAAGAAGGTAACAATAAAAAAGTGACCTGTATAATAATGCAACTGTCTTGCTGATTACAGATCTCTGTTCTGCATAAGTCTGATCCTCTCTGATCGAATAAATCTCTGCTGCTCCTCAAGGATATCTGAACATCCTTCACAAACTCGCATATATCTTTCCTTTTCTTCTTCTGTAAATCTTCTGCTATATATTCTGCTTACTTTTCACATTTGACCTATTATTTATATGATTTTGGATTAGTCAAATCGTCATTTATTAGAATAACAGTCGGCTGAATTAAGTAAACTCTATTTGCAAAAATCCTTCAAAGGCCGACAGTGCTCGGTGACCATATCTTTTATAATTTTCCAGAGACCGAGGGAACTCGGTAAACACCAACAATCCTTCTCCTTTGATAACCGACTGAACTCAGTAAATACTAACTTTCTTCGATGACCGACTGAACTCGGTAAGCACTAAACTTTCTTCGGCAACCGAGTGAACTTGGTAAACACTAAACTTTCTTCGGCAACCGAGTGAACTCGGTAAACACTAGACTTTCTTCGGCAACCGAGTGAACTCGGTAAACACTAGACTTTCTTTGGCAACCGAGTGAACTCGGTAAACACTAATATCCCTGACAGGCAGACCGACTGAGCTCGGTATAAGCAGATTGCTGTGGATTATGACATAGTGTGACATCAAAGACAATACATAATTGAGTAGCAATTTCCTTCAGACAATTGTTTCCAAAAATCTCCCTCTTTGGCATTGATGGCAACACAATATGTCATAACACAAGAAATTTGAAAGAGTTAGCTCGGTTTAGATTCAAATCTCCCTCTGTCAGTAAACTTCCTGTATCCTGAAAATTCTTTCTTCTGACTATAAATTTCTTGAAAGAAATAGTAAAGACATAGCAAACACTCCCTCTTTGACAACATATGCCAAAGATAATTCACATATTACCGGTGAAAATTAATGTACCTCAAGTACTGATTCATATGCAATGATTCCTTTAATATGCTGCATCAACAAGTTGATTTTCAATCATGTTCTGGTTGATGCATCACTAAAACTGTATTTAGTGAGCCTCGAATAGGGGAATGACCCCTAACTTACCTCTTAGATACATAAATGCATCCTTAGGTAACGGTTTGGTAAAAATATCTGCAATCTGTTCTTTTGTATGAATATATTCTAATCTGATTTCCTTGTCCTGCACCAATTCTCTGACAAAGTGATATTTAATGGCAATGTGCTTGGTTTTGGAATGCATCACTGGATTCTTAGAAATGTTTATTGCACTGGTATTGTCACAAAATATAACAACTGGTTCTTTGATTTCGACCTTCATACCTTCTAATAGCTGTTTAAACCAAACAATATTTGAACAGTTTACTGCAGCAGCAACATATTCTGCTTCGGCTGTGGATTGAGATGTGCAATTCTGCTTTTTACTAGTCCAGGATACCAGTCTTTTTCCAAGAAAAAATGCTCCACCACTTGTGCTTTTTCTGTCATCAATGTTTCCTGCCCAATCAGCATCAGTAAACACTTTCAAGTCTAGATTGCCTCCAAATTTATACCACAAACCATACTCTTCAGTTCCTCTTAAGTATCTTAAGATTCTTTTGATTGCCATCATGTGATTTTCCTTAGGTTTAGCTGAGAATCTAGCTACTATACCGACTGCTAAGGCAATATCAGGTCTAGTATGTACCACATACTGCAATTTTCCAATCATAGATCGGTATAGGGTCTGATCAACTTCTTTTGAATCATCATTTTTGGTAAGTTTCAGTCCAGTACACATGGGTGTACCAACTGGTTTTGAATCTTCCATTCCAAACTTCTTAAGTATCTCCTTAATGTATTTTGATTGAGTAATGTATATACCATTTTTGCTTTGCTGAATTTGAAGACCAACAAAGAATTTTATTAAACCAAACATAGACATTTCAAATTCTCTGTTCATTTGTTCTGAAAATTCTTTGCACTGATCCTCATTCCCTGTAAATATAGTATCATCCACAAATATTTCTGCCAGTACAATTTTGTCATTCGGTCCTTCTTTGATATACAGATTGCTGTTATCATTAGCTCTTTTGAAATTAATCTGGATTAAATAGTTATGGAGTCTTTCATACCATGCTCTAGGAGCTTGTTTTAAACCATATAATGCTTTGTGTAACCTGTAGACCATGTCCCTTTTGTCTGGATCAACAAAACCTTCAGGTTGTTCAATGTAGACTTCTTCATCAAGAATTCCATTGAGAAATGCAGATTTTATGTCCATCTGATATACCTTAAATCCTTTGTGTGCTGCATAAGCAAGTAGAGTTCTTACACCTTCTAATCTTGCAACAGGAGCAAAAGTTTCTCCATAATCTATACCTTCTTCTTGAGAGTAACCTTTACATACCAGTCTAGCCTTGTTTCTAGATACTTGACCATCTTCATTCAGTTTATTTCTGAATACCCATTTTGTTCCAATTACATTCTTATCTTTAGGTCTAGGTACAAGAGTCCAAGTTTTGTTCTTTTGTATTTGTTCTAATTCTTCATTCATTGCTTCAATCCAACTTTCATTCTCTAATGCATCTTTGATATTTCTAGGTTCAAAATCAGTAAGTAGACATGTACCTTTTAGCTTGCTTCTTGTCATAGTACCATCTGATTTGTTTCCAATGATTTGATCTGGTGTATGATGTCTTCTGACATATTTGGCTAGTATAGGTTCCTTGCCTTTTGAATGATTCATGCTGTTGTCTTCTAGGATCTCTTCTTCAGGTTGCTCGGACTCGGTAGATATTTTCTCGGTAACTTCAGGCTGAGACTCGGTCTGAATTTCTTCCTGTGACTCGGTTTGAACTTCTTCCTGTGACTCAGTAACTGTGCTTGGCTCGGTAGATATAGCTTCCTTATTGATAGTTGTGTCTGTCAATGTTTCAGGTTCAATGTAAACGAATCTTCTGTAGTTCTCAGGTTCCCTTTTGCTTTCTTCCTCAGTCTTTTCTGCAAACTCATCAAATTTCACATGTATACTTTCTATGACTTTGTGAGTAGATAAGTTCAGACATTTGTATGCCTTGCTTTTGCTAGAATATCCTAGGAATATTCCTTCATCACTCTTCACATCAAATTTATTTCTTCTGGATTCCTTTAAGATATAACACTTGCTACCAAATATTTTCATGTAACTTACATTAGGTTTATAGCCATACCATAATTCATAAGGAGTTTTGAATGTGTCTTTCTTCAGTTGTACTCGGTTCAAGGTATGAACTGCAGTGCTGATAGCTTCCTTCCAGTACTTTATAGCAATGTTCTTTTCTATCATTAGAGTCCTTGCACAATCCATAATAGATCTGTTTCTTCTTTCTGCTATTCCATTCTGCTCAGGAGTTCTAGGAGCTGATACCTATCTTTTGATTCCTCTTTCAATGCAGAAGTTGTTAAAATCATGGGAGATGAATTCACCACCTCTGTCTGATCTTAAGCATTTCAATCTTTTCCCTGTTTCTTTTTCTACTCTTGCTAAGTACCATTTGAATTTTTCAAATGCCTCTGATTTTTCTCTTAAATACATAACAGTCATCATTCTAGAATAGTCATCAATGAAAAGAATAAAGAATTTATCTCCAGTATAGCTTTGTATTCCAATAGGTCCACATAAATCAGTATGCACAATTTCTAAAATTTCTTTAGACTGATAGTTCTTACTTTTGAAACTAGTTTTACTCATTTTGCCAATCTGACAATTCTTACATAGACCAGTGTCAGGTTTCTTCAAGGTAGGAATGCCTCTAACCTTCTTGAATTTGCTTATCTTTATCATGTTATCAAAATTTACATGACATAACCTTTTGTGCCATAGCCAACTTTCTTCTATTTGAGCAATAAGGCATGAATATTCATTGAGATCAAGATAAAATAAGTTACCTTTTGTTTGTTTGCCTGATCCAATGAGTTTTCCTTTTCCATCCAGCAGTCTTGCTTGACCATTCATGAATTCAACCTTGAAACCAGTGTTGATTAGCTGTGCTACACTTAGAAGATTATGTTTTAGTCCTTCAACCCAGTAAGCATTATCACATATGAGTTCTTTGGTTAATGAGATTCTTCCTTTTCCTTTTATACAACAAGGTTCATTGTTACCAAATCTTACATTACCATTGTCACAGTCTTCTAGATATTCAAATTTTGTCTTATCACCAGTCATGTGGTGTGAACATCCGCTGTCTATTATCCATATATCATCTTTGCTTATATGAGAAATAAGTGCTATCTTATCTTCATCATCATCAGATTCATCTTTTATAGCAATAAAGACAATTTCTTCTTCACTATCATCAGAATCTTTAGCCATAAAACATGATTTCTTACCTTTATCCTTGTATGATTTGAAATTCTTTTTGCCATAGTACTTGTGACTTCTCTTTTCTTCCTTGACTTGCTTGTTTGGGCACCTAGCTGCAATATGTCCAATTTCTTCACATGAAAAATAGATTAAAGGAGTTTTACCTTTATACTTACCTTTCCCTCTAGAGTACTTCTTTGCAAGTAATGCTTCTACAATTTCAAGATCACTATCAGAACTTTCTTCTGATTCTTCTTCACTTTCTGTCTGAACTTCTTTAATTTTCTTGTTCTTCTTTAGTGACATTTTGGCCTCAAATGCTGATTCAATATTTTTGGAACTAGGAACATAGTTGTCATAGTTGTCTAATTCAAAAGCTGTCAATCGTCCAACTAAAGCATCCAAAGTTATACTGTGGTTTGCTTCACATCTTCTTTCTTGAATAGCTGATACTCTTATTGCATAGATAGGGAGTAGTGTTCTGAGTACCTTACTTATAACCGTCTCATCTGAGATTGTTCCTCTAGAAGCTCTGATTGCACTTACACTTGCTTTGATTCTTTCAACATATTTTGCAATGTTTTCATCTTCCTTCATATTCATCTTGTCAAACTGTCCTCTTAGGCTTTCTGCTTTTGCTCTCTTCACATTTGCATCACCACCATATATCTTCTTCAGTGCCACCCACATTTCATATGCAGTAGTGCAGTCTTTAATATCATCAAATTCTTCATAGCTGAGAGCAGATGCAATGTCTATCATCATGGTGTTGTGAGTCTTTTTATTTGCAATGTCTTCTATGGTTAATGCACCATTAGGAATTGTGTATTCTTCATCAATGTATTTGCATCCTGAATCACCAACGGAAGCCAGATGAAGTCGCATGAGACCTTGCCATGCTAAAAAGTTTTCTCTGTTAAGCTTTGGAATTTCCCTCTTGTAAGACATCCTGATCTTTAGCTTAGGTCTTTGAAACCCTTCCTGCAAGCACCAAAAGCTCTGATACCAATTGATGGAATATGGATGAAGTGACTGAGAGGGGGGGGGGGGGGGGTGAATCAGACAACCATAAAAACTTTGACAATTAATTCTTTGCAGATCCCTTAGGATATCTTAACACTGTTATTTGTTTTGGCACTCGGTAAATAGATTGCAGTAACTTTGAAGATGCAGAAAGTATTATCAATATTATCTTTAGATATTCATCAAGACATGTATATGATTGTGAAAGCAATTAAGAACACAAGAGACACAAGTTTTAACGTGGAAACCCAATATGGGAAAAACCACCAATGTATCTAGATACTGATTTTCACTTTTCTGAAGTGATGCCCGGTTAGAAGCCAACCCGGTAAAAGGTTACAAAACACACTGTTAGGTGTGACCTTGTTAGAGGATTTAAAACACCCTGCTAGGAGTGGCCTGGTAAGAGGTCTTGAAAACAATTCAATGGAATTGTCACCTTGTTAGAGGATTTATATTATGGCTGTTAAACCAACTCGGTTAAGAGATTTAGAATTCACTGTTACAATGATAAGAAGGTAACAATGAAAAAGTGACCTGTATAATAATGCAACTGTCTTGCTGATTACAGATCTCTGTTCTGCATAAGTCTGATCCTCTCTGATCGAATAAATCTCTGCTGCTCCTCAAGGATATCTGAACATCCTTCACAAACTCGCATATATCTTTCCTTTTCTTCTTCTGTAAATCTTCTGCTATATATTCTGCTTACTTTTCACATTTGACCTATTATTTATATGATTTTGGATTAGTCAAATCGTCATTTATTAGAATAACAGTCGGCTGAATTAAGTAAACTCTATTTGTAAAAATCCTTCAAAGGCCGACAGTGCTCGGTGACCATATCTTTTATAATTTTCCAGAGACCAAGGGAACTCGGTAAACACCAACAATCCTTCTCCTTTGATAACCGACTGAACTCAGTAAATACTAACTTTCTTCGATGACCGACTGAACTCGGTAAGCACTAAACTTTCTTCGGCAACCGAGTGAACTCGGTAAACACTAAACTTTCTTCGGCAATCGAGTGAACTCGGTAAACACTAGACTTTCTTCGGCAACCGAGTGAACTCGGTAAACACTAGACTTTCTTCGGCAACCGAGTGAACTCGGTAAACACTAATATCCCTGACAGGCAGACCGACTGAGCTCGGTATAAGCAGATTGCTGTGGATTATGACATAGTGTGACATCAAAGACAATACATAATTGAGTAGCAATTTCCTTCAGACAATTGTTTCCAACAAGAATTCCTATCTTTCATTTTCCTCTTATTCTTCCTAATCACCTCTATGAAGCCATCTCCAATATTTCCTTCCAAAACTTGATTCCCAACCTCTAGTTGCTTATCTATATTTCCTTCATTTATTACCACTAGAATGTCAAGAGGAACTTCATTATGCTGGAAAGATGTTTTAGGGTTTCTCATTTTATCATCTCTATCTTGAATGGTTTTCAAGGCCAGTTGTTGTACTTTTTCCCACTTTTGGGCTCCCTAAATCTCAGGTGAAAAACTAGATTGACCTAGGTTTAGGGGCATGGGATGAGATTTTTTTTTTCAGAGTGGATAATAACTTCATAGTCTTCCTCAAAAAGAGGATTAGTGAGAGAAAAAAACTTGTCTTTAATATTAGCATCATCTAAGGATTCTACATTTAAAACTTTTTCCCCAACAACCACTAGTTTATCAATATCTTTAACATATTTTTCTTGTCTTGAATTCACTTCCCTATACACATGAACAATTATGATCTCATATATGTGCTCAGTAATAAATTTATGTAATTGAATCTATATTTTAAAAAAAACCTTTTCTTAGTATAGTGTGTAATTATCTTTAAGGAATGTTATCTTGTATCTTTCCTTGTGATTCAAGTCTATCATATATATTCTAACTTTTAATGTCAAAATTTTAACTATTTTTTATTTCCCTAAGAGCCCTTAAAATATAAATTTTTGAAAAGAGAGTGGTGATAATTTTTTTTTTGAATTATCTATGTACTTTTGCCCAAAATTTTATAGGAGAAGGATTTTTTTTAATGGGAGAATGATATTTACAAAAGAATGCTCCTTTTTTAATTGGTAAAGGGCTTAAAGTTGAAAATTATATCTAGAATAGAGTTTACATACTTGTGATTATTATCTTATACCATTTTACCTTCTTTTAATCTATTTACCATCACTAACTAATGTTTACATCTATGTGCATATATCAAACAAATTAGTAATATAATTAAGACTAGCACTTGTACCTCTTGAAGGGTCCAAGGGTTACGCCGATAGTGCTATATAGATTCATTATTGTTCTATACATATGGAATAGGTGTATTTGGTTTCCATTGACAACTAATTTAGATGAGATTATTCTATTTTCTGTTTCATTGTATATGGATTGTTCTTCATTTTGGCATACCTATCATAGGAGAATGCAGGATGGATGCGAAGACTATCTAGATATTTCACTCTTGATATAGTTGTAAACGCCATTCCTTGTCTCTCTATTTTACCAATGTCAATTGTTTCTTTTTGTAGCATGAGCCCCTATGATTTATGTATAGTAATAGCCCATGACATGGTAATTGTAATCACCCAAAAATGGTCATCTAGACTATTAGCCCCTTTCTAGCATTATTTGCTAAATTTATCAATTGCTTATTCTTGATCAAATCCTAATTTTATCATTTATTCGATTATATTATATGGATTAACCATTTTATCCTAAGTCTTTATTTAATTAAAAGGAATTACCTCCCCTTTTATTAAATAAAAAGCCCCCACTTACCTTTTATCCTAAGTTGCACAAATAAAACATTATTCCTATTTAATAAATAAGAAGAAAAGGCTTTTTGTCTCACATGGGGCACAAAGTCAACACTTCTCTCTCATTGGAGGAGACTTGTGTACAAGGATTTATCCCATTTTCAAACTCCACCCTTGATCAAATCTTTTGCCTCTTAATCTCCATGGTCCATTTATCTTTAAAAGGAGAGCTCTCTTCTCATTCTAGGATTCGACTCTTGATGCTAATGTTGTGCTACAAGTTTTCTTGGTGCCATTGGAGCTTTTGAAGAACTTGTTGCATTTTAGTCTTCATATTTTCATTGTAGCTTAGTTCTGATGGCATTCTTAGCTTAGTTTCCTTTCATGCTTTAGCTTAGTTCACATAGTTTAACTAGTAATGGCTTGTAACACTCTCATTTTCATAGCTTAGTTGCATTCTTGCATCCTCATTCTATCATAGCTCGCATTGCATTTTCATTGTGATTCTTGAAGATATTGGCATTCTTGCCCTTGTCTCTTTGAATCTCCCATTGCATGGTTTACTATAAAGGTTGCATGCTTAATAGCTCTAGCTGAGAGCCCTCTAAACACCCTTGCACTCCATGCCTAGGGAGCTCTAGGTCACTTTTCAAGGTTTCCAATCCATGGATGCCCTTGGGATCAATGGCTTAGAGAAGTGCACATTTTGAGTGTACATTTTTGGTGCCCATTGTGGGGCAGAACAACTTTGTTTTGCCTTTCTTTTCTTTCATTTCCATTTCATTTTCATCACTTTTATCTTGCTGTTTCGACTGTTCTTTTGCATTTTCTGATAGAGTATCGTATGACATTTTCTAGTGTTGTATGACATTTTCTTACACATCCGTGCGATACTTTTCCATCAAAAGTATCGTACATCCATACAGAACTCTGTCGCCTAGCCATATAACATTTTGTCACCTGGGGTAGTGCGAAGTGCTACTCAGAATAGAAGTATCGCACCCCTATACTACAAAGTATCATGTGAACCTTTGCTAGTAGAAACTATCACCCGAGCCTAAAAGTGACTATTTTTGGTTCTTTTCTTTGCAAGATTTAGGTTTTCTACTTTCTAGTTTTTAATTTGCTATGTTAGGACAAATATTTATTTGCAGATTATACCTGGTTTTGTTGTACTAACCCTTGTGGGCCTAACGAGTTGTGCTTGTAGGTGTGCCCTAATTTCTTGCATAGTTTGCTAAAAGAACGCATGTCAAAGCTTCAAATGCACAAGGGCTATTAATCTTTCTTGCAGGGCTGCCCAAAGCATAAAAACCAAAAGTGCTTGTTCTTTCCTTTCATTTTTTTTGAAGTGCAGCATTATACTAGCTCATTTTATTAGGCACTTAATATCTTGTTATTAGAGTCTTTTGGTGGTAGGAGAGTATGCTCTTCATCCTTGTGGTGAACCAAAAATCTTGACCCACCTCTAGATTTCAAAAATAAGAGGGTTAATTGAACATTGATTGGCATGTTTTGGGAAAGGCTTTTGAGATAGGAGAGTATTCTCTTCACCCTTGTGGTGAACCAGAAATCCTGACTTTCAAAGGTTGATCCACTTCTTGTTTAGTCTAGAATCCTTTAGAGCGCCTTCTCTTGAGCAATCAAGAGGAACAACCCAAGTGGAGAAAAGCTAATACCCAGCTATTCTGACCCACTATAAACTCAAGGCTATCAAGGACACAAAACCTTAGTAGATGTAATACTTGTCTTTGCTTAGTATGAGTACTTGTGGGATTGTGACCATGAGAAAAATGCTAAGCAAGAATACTTAAGGCACTCTTGTGGCTGTGAGGTTCTTTACTTGCCGCAAGGTAAGGAGTCCCTTTGGGGAGCAAGAGGGGTATTGCGATCGGAAGCCCTTATTACAAACCTTAGATAGAAGCTACCTGATTTTTCCACTCAACATCTTAGTGCAAGGATCGATCCTAGTGGACTACCCAGATCACCCTAAGATTTTACACTCACCATCTGTGTTCCTTTGGTTGTGTCATTGGCACTTCCATGACAAATCCAATATCTATTGTGGGCAACCACTTTGTGTGAGGCAATGGGACATCAAGTGTGGGCTAAGTTGTTGAGTATTGAGCCTTTGTCTTTCTAGGTTAACAAGTGCCTAAATTGTCTTCACTGTGATCTACCTGTGTAAACGTTCTTGAACATCAAACATCACGATAGTTTTCATAGGATTTTTTGTTTTGATATCCCAAGTGCATGTCTTGGCAAGGTTTCTTTTTCCCTTGTTCAAGTGTTTTATGACACGTTTGATCCCTCATTGTTTGCAAACCTCTCTATTTTTTGCTATTACTGCATTCCAAACTGAGAAATTGAACTTATCAAACTACAACTTTGATCAAATTACCTTCAAAACTAGGTTTTACACATTCATTGGTCAAACATCATGCGATACTGAATAATTATTGTACCATCTTTCTGAGTACTATCACGTGATACTTCACTGCTGACCTTTTATCACCTGAAGGTTATACATTCTATCGCATCAACTGCTTGGTTACTATTGTACTGTTGTGTGTGAAATATTGTCTGGCAAAATTGTATCATCTTGCTATCCTGCACACTATCACATAGAATCATTTTGCTATCTTAATGCTGTCTGCAATCTGAAGTTGTCAAATTTGAATCTTAGTTTGTTGTAGAGTGTCCTTTCCCATTCTTACCTGAATCTAGCCTATTATTTGCATGTTTAGGTTTGTTCTAGATTGAGAAAGATGAGTTAAAACTATTGGATTTGAGCCTATCAAATGCTACTTTCGATCACTTGTCACACTGTGGTTACCTCTCTAAGCTGTTTGCTAATCGAGCTTCTTGCTCATATCTCAGCTTGAGTCAATTGACTGCTGTAAATTCTTGAGCACCTTTGACAAGCCATCTCTATTGTTCTATCTTGACAAGTGATCTTTATTGGCTTTTCTCATCTCAAAATCCAAGAAACTTTGTCTCACTCTATTAGTCAACCAACATTTCTTTTCATGCCGGTTACAACTCGGTTTCAATTTGAGTAGGGGAGTCACCCTCCATTCAACTATACACAGTTACCCTCTCCTACAAGATGCTCACAAGCACTAGTTAGTGATGATAGTTCTATCGTAGACAAATATGAGGATTCCAAGGATCCCAAGGTCACCTCGGGGTATAAAGGAGGCTTCCTTTTTTCTGCATTCAAGACCCCCAAAAGCACAAATAGTGTCTCACTTACCATGACTGAATAAGAGAAATATCACTGTTTGAAAGAACACTTTGAGCATAGAGAAAACCAAGCATGCTTAGATAAAGAGCATAATGGATGCTGCTAGGAACATGGCTTCAAGAGGAATGTCTCATGATCAACCTGAGACTAGTGGTTATGAAAATAGATCTTTTTTTGGTACTAGTGGCAAGCATGGTAACAATACACCACCAAGGTCCCCTCCAAGCTGAACTTTTGCTGCACCTTCTTCACATCCTAGACCTCCTCCCTCTCATCATGAGGAAGAGGTCAATGATGATGTTTCTAGTGAATAACTTATGAGGTTTGAACAAGATGAGGCTTCCCAACATTTGATGCATAAACTTTTAGAGCGTAATGGAGATCAATACTTTCAATACATGACTTCTAGAGGATACAAGCTCCCTCCTGGTTATGATGTTCACCAAATTGTTCAAGAAAGAGTGCCAACCAAGTATGAAATCCTTAGAGATGAATTACAATGAATGAACCAACGTCTTGCTCAACTTGCAATAGAAAAGGAACCTCCAAAGGTCTCTTTTGTAGAATCTATTTGTGCTCTTCCCTTTGATAGGAGTCTATACATGGTCCCATTTCCTAAGGATATTGAGGTTCCCAAATATGATAAGTATGATGGAAATGGTGATCCCCATGACCATGTGCACCATTTTTATGCTCTTAGCATGGAATTTCTTCAAGAGGACACATTTCTACTACGGTTGTTCCCTAGGAGTTTAAGAGGACAAACTCTGGAATGGTTCACAAAATTGACACCCCCTCTCAAGACCTTTGATGAGTTGGCTAGGCATTTCATTCAACATTATTCATACAAAATTCAATAGCCTATTACCATGATAGATCTAGGTGCTCTCAAGAAAAATCAAGGTGAACCATTTGCTACCTACTTGCAACGTTGGAGGTCGTTATATTCTAGATATCCTCAAAAACTACCTAAGAGGGAAAAGATCGACATCTTTGTCAACACTCTTGTACTTGAATTATATTATGATCTAAGGAAACAACTATTTTCCTCTTTCAATGACATGGTTGAAAGTGCATACCGTATTGAGGATGTTTCCATAAGGAAAGGGGATATTGTCATCAACAAAGATACCAGAGGTAATGGAAAGGACAAAAACAAACCCTGGAACAAAAACAAATATGTTGTCAATGATGGGGTTGTGGATGTTCCTAAAGCTAAAGAGCCCTCTTTCCACCTCTCTAATGCTATCTATGCAACTAAACAATAAGAGGTTGCCAACACTCAAAGTGCATCTAAACCTCAATATGTAGACAAACCCAAGAAGTCATATAAAAAATGAGTCTACACCAAGTTGGCTAAAACTTATGACGTGATTCTTAAGACCTTGGTTGCCAACAAGTATCTTATGCTTCCTAACAATTCTCATCCCTTCAATCCACCAGTTAAGCCTGACTAGTGGATAAAGGATCATTTCTACAATTACCATAGAAATAAGGGACATAACACAGATAATTGTTTAAGCTCAAAGATGCTATTCAAGATCTTATTGATGGAGGCGTAGTTCTCATAGATGGCTTGGTTAATAATTCTGATCACAAGGCCTTCAAAACCCCTCTACCTGAGTATGAAAAGGGGGAGTCCTCTCAAGAAAACAAGAAAAATCATGATGCCAAGATCAATTATACAAATACTAATGATGAGAGGGTGATCAACATGTTAGAGCCTGTTGAGAGTGTTTTTATGATGAAATCTCAGGGTAATAGTGACATCAATCATGATACGCCTAAGTTGGTCTTGCAAACACTTGATGGTTTATCTTCTCAAAGTGAGACATTGAATGCTGTTACTAGGGGGCAAGCCAAAATCATCCTTCAAACTACTCACGATCCAAAACAAGCCTCATCTTCTAAACAAGAGGCTCTTTCATCCATATCTATCTATGAGCTTGTTCACTAGTTGCAACAAACACCGGCCCAAATATCCATTTTTGAGCTACTTGAGCTATCCCCCTTGCAAAAAGAGATCCTTGAAAAGGCTCTACGCACAGCAAATGTCCCTAATAACATTGATCCATATAGGTTCTAGGCAATGGTCAATCATATCTCATCTCCTCATTATCTCTCATTTTCTACAGAGGATGACATGTCCCTTAGTCACCCACATAATCTTGCTTTACATATCGAAGTCTAAGTCTACCATACTTGAGTTCACCGAGTCTTGATAGACAATGGTACAAGGTTGAATATTATTTCCTTTCATGTTGTGCAACAATTGGGATTGTCTAAATTTTCTATAGATACTAGGTGAAAGATCACTATCAAAGCATATGATGAAGTGGAGAGGTCTTCAAAGGGTCTTATCATGCTGCCTGTCCGAGTAGGTCCAGTTGTGAAAGATATTGTGTTTCAAGTATTAGACATCCCAATCACATACAACATTCTTCTGGGTCATCCTTGGATCCATGACATGCAAGTTGTTCCTTCTACCTACCATCAATGCGTCAAATTCCCATATAATGGAGCTGAAATTGTGATTCTTGGGGACAATGCTATTGCTATTAATACTCTCACTTCTATTGAAACATTTGTCCCACACAATAAACCTTCTCATGATCCTAGTGCATCCCTTACTGCTGCTGACCAGAAATTAAAATTGATGAGTATTGGTATGGGCGAGTACATATTGGATTCTATTCCTACTATGCCTACATCTCCTAAGTCATATGGTAGACCTTCATACAAGATAAAGCCTTCTGCTTCCACCATGATGGTTTTTGGTACCTTTGTTCAAGCATCCATACCCTTAGAGGCAAAAAAAGAAGAACAAGCTGTTAGAGATTAGATCTATAGAGAGGAAGAAGATAGTACAATAGTTGCTACTCCCATCTCCACTAGATGCTATGGTAAAGGCTACACATGTTTGCAGAAAATGGGATATCAAGGTCAAGGAACTTTAAGTAATAATGGACATGCTCTAGTTAAACCTTTGAGTCATAACAATGGTCGACACTCTAAGGATACCATAGGTCTAGGATACGGTGCTGAAGATGACCCCCCTGAATGTTCCAAAAATGCTCCCATGATTAGTGACTTAGATACAGATATGGATGAATCACCATTGTACACTATGGCTCAAATGGGAGACGGTCTCCCTTCTACTTCACTCCTTTGGGGAGAAGAATGCATACCTAATGATGACATAGTTGAAGCCTCTACATCTAGAAATGATGTACTTGATGAATTTGACTTCAGAGGTAGACAACATAGAAATATTGCATGATTACTAGAAAGAGAATGTCTTGCACATAATGGCATGGGTGCCTCTACTTCTAGGCATCCTAGATCTTCTTGGTGAAAACATCCCAGTAGAAGTTCAACGATAGATTCAAATGAGTACGAATGGGACATTCTCTCAGATGGATCTTCCATAGTGGATATGGAAATTGATGTGATTCATACTTATAGTGCCCAACCCGATGTAGTTGATGAGTCTTGCATAGGGTCTGATGAGTTTGATCTGCATATTGCTTTAGTGAATCACGCTGGTCCTTCTATGAAAAATCTAGATCTTGATACTTTTGGAGCCTACTCTATAGGCTCGACTTCTCTTGTCACTAGAGATGATACCTATCACATGAATAACCTTGAGCTTGTCACTTCACTTCCTCTCATACACTCAGATCTCATAGATTGGTCCACCTAGGATCAAAGACTTACATTGCCTTCCTTCCAAAATGACTATGAGATCGCTTGTTACCTCAATGTCGTTGAACTTATCACCTCTTCCACCAGCGAACTAACAACAAATATGACAAAATCAGATATCAAGTACCTCAATCATAAAATCAAAAGAAAAAAGAAATGGTCGGATGGAAAAAACCACATTATGGTGGTGTTCAAACCCCAAAATAGTAAAAATAAAGATGTATCTAAGGGTGAAAACCTCTTTGAGGCACCCGAGGATGAGGTACTTAGTAGTCTGCCCAGATTCTTCCAGGAAAGATCTTTAGTTCTGATGGAACCTACACAGCCAATCAACTTAGGGATAGAGGAGTCTCCTAAGATAATCCATGTAGCTTAGTCCCTCTTGGCAGAGGAGAAAGAACAATTTACCACATTTTTTTAGGAGAAAAAGATCAACTTTGCATGGACATATTTAGACATGCCTGGGTTGGACACTGAGCTTATTATTCACCACCTCTCTATTGCTCTAGGGGTAAAACCTGTCAAACAGAAACTCAAAAAGATGCATCCTCATGTTGCATTATTGGTTAAGGATGAACTTGAGAAGCTTCTAAAAGCTAACTTCATAAGAGCTATTGACTATGCTGAATGGATTTCCAATATTGTTCCTATTTCCAAACATGATAAGTCCATTCGCGTATGCACTAACTTTAGAGATCTAAACAAGGCATTCCCTAAGGATGATTTTCCACTTCCAAACATCGATATGATAGTGGACATGACAATGGGATATGAAATGTATTCCCTTATGGATGGCTTCTCTGGATATAACCAGATCAAAATCACCCTTGAACACCAAGAGAAGACAACTGTCACATGCGCATGGGGTACCTTTTGTTGGAATGTCATGCCTTTGGTCTTAAGAAGGCCGGTGCAACCTATTAGAGAGCTATGACTACCATATTCCATGATATGATGCATAAAAACATGGAAGACTATGTTGATGACACACTTGCTAAATCACAACAAAGAAGCACTCATTTATCTGATTTGAGTTTGATATTGGACCGCATGGAACGGTTTCAACTCAGATTGAATCCTAAGAAATGTGCTTTTGGTGTCACTTCTGAGAAACTGCTAGGCTATATCATATTAGCAAAAGGAATAGAGGTAGACCCAGAAAAGGTGCAAGCTATCGTGGAGATGCCACATCCTCGCAACATAAAACAATTAAGGGGTCTCCAAGGCCATCTCCACTGTATTAGGTGGTTCATTTCTCAATTAGTTGATAGAGCTCAACCCTTCAAAAAGAATTTGCATAAAGGGGTTACTTGCATATGGAATGAGGAGTGCAGGGTAATATTTAAGAAACCCCCCCTTCAAAAAAGGTGTAAAAAAGTGGCAAAAGTTAGAAGGGAATTTTTTTTTTTTTTGCGAAATTATTTTCTTTTCAAAGAAAAATAATAATCTCAATTGGCGAATCATTGATGCTCCCTGAAACTAGGTGGAACTATCTTGGTGAATTGTGTTTTTGTTTCATAACTACTAAAATATAAATTGGCAAATATAAAACAATATTTATATTATAAAAAATATACATTGGTGAATATAAAATAGTATTTATATTATAATAAATATAAATTGGCGAATATAAAAGAGTATTTATATTATAAAAAATATAAATTGGTGAATATAAAAGAGTATTTATATTATAAAAAATATAAATTGGTGAATATTTGTGGTCATTGGTAACAGTGTGCATAGTTTTGGCAGGCTAAAAGGAGGGTTGATGCTGACAGTTATGAAGATACGTAATGGTCAGGTTGACGGCGTGCATGACTTCGGTAATTATGCTGGTAGGTTGCAGTTGAAGGCCACAAAGATACGCGAAGGATAGGTTGACAATGTACGTGACTTCAGAAGTTATGATCATAGGTAAGATATGGGGGTTCTTAGGACACGTTGGCAGTCTGCGTAACTTAGCCATGAAATTGTAGTGATATTTGTGGTGACTGGTAAGAGTGTGTGTAGTTTTAGTAGGCTAAAAGGAGGGTCGATGCTGATAGTTATGAAGATATGTAATGGTTAGGTTGACGATGTGCGTGACTTTGGTGGTTATGCTAGCATGTTGTAGTTGAAGGCCACGAAGATACAAAAAGGATAGGTTGGAGGCCATGTTGGTAGTCTACGTAACTTAGTTGCAAAGTTGCAGTGACATTGATCACTGAAGTACAATTAATTAGACTTAATGACAACAAGATTTTGATTAGATGTAAAAAAAGGTTAATTTGTACAAAATCTCAGCTATGAATCGTAAACATTCATTATCTTTCTTTTCGGAGCCAAGTCACATTACGCGAAAGTTTAATGCGGCTGCCAAGTTGTCAGTTCAAAAATTAAAATCATAGCTAGGATATGGTTGTTTTGAGGCAACGCCGACAGTTTACGTAGCTTGAGTGGTACATAAATCCAAGCTAGGATTTTGATTAGACATTAAAAAGGATAATTTTACGAGATATGAGCTATGATTCATCAACATTTATTATTCTTCTTATCGACTTTGGAGCCAAGTTACGTAGGACATTACAATGTCTGCAATTTTTCTTTATCGATATTCATTAATTTCCTTTTCCCAGGCAAGCCACTTGATGTGAAACATTCCTTCAAAATTTATTAATGCGGCTGGTGAGTTGGTGATTATTTTCTTTATATAATCCTCGGTAGTGGAATTATAGAGCATAGGAGCTTTCTAAATTTCTAAATTTGGATGATAAGTTGGTGATTATTTGTATTTGTATTTTCTGGGTGCTTTCACATAATGGATCTTCCAGTAGTTGAAAAATCATCAAATGAGAACCTAGAACCTATTATCCAACCAAATTTGGATATGGAGAAGGAGATTCAATAGGATGTCCTCAGTCATCTAATGTCTGCAACAAGGGATCATCATCATGCTACCAATTACACCGGTTACTTGAGTGACATGTTCGAACTTGAAGTAGAACATGACAGGCAGAGATGCGTGCCATTTTTGATGATCATGGCTTCGACCAAGAGGCGTTCCAGGAGGAGATGAATTAGATGATCCTATTATTTGCTGGTCTGCACATCGACTAATCTTTTTTTGTTTGTGGATCTTACAAAATTTTTTGTTACTTGTAAGTTTTACTTGTAATTTGTAAATACAAACTAATCAAATGTAGTTTTCATTTTGGTTTTGAAAATGGTTGGTCCACAGCCATTCAGTGAAGTTGTGGATCAGTGAATCAGTTTAAGTTACTAGGGTCTAGTATTATGTATATAATATATTGTATACCAATTTTTGAATTAAATAGTAATACTATAGTCTGTAAATTTGTAATACTGTATAGTGTATACAAATGAAACAATGAGAAGTCAGAAGACTCTTTTTCAAATAGTGTTACCGTGTTACTATTTTTAGTTTTAAGTAATATGCGTTGCCATTATTTGCTAATACTTTAAATTTCAATTGTCAATACACTAAATTCTAATACAGTAACAATATTTTTATTATTTATAAATTGAAAAATATGTAAATTATAATTAGTAAATTAGAATGCTAAATCATAGTACTAAATAAATTGGAACCCACTCCAAGCTGTCCTTTGCGTATCTTCGTGGCCTTCAACTGCAACCTACCAGCATAAATACCAAAGTCACGTATGCCATCAACTTGACCATTATGTATCTTCATAAATGTCAGCATCGACCCTCCTTTTAGCCTACCAAAACTATGCACACTATTACTAGTCACCACAAATGTCACTGTAACTTCACGTCTAAGTTACGTAGACTGTTAGGCACATATCTTACCTACGATTCATAACTTTCAAAGTCATGTACACTGTCAACCTATCCTTTACGTATCTTCATGGCCTTCAACTGCAACCTGCCAGTATAACCACCGAAGTCACGCACGTTGTCAAAGGCTATTTCGTAACTTCTCAATGGTTAATTTATTATTATGGTGATCAGTTCCAAAGTTACGCCAAGCTGTTTCATAACTTCTCAACATTTAATTTAATATGATGGTGATCTATTCTAAAGTTACACCTGCCTATTTCATAGCTTCTCAACATTTAAAAATTTAATTTATTACGATGGTGATCGGTTTTGAAGTTACGCCTGGCTGTTTCGTAACTTCTCAACAGTTAATTTATTATGATGGTTAGGGGTTCCGAAGTTACGCCTGGCTGTTTCGTAACTTCTCAATGATTAATTTATTATGATGGTTAGGGGTTTCAAAGTAACACATGGCTATTTCATAACTTCTCAATGGCTAATTTATTATGATGGTTAGGGGTTCCAAAGTTACACCTAGCTATTTCGTAACTTCTCAATGGTTAATTTATTTATGATGTTTAGGGTTTTGAAGTCTTGACTAACTTCGTAGGTGACTTCATAAGGGGTTGAAAAGTGAGAGACGGCATGACAAAGAGTAAGTTGCATGCCACATGGAAAGTGGGAAGTACAAGTGTCATCATTCATGTGACATGCCATGCTGTGTCGTAACATCTCAAGGTTTAATTTTTCTGGCCAGTTTAACAGTCCCGAATATTTGAAAGGTGTTGCGTGACTTCGCAAGTCTCAAAGTTTTTGGATTTCAAATTCAAACAACCAAGGGCCAAGGCCCCTAATTTGCAAGTAGCAATTTAGCATAGTTGAGATAGGGTATTAGGGACCTAGGGTTAGAAACTTAGATGTACCATTAGCATCACTTCGGCAATGCGCTAATTATTTGCTCTTGGATTGCCACCAAATCTATGCTGGAAGAGTGGAAGTGCTAGTTGACAGTGACACTTTTTTGAAAAAGGTAATTACTAATTTCATGCGTGGGTGACTATGCTTAATGAGACATTGAGATTTTAATTTTTAATATAGTAAGTGGCCTAGTGGCTGGTAGCCTGGTTGTACTTGTGAGTTTCTCGTTACTTGTTAGTTATTAAATATAGTTCACACTTCAGAGCTTCCATAATTTCCAGAGTCAAAGAGCAACCAGAGAGTTTAGTACTTAAAAGAATGGCAGAACAAGGATCTCCTAATGTTGTTGCAGTACCGAAAAAGAGTGCCATTGTGCATTCAAGAACAAAGAGGCCAAACATATATGCTGAAGAATGGATGAAATTGTTGCCTGGATCCTCAAATTTGCAATCAGCTAACGCTTATGAATGGAGGGACCCTTATGCATTTTGCAGGGATGTTGAATGCCCAAACACAATTGGGTATGAGCTCTTCATGTTTTTCTATAATAATAGAATTAGAGGCCCTCCTGTTTCAAACCCATGGGATAGGAACTTGGGAAAGTTGATAGTACTTGAGGTATTTTTGGATGTAGACCTCATGAAAGTGCTAATTCAAGCATGCAATCTAGTGACACAAGCTTTCCATAAGCATGACAAGTCTATACTCTACATGTTAGATAGAGCATCTTTTACTCAAGCTTTCAACCTTCAGGGACCTATGAGCGTGGAGATTGACCTAGCAAGAGAGGAGGCCCTATTTAATAGATAGAGAAATTACTACCATGGAAGGGTTATGAGGAGGCATATTCCTAGAGAAAACAAAGAGGTAGGGTTGTTACCAAAGAAGGTTGCAGATTCATTTGATATTGAACTTTTCTTTCCCTATTTCTAGAATACCATCTATGGTCTACACAAAGTTATTGGACTAGATGGAGGTTCGACAGTGACTCTTGACATTTTTGTCATGGCTACAGATGTTCAAGATCTATACACCAACAAGGAGTTTGATTATGTGGGGCACATAATCAATGTAATGCACTTTGAGTTGATGAATGCAAAGATTGATTTTTAAAGCTTCAAGTTCAATCACTACTCCATGCTGATGCACCTGATCCTCTATTTCAATATTGGCTACATCAACCCAGGGTTCATTGATGAGACCAAGAATGAGGAAGGAACTATTCCGGTTTAGTTATGGACCAAGTTATGGCATAGAACTTACCATTTCTCTAATTCCATTGCTTTTTATAGTGATTTTTTGGATCCAGTAATGAACATGTTAGGTATTGTGAGGGATAGATTTCCTTTACTTGTTAGAAAATTGCTTAGACCTATAGCATTTAATATTGACAATGACATCAAGCACAATTGGGGTGATATATATTTTTTTGATAATTTTACCATTATAAGAGTGTATGCTTGCCCTCAACCTCCACACATACTGCCAAAATTTGTCCCAGAAAGATTGGCAATAGTAGAATTCTTGTGGCAACTTATCATGATGGATAGAGAGCACTTAGGCCCTAAAAGACATAAGGGAACCTTTCTAGAAAGGAGGTTCCAAATAGGGGATTTCTCTATAGGTAAAGATGCCATGGACCAAATCCATGAATTCCTTAGACAATTCAAATTTCCCTTTGGTAAAGCAAGGATGTATAACCCTGAAGACTTCATTAGAGGAGCATTGATAGAAATGAGGAATCACAATTTGGCTCTAAATCAGCCTATGGTAGAGGAGGATGTTATTAGAAATGTTTATAAAAAAGTTACGTATGAAGAGAGAACCTGTAAATGGGAAAATATTGTAAGGGTAGAGGAACAATTGAAAAAGGTAGACCCTACCTTCCCCGATTTCTTTCCTGATCTCAAATACATTAAGAAAATTGAAATGTGTTTAGAGAATTATGAAGATATTATGTCTAAATTTCCAGACATCCCTGAGGAGAAGGAGGAGGACATAATAAACCCTAAAGAAGTTGAACCCGATGTGGAGTTTATGGGAGAAATAGAACAAGCTGAGCCATCCACATCTAAGCAGGGGCCATCAAAGAAACAAAAGTTGACAAATGTACCACAAAAGGCAAGGCAAAAGGCACTACAAATCTTGCCAAGTAGTAGCCATTACTTTGCTGACTTAAGACAATTTTTTTTGACATCAATGATAGATGAGGGAGAAAAGGTCCTAGATGAGTTAGAATTGGCTGTAGTTAGATTGGATGATAGGGTCATCCAAGATAAAGAGTTTATAAATGATGATGAATTCATCAAGTTCGTTGAGTCTAAAAGTTTTCTCTTTAGAGTTAAGAAGAATGAATTAACACTATCTTTGAAACCAGGGGAATCATAGGAAAAAACTGTTCAAATGATTGGAAAATTATAGGCCTATGATCCCAATAGTGAAACATTAAGTGTGGAGGAGGCAAGAGATCTTGTAAAGAGAAGTGACATGTTGCTGATCCTTGGATGGGACTTGGAGTCCTCATTCCTAATTGACCAAATCAAGAGGCAAGATAAAGCTGTAGCTTATGAAGCTTTTGGCCCTAATGGACTCACGAGGGGTTCTAGATTCAATATGGACACTAAGACACTGTCAATATGGTGTGTGGTCCCAGAATCTAGTAAGCCCAGATTGGTTGACATCCAAGACACCGCACAGGGTAGCCAATTAATATGGAGGTTGTAGGACACTACAGGATCAGAGATAGAAAATCTCCTACATCATGCATCCTCCATGAATAAAGTAGTGGTTGAGGACTTGGAGAACAGGCTAGCCAGGACATTTAGAGATTATGTGGCATTTAGAAAAAAGTTTGAAGAGGAACTAAAGAAGAATTATTTGTTGGATAAGACTATGAAGGAGATAAAAGATGAAATAAATACTCTAAAAAATCATTCTAGGGCATTTAAAGAGGTCTATGATGCAGGGGTCCAAACTGAGCATGAGGGGGGCTTAGCTCTAGAACTTGCAATAGAAAAGATAATAATGGACGTTGATTAGCCTGAGCCTGCTGATACTGGAATTGCTGAAAATGAGACTTTGAAGAAGGTGCTATTGCACAGAGTAAATATTTTAAAAGGGAAGTCTCAAATCCTTCATAGTACTTTCATTTCTTTGCAGGGGACATAATATCAATGTTCTAATGCCTTGTCTGTACTAACCCCATTATTTAATACTTGGGGCCAATACTTGCAATTCTTTGATAGGTTAGTTTTACTAATGGGGAAAAAAATGGAGTTACCTGAAAAAATAATTGATGTTAAGGAAATGGTGTTATTAGTAAAGGATTTGTATGCATTTTTCACTGGCAAGTTACAAAATGTTCAAACAAAGCTTAAGGTTTTTGCTGAAGAGTCTGAAGGATATATCCCTGCTATTGTGGACAAAGAGGGATAGTTGAAGGAATGCCAGGAGTGGGCTGATTCTTTCAACCAAATTATGGAATGTAGCAAGGTGGCTTCTTATTTTGTTGGTGATGCTGACATTTCAACTTTTTATGAAGTTGTGGATGAATTGTACAAGCAGGAGATTGACATAAATAAGTTTTCTGTTGAATCTTGAGCCATAATGGATGCCAAGTGGAACAAATGCCTTGAAGACTTGGAGACAGTTAGAGAGGTAACTTGGCCATCAAAGAGGGACATTGTGGTATGAGAAAATATTTCAAAGATTTAAGCCTTGGTCTTGCCATATTTTTTAGGAATGAATGCAAAGTGTTTTGGCAGTCATTCTGTAGCAGTTGTTGTTGCATTCATGACTGATATCAACACAGTGATATTCTAGATATTAGCAGGAAAGTAGGTACAGTTTTGTTTTGTGCACATGTTGTATTGTAGATTGGATTTTGCATAATTGATGGTATGTTATTAACCTATGGTTAACAGCGCAAAAAGAAATTCATTCATTTGTAAGAGTTATGAGCATTTTGGTGAAAGCAGTGTTTAGATAGTGTTTCTGTGTAGCGATGTTTGGAAATCGGAGGATATCTCTTAGCTGGGATGGAATCTAATTTTGTGCAATTAAAGGGATGTTGGAGACTCATTAATGATGACATGGTTCATAGCACAAACTTTGAGGACATGTTTGGAGAAAGTTACAGTAACTGGAAGCCGATAGTTTTATGTGAATTCTGTGTGTAGTGTGTAGAATTTATTATTTTGTATTTGAGGACCGACTCATTTGTAATTATTTGAGTTTGGTATATAAGAAGGAATGTTTTCATTATTGTAATGTGTACTATGAAGATTGTGATGCGAATATATGCATGAAGTGAAGAAAAGAGCTAATTCAGTGATGAAGGAAGACTTGTGAGTACAGAGATCTGAAGTTGTGATCTTGTGTAGCAGAGAGTGCAATTTTGGCATAGTGTGAAGGAGGTAATATATTTCATATTATTCTATTGAATAATTCTAAGATCTTTTGGATAGTGGGTTCAAAGATCTTGCCTTGAAGTTGTTTGGGCAGTGGGTCCTTCTGTCTTCCATAAACTCTTAACCAGGTTAGAATCTTTTAACAGGGATTCAAAATCTCCTAACAGGGATTTATATGTACTGAATGTATTTCATAAGACTCCTAACAGGGTCCATCCTCTAACAAGGAACTTTCATATTAGTGCATCATTTTGTGGGCATCATTCCCACTGGGGTTTACTCTTTTCAAGAGGTTCCCTAGTTAACATATCTTGTGTTATTGTGCAGTTGTGTATGATTATCTTTCTATGGTCGATTAGTACATTGATTATATTGTTTAAAGCTATTGAATGGATAAATTATTTGATAACTGATTAACCCCCCCCCTCTCAGTTATCTTGGGGATCTTAACTTTCTAACAATATTGACATGGATGATGGAAGTAGTTGAGACAGTTTTGGTATTAGATGAAGAGCCAATAGAGGGAGGTCAGTTAATTCAAATAGGGTATCTTATGTTTGTAGTTCACCTGCTGTGGATACACCTTTGGTGCAAATCAAGACTAATTCTAAAGAATCTAGGCTGCCAGCTGTCACTCTAATAAGTTAATAACTGTTTCCAAAATTGTTTAATTTTCCAAATGCCAATGTTAGTTTTTATTTTCTGATCATTGATCATTGACATTGATGTATAAATTTGAATTAAGTTTTATTTAATACAAATATACAAGGATATTTTGTAATTTTTTGATAGATCATAGAAGTCTGAGACTTCAAGTCTCTGTCCTCTCACCTTTGAGTTTGGTAACTGGTTACTGGTACTATGATCATTGATTCTTGAATTTGAAAATTTGAAGTTAAATTTAATAGTATAATACATGGATATTTTGTAATTTTCAATTTTTCTATCATTGTGCCTGTGTAATTTTGTAAAGAGCTCATTGGCTCAAGTCAAGAATCTCAATTCTAATTAAGTAAATGCTTAGTATTAGGAAATTAGGTAATTGACAAATGATAAATTGACCATGTTGGTAGTATTTTTAGTTTTCATAATTATTTTTAGAATTTCCTGCAATTTTCCTCTCGAAGGCCTAGGCCCTAAATTTTGATCGAAATGTTAAAACCCTAAGTGCTAGGTTGAGATATACTCTAAAAATCCATTAAACCCTAGAAAGGCTCAGATCAGTTCTATTTCATCGTTACTTTTTCAAAATTTCAAGTCACTTAAAAGAACCTTTAAGCATATGCGCATTACTAATAGACCATCGGCAATGTTCCAAAGTAACGCTGAGTTGTTTCGTAACTTCTCCATGGTTAAGTGGTTAGGATGCTAATGTGTTCTGAACTTTCGAAGGACTCTCGAATAATGGTGAGCATAACTTCGAAACACTTTGTCAGGAACAGTTGATTTACGGAGCTTCGTGAGGGTTTATTGGCCATTAGTGTTGGCGGTTACGAAGCTGTGATGAAGCATTTGACAAAAAGGCATAACTTCGAAAAGGTTAATTAGTTACAAGATTAAACAGCTGAGAGGTTACGAAAGGTTTTGTGTGGGACTTCGCAAGGTTATATCAAATTACAAATTTCTTGAACATTCTACAATTACAAAAATCATATATATCCTTGCTATTGTGGACAAAGAGGGACATTCTACAATCTACATTACAAAAATCATGAATTCAAAATTTCAAATTACAAATTACAAAAATCAAAATTCAAATTACAAAAATCATGAACAATACTTATTACTTGTACCCGTAGGCTTATAGCTGAATATGAGTCAATTAATAAATTGTCAATAAATTAATAAATATTCAGAATCAAGTCCAATTCCATTATCAATTTATCCAACAAGCACAGTAATAAGTATATAGTGTATAAAATTATAAATACCTATTAACTGAATGCTAATTCTAAATCACTTCACTCTTCACTCAGTGTCAGTGAGTAGTCTGCCTCACCCTCCTCTATATCCCACATGGAATCTAGCTCTTGAAATTGACTACTACTACTAGCAAGAGGTTCTTCTTCATTCTGAGTTGGGTATTCAAAATCAAAAAATTCTTCATCTTCATTCTGAGTCTGGGACCAAGATCCATCGTTTGTCTCTGAACCACCATGTTTTGAACTAGTGTTCAAAAGCCCTCATCTTTCACATAGAGAATTCCAAATTGCCAATGCCCTATCATAAGGAAAGTCTGTAACATTGTACTGAGTTACAAACAATCTCAAGCAAGTCTCCAAATTTCTGTCTAGTTTATTTCTGATCTTTGATTTCAAAAACCCTAATGCACTAAAAACTCTTTCATCTTCAACCGACCCAAATATCATTGTTTGACATAAATCAGCAAGTTTGAAATATTCTGATATTGAATCATGTAGTACTTCACTCTGCTCTATCCTTTTCAAAAGCCTGGTTATTGCACCAGGTTGAAATGGATTCTCTAAGTTTTTAAACTGCAATTTCATACATGATGCAAACTGTCTACATTGTTTTTTAAGATTAGCTAAATCTATAATTCCATCAATTGGTTGTCCATTGCAATCTGCATGTTTTGAAAACTCTCTAATCAATTCATCAATTTTCTTATGAAACATATGAGCATCAAGTTGTCTATCTTTGATGTTTTTCCAAAAATGAGGAAACACACAACCCATGGCCTCAAGAGTTTCTTCTCTAGGGAATCTTTCACGAATCTCACTTGAAAGTTGGTAGGAAATTGACTTCAAATTCCCACTAATAGATTTAACAAACATGTCAAAATCAACCCCTTTAACAAGAAGTAGTCTGCCTTGCTTTCCCATCTTAGATTGGTGCATTGGTATTTCATATCCTTTCACAAACACACATAAATCATTTTTTGCATTGAATTGTAAAAAATTCTCAGCATGATTCAAATCTGTAATTATTTGCCACCTAAAAAAAATTGGGCTTTGAAGTGTTATCATATCTAAGTATAAATTATCTAGGGCAATGCATGTCATTCTATGTAAATATGAGTACTCATGGATATACATAGTCCAGTCTTGAGCTTTCTTAACAAGCTTGTTCATTAAATCTAGCATGGGGAGAAGACTAGCTAAAGTTAACAAAGTCTCTATATCACTTAACTTAATCAAAAAATCAGGAGATTTGTCTACTGTGAGGCATTGCTCATATATTAATCCGATCAAGGATTGATATTCTATTAGATCTCTTTCTATTGGTCCATGCAAAGAGATCCATCTGGTCTCAACATCCTTGAGAAGCTTGTTTCCTAGTGTTACT
The DNA here is from genome assembly GCA_027943335.1 of Chamaecyparis obtusa. Classification (NCBI taxonomy): domain Eukaryota; kingdom Viridiplantae; phylum Streptophyta; class Pinopsida; order Cupressales; family Cupressaceae; genus Chamaecyparis; species Chamaecyparis obtusa. The sequence continues at coordinate 1,149,047 of BSBK01003857.1, read as the reverse complement.
CTTGTTATCACTATTATAAATTCACTGAGCCCCATGCTAGTATTTTAAAAAAATAATCCATTTTCAGGATTTGAGGGTTAGGTTTTATTTTGAAAACCCTACGTTTGATAAAGCCCTAATTGTTTTTGAAACTTGTTGTATTTTGGTGTTACTTTTTGGCTCACTAATTCTCTAAAATACACATGTGCTAATTTTAACCCCCTTTGACCCATCGCTTCATAGGTTATATTGTTAGGTTGTTAGGTGAGGTGCTTTTTAATTTATTTCATTTAGAAGCCTAAGTTCTATTTTTTTTTCTCAATAGTTTGTTCTCTTTAAAATGTGTGGCTATTGTTGAACCACAAGCCTTCCCGTTGTCAAAAAATCTGATATGCACTTTAGCGATGAGGTACCATCTATCCAAGGGGGCCCGACTGGTAACAAGATGTGTTGGCATTTAAAGAATAGATCGCATCAACGACTGTCGCTACACTGTTGGACCAAGATAATAGCCTTTTAAGCATTGCAATATAGTGATAGCCATCTGATGTTTTAAGGTGGATGAGATGGTAGGTGGGACCTTGAACTTCCAAGTCAGTATAACATGTATGTTTGTGATTGGTTAAGGTACAGTGATCTGGTGGTTGTCTGGGTTTTTGGTGCCAAGAAAGAAAAGAAAGAGGGGGTCCACTTGCCAGTCTTTACATCATGGCAGTTTGTGATTTGACAGAAGTTAGGTGAGGTGTCATGGTAGGGCCTATCTTCCCAGATGATTAAAGTACAACAAGATCTCATGGTTGTCATTATACCGCTGAGGTAAGATGCATATTTGTTAGGGTCAATAGTATAGCGATAGCCATCGATCTTGTTTAAAGGTGGAGACCATTTGGTGGGTCCTTTGCTACTAACTATTGATGATGCAGTCATTTCTGATTGGCTGAGGGGAATAATGACTTCTCAAATTTGCCAGTCTGTTTGACACCAAGGATAAGTTAGGGCTTCTTTGCTGCTGACTTGTCTGATGTGGCACTTCCTGATTTGATAAAATTTCAAAGGGAAAGGTGGGGTCACTTTTATGAGAATGAGTAAAGAGCTATGTGTTGAAAAGGATCTAGCAGCTATCGTTACACCGCTTGATGAAGCTTCTTGAGTTTTACACTTGTGATTTAGTGACAAAGCACCACTTATCCATTTTTGATCAAGATAAAGTTAAGTTACCTATTTCTTCACATGGCTATTTTGAAATGTTCTCATTGGTCGAGAACTAACTTAGGAAAAAGTAATACAGGGTTTTGCTGTTAGACTTGCCAACCATCTGATGGGCCGGAAAGGAGATATATCTATGGTCTAAATTCAAATTTTTGCTCAATGAGATTTTTCATGTCCTGTGAACACTGAGGCCACCAACTTTCAGTAATGGTGGGTTTAATGAGCTACGCGCAGATGGACTATAAGTAGTTGGCAACATTATATATTGAAATTCAAATGCTATTTCTCTTTACTACTCTCATAAACCTTCTGGTGATCTAGATTTCCTCAAGGAGTGATTTTAAGAAAAGAATTTGCAGGTGTCTGGTAGGTTTATTTTCTAGGTTCATAAGTGCTTAAATTCTGTGAAGGTATTGCAAGGAATCCCAATGGAGTTACTGAGACTGATTAGGCCAAAGGAGTACTATTAGGACATCACTATTGTCCACAATTTTGGGGATATAATTTTATATCCTATTTCTACAGTTTTTAGAGTGTATGGTTGTAGAGTGGTACCTTATATCTTTCCCTACCAAGTTCCACTAAAAATAGGATATGATGAAATCTTAAGACAAATTGGTGACATGCAAGAGTCCACTCTCACTAGTAAGGGAAGGGGAACCTTTTTCCCAGATATAACTATTGCACACCAATATGTGATTACTAAAGGAGGATGGGTTCATTTAAATAAGGTCTTGTAGCCCTATAGAATGTCCAGAGTAGTGGTTAGGTGTGCAGACACAAAAGGTTTTCTTTTAGGAATGTTCATAGATAAAATAAGGTGTGCCCATATAGAGCATAAATTCAATTTCCCTGAGGACATAATAAGGAATGAGTTTGACTTCAAACTCAAGAAGTTAAGAAAGAGAAATGGATCATCTACAAGAAGACTGTAGATTTCATCTAGAATTTTGATGGAGCCTATGATCCATAACAGGGTTTTGAGCCATGGGCAAGGAAAGTCAATGCCCTATTTGAACATTTTGAGGGTATCATGCATGTGGTAAATGAAAAGAGGGCTGTTGTAAGCAAGACAGACCCTGAAATGGCTAGGCAGATTTTGAGCCAGCCTAAGTATATGAAATTGACCCCAAGGGGAGTCTATACAATGTAGAAGAGGAGTGGATATACTATTCTCTTGCCACCACAACAAAAGAGTGAGGATACTCCCTCTACTTCTAAAGGGAAAAGGCCCATTAATGATCTAGCAATTCAAGGACCCTCTCCTACGAGCCAGACGTGAAGAGGGCAGTCTTGTCCCTATAGTTGGTCTAGTTGCCTAGAGATTTCTCATATTTGGAATTAACCAATCCTTAACATCAGCCATAGGCATATTGGTATCTCATGCAGTGTAAAATATTTTGAAGAACCAACAAAATGGTGACTCCACTGGGGAGTAGAGATTGTGATCAGAAGTAAATAGTGCAGGTTTCAAGTTGAGCTAGACTCCTGACTTGCCTATTTTTGAAATAGTGGATATCTCTAAGTTGTAAACATTTGTATACAATAATGCAGGTACAAGTTGAGCTTGACTCCTAGCCTTCTTATTGTCAAAACCAGTTGGTTACCTTTAATTACAGAGTTGATTCATTTCTTTTACCTACCCTTCCTAATTTATAAAATCATAAGAATAATCCCATATAGCTTGGGTGGTGACTCTAAAACATCTGTGTACCAGTGTTTTAATAAAATATCGCTATATCATTATGAGTTACAAAAATACAAGGTCTTGTAGGAAGGAACACCCAGAAGAAAGTTTGCACGGTGAACTTCCTGTCACATCAAGATGAGGCCAGGGTAGGAGTGGAAAAAGTGTTAGCGACATGTCTCTTACCTAGAAACAAAAGGGAAACTCAAGACATGAGGGTCTTGCTCCTCCTGGTCAGGAAGGAAATGCCTTAGAATATGAAGAGGTGGTTGATCTGGGTTTAAACTAGTATGAGGATTATTATTCCCCTACAGACAGAGAGGGTGAAAGATTACCCCACAATAGGAAAATAGTCCTAAATAGACGACATGGGGGGGATAGAAGATCTAGAAGTAAAATTAGGGTTGGGAAACACTTTGTTCCCCCTTTCACCCTTGGTTCATCATTGCCCCAAGGCCTCCATGAGTCTTAGGATCAACAAGAAGAGCCCCAAGCACAACAAGATGAGTCTGAAACAACTTTTCCTGATTCTGAGGAAATATTTGAGGAAGTGTATGAGTTGGAAAGAAGAATTCATGAACAAACAGCCATTAGGTAGAAGAGAGAGAATGAAAAGGAAGAAAAGGTCAGGCATGATGAGGGCTAACCAATTAAGAAGACAATTGTTAGATTTAGAAGCTATAAATTATGTTCCCATTCCTGAATAGACAAATGAGCTTCTTGTTGTCCATCAGACATTTGAAACAAGGGATCCAAAGGATAAGGGAAAGTAGAAAGTAGTGGGCATTTCAATTAAAGAACCTCTAGGCCCTAAGCTTCCCATGGATCGAACTTTAAGGTTGGAGGCAGACCTTGAAAAGACCAAAAGGGAACAAGAATTGCTAGCTAAGGAACTTGAAAAGGTAGAATTAGAAGTTGTGACATTAGAAATGAAAAGGAAAATTGATTTTCTAAAAAGGTCAACAGGACCCATAAATTTTGCTAGTTCTACTATGACACAAGGAGAAAAAGTCACAAATTTAGCAAATCAGACAGCCAGTGTTCCCCCACCAGGTGGGCTTAAAGCCCCTGCCACTACAAATACTAATGCATCCACATCTTAGGGTGCTGGTATTTTTAACACATGGGTTGTACATGAAAGATGTAAACAATTGGTTTTCACTGGCATCCCTAGGTATCTTAACCCTATCCTTGAAGAGATTAGGAAGAAGCTCCCCAAATTTACCGGAAGTAATGTTGTTACTTGTGAAGAGCACCTAAAAAAGTTTATTAATGTGATTGATGATTATAACATTATGCCAGATGATGTTATCATGAAATTGTTTGTACAATCCCTAATAGAAGATTCAACAGATTGGTTTAGGGCTCTGCCACATGGTAGGATAGGTTCATGGGATCAGCTTAGGCATTGTTTCAAAGAATAGTATGGTGACAAAACACATGAGGGTTTTATGCTAAATGAATTCAATAACATAAAAAATAATTTCAATGAGGATGTTGTTGAGTTTAATGTTAGATTCCAAAAGGCCATGCATAAGCTCCTGCAAGTTATCAGACTAGATGATAGGGTGTGTCTTGTCACATATCTAAACGCTTTTGACTCAAAGATGGGTTACCTTTTTGGGGATAAGAATCCTAGGAGTCTTGTTGAAGCTTACAAGCTAGCTGTGAACATAGAGAGCAACCGAAGAATCTAAGGAAAGTTGGGAAGAAGGGAGGACAACAAATTGCCATTATTGAATAGAAAGGATCCAGGAAAACCTATGAATGTGAAACCTAAAGATGATGATATTTTAAAATAGATCTTGAAAGCAATAAAAGATTTGAAGCCTAGTGAAAATAGAAACAATAAAATAATAGGAGGAGATAAGCCCCCCTTTAATAATTTCAACAAATTGCCAAGAATGCAGAACTACCCATATAATACTCAGTGGAAAGATGGGAAGCCTATGCTTCCTGATAAAAGGGATAAGACAAATGATAGGACCCCTAATCCATTACAGAGAAACTCAATGAATGTGGTGGAGGAGGTTTCATGGTGTATAGCTTGTCAATCTCCACATGATCCTAATTATTGTGTCATATATCATAATGTCTCTTCACAAGAAGAACAAGAATGTAATGAGGACCAACCTTATGATGATCAGGGGTGTGGGATGATTTCCTCTCATGTGTGGGATGAAATTGATTCTACTGAAGAGGATGAAAATTAGGATTTTCTTAATTCTCAGGCTAGAACTGAATCATACCATCAACAAGTTTTTTCAGATGAAGATAGTGAACCTGACAATATCCAATGCAATGTTGTGAGGAGTAAAGAAATAGTTGTTTTGAGAAGGCCATCTGATGAAGAAATTGCCTTGATAATAGTGGATATGGTTACTCAAGCTAAAACAAATTACAACCCAAGGAATAGCGTGGTCACTAGCCCAGGTCAGAAGCCTGCTGGAATTTTTATCAAGAAAATAGATAAAGATGTAAAAACATCACAGGATAAGACTAATGATGCCAATGCTATTAATAAAATCAAAATAAAGAAAAATGCCAAACCTAACATTGTCTATAAGGTAAAGCCCAAACCCACTGCTGATGTTGTTCCAGTTCAACAGAAAGAGAATGAAGCCCATAATAAAAAAACTACTAACATATCCATCCAGGATATTGATAAAGAGATTGCAAATTCAAAACCTGATGTCTCTGATTTAAAATATGTCCCAATTGATATGAGCAAACTGTTATCTTAGATTACTGTCAAAGTCCCATTATTCGAGATGATGAGAATAGAAGAACATAAGGAAAAGGCTTTGAATTGGGTAAATGGTGTAGTGCCCATGGACTACCAAAAAATTGAGGGAATTGAGAAACAAATAGAAACTATGAATGATGAAGATGGAAATTGTAGTGAGGAGATTGTTTCTGAAATTCCCCAAATATATTTGGATACAAATGTTGTTAGTACTATAGCAGGAATAGTTGATCCCTTTTTCTTGACTCTATAGATAAATGGAAAGTTGCTAAAAAATTGCATGATTGATTCTGGAGCATCAAATACTGTTATACCTATTGAGGTTATGAAATCTTTGGGATTGAAGGTGGACACACCCCATGGTAGGTGTCAAGCGATGGATTCAAGGGAAGTACCAGTTGTTGGTACTATCAAGGCCCTCCCTTACAAATTAGCTGCATACCCCAATACACAACTGACCATGAGTGTCTTGGTAGTGGACATTCCTCCCCAGTATGGGATGTTACTATCAAGAAAGTAGAGTGCTTCCATGGGAGGTAGAATATAGTGTGACTTGTCATTTTCCACTTTTAATTTGGAAGGACAAAATATCAAGGTCACTAGGGAATCTAGAACTCCACACATGATTAAAGAAGAAGAAGAAGATACCATGAATTGTTTCCTTGATACTGACATTAATGCTTTCAAGGTTCAAGGTAAGGAAGTAGAGGGGGATGTTGAACTAGTCCACAATTCAGAAAAGCAGAAGGGATGGATTGACCTTGGTAGCTTATGGACCATGTACTTTGATGGAGCAAATAGCAAGGAGGGGTCTGGAGCTAGAATATTACTCATTTATCCTAATGGTAAAACTTTCAAATTCTCCTTTTCTTTGCTATTCTCATGCAAAAATAATGTTGCAGAATATGAGGCCCTATTAATAGGTTTAAGACTGTCATCAAGACATGGCATAAAATGTTTGAAAGTAATATGGGATTCTGAGTTAGTTGTCTCCCAAGTTTGATCAAAATATACTTCAAAAAATCAGAGATTAAAGCAGTATAGGAATGCAGTGTGGGATGAAATTGAAAGCTTTAGTGCTTTTAATATTTGTTGGATGGAAAGAGGTCATAACAGAATGGAAAACTTATTGGCTAATATAGCCCTTAGACTAGAAGATGTTACATTTGTAGATATTTCCAATATAGAGGTACAAGCCAAACCTTCTATCCCTGACAATCTAGTTAATTGGCAGGTTTTCTCTGCTGGCCAGGACATATTGAGGTTCCTCCAGTGTGAATCTCATTTTGGTGATAAAGAAATGGATTTTAGTACTTATGTTGATACAGTGGATGGTAAAGATGTTATCTTTGGGAAGGAAGTTTTACAATTGAAATCAAACAAAGTTCCCAAAGGATTAGTTGCTCTTGAAAGGGCATTTGACAATAAGGACAAGGCATTCTCTGCTGGTACCGATAAGATCAATGAGCTTGAAGAAATAAACTTAGGAACAAATATAGTTCCTAAGAAGGTTTATATTGGCAAGTGGCTATCCCCAAGAACTAGGAAAAATTTGATTGACCTTCTCAAAAAATTTAGGCATGTTTTTGCTTGGTCCTATGAAGATCTTAAAGCCTATAGAGAGGACCTTTTCCAACATGAAATTCCACTCAAAGAAGGAACAAAGCCTTTTAGACAGAAGTTTAGACTTGTTAACCCAACCTTGGCCCCTAAGATGCAAGGTAAACTCAAAAAGATGATGGATGCTAGAATAATCAAGCCTATTAGACATTCCACTTGGGTTTCAAATTTGGTGCCTATTAGAAAGAAAAATGGTGATATCAGGTTATGTGTAGATTTTATGAATCTTAACATAAATTCTCTGAAGGATAACTATGGATTGCCAAATATGGAGAATATATTACAGAAGGTCACTAGATTAGAACTAATGTCCATGATGGATGGATTTTCTAGTTACAACCAAGTTATGGTTAAGGACACATAGCAGTTTAAAACTGCATTCACAACCCCATGGGGGACATATGTTTATGTCAGGATGCCTTTCGGGTTGAGTAATACCGGTGCTACATTTTAAAGAGCTATGGATGTGGCCTTTGTAGATTTCATTGATAGATTTATGGTGGTGTATTAGGATGACTTGACAATTTTCTCAGCCAAGGAGGAACAACATTTCCAACACCTGGAGAAAATTTTCATTAGAGCTTTGGAGTATGGGGTTTCTTTGAACCCAAAGAAGTGTGCCTTTGGTGTAGTAGAAGGAAAGCTTATAGGACATATTGTTTCAAAGGATGGAGTGAGAATAGATCCTGAGAGGGTGCAAGCTATTGATAAATTGTCTTTGCCAAAGAATATCAAAGGGATTCAATCTTTTCTAGGACAAGTCAATTTCTTGAGAAGGTTTATTACAAACTTTGCAGAGATCAGTATTCCCATATCTAGAATGTTGAAGAAGGGGGCAAAGGTTGAATGGAATATGGAAGCAGTGCAAGCTTTTAATGACATCAAGAAGGCTATCAAGCATGCCCCAGTCCTGAAGACACCAGACTACAACAAACCAATGCAGATATTTTCTTTTGCATCTGCCCATACCATTACTGTAGTGCTATTACAAAAAAATGTTGATGGTTTTGAACAACCTATTTCCTTTTTCAGCAAGACTTTGCAGGCAGCAGAATTAAATTATAATATTATTGAAAAGCAAGCATATGCCTTGGTAAAAGCCATCAAAACATTTAGATGCTATTTGGTGGGAGCCACAGTGGTTGCCTATGTTCCAAGTGCTACAGTCAAGGACATTTTGGTCCAACAAGAGGTTTCAGGAAGGAGATGTAGGTGGATTAATAGGATTCAAGAGTTTAATATTGATATCCACATTACAAAGTTGGTAAGAGGATTAGGCCTAGCAAAGTTGATGGCCCAAAGCAATCTGAATGCAAACTAGATAAATGTATTGGAGGAGAATCATAAACCTTTTATATGCAACATGGATTGTTGTGAATGGTACAAGGACATTGTCAAATATTTACAAAAGATGGTTTTGCCTCCAGACTTGGATGACAATAAGAAAAGAACTATTAAGCTTCACTCTTTAAGATATGCAATTATAAATGGTGAATTGTGGTGGAGGAATAACGAAGGTGTTTTACTTAAGTGTGTAGATCATGATAAAGCCCAACTTTTGATGGATGAAATGCATAATGGGATTTGTGGGGGACACTACATGGATAAAACCATAGCCCACAAGATCATCAGGTCAGGTTTTTGGTGGCCATCACTCTTTAAAGATGCCCATTGGTTTGTAAAGAAGTGTGATCCTTGTCAAAGATTTGCAGGGAAATTGGAATTTTATGGAAACTTACCTCTTAAACCTGTTACTGTTCAATCTCCTTTCCAGAAGTGGGGTATGGATTCCATTGGTGAGATCCCTAATAAGTCCAGTGGAGGACATTCTTACATCTTGGTGGTGATTGATTATTTCACCAAGTGGGTTGAGGCAATCCCTACTAGAAGAGCAACTAGTAAGGTAGTGACAGACTTTATGATGCAAAAAATCCTTACGAGGTTTGGTTTCCCAGAGATATGGTGGTTGATAATGCATTAGCCTTCAGGTCAGAGGAGTTTGTTGGTTTTTTCCAAAATGATGGTATAAAAGTCTCATATTCTTCTCCATATCATCCACAAGGTAATGGCCAGGCAGAATCCAACAACAAAAGTTTGATTAAAATTTTGAAAAGAGTTCTGGATAAAAAAAAGAAGGTCTACGATTCCAAGTTGTTGCAGGCCCTATGGGCTGACACAGTTATAGTCAAAAAAACAATAGGATGTGCCCCTTTTGATTTGGTATATGGGATCAATGCAAGGTTACCCCAAAACAATTTATTACACATGTACCAGTTCATTCGGGCATTTAATGATGATGTGGAAGATATGACTATTAGGATCAATGATTTGATTCAATTAAATGAGGTAAGGAATGATGCACATGACAGGAATGAGAGGATGCAGGCCCAGTGTAAAGTCTTGTATGACAAAAGGACTACTCAGAGGAGTTTTATAAATGGTGCCATGGTCCTGATGTGGAATGCAAGACTAGAAGATAAAGGAAAGCATGGGTAGTTTGATCCCATTTGGTTAGGCCTGTTTTCCCTCTCGGGTCAACAAGAATAGTTGCATAAACACACATTAACTGATAAATATGAACACAGGAAAGTATTGCCATTCGGTAAACATAAAGTACTCAGAAAACTAAATCATGTCATTCACACTCAAAGCAATGTGTACATATAACCTCCGAAGAGACACCACCGAAACATCACGTCGTAACGGTTCACACTCTCGGTACTAACTGCCGAGATTAACATAAGTTTATTACACAACACCCGTACATACAAAATATACCGACAACATCATCCCCCCCCAAAAATAAGTCAGCTCTGATGAATTTTACAAAATATAACATAGACAAAAATGAGCCTACTACAAACTACTCAGGAGGGGGCATAGGAAGCGTCCCTGATGATGATGGCGCGGCTGTGGCTGTGCCGGAAGTGACTTTAGCCCACAACTCGTACACTTGAGTTGTCCGAAGCTGTAAAGCCTGTTCTGCCCTCATCTTAAGCTCCATAGCCTTCCGAACCATGCTAGCTACCTCGAGCACTACCTTCTCCTTCGCATCCACAGTTTCCAAAGCAGAACCAAGGTGAGTCTCAAGAAGAGCCCGCTCGGCACGCTCAGTCTCTAATGTAGCCTGTAAAGTGTCCAACTCTGACACCATAGTACTCCGCTCAGCCGCCCAAGACTCCCTCTCCTGAACCACTGCAGTCTCCAAAGCTGTAAGACGGGAAGCTGCCTCCTCCTGAGCTGCCTCTACTGCCAATCCCGTAGCCTGATGTACTGAGGAAGCATGCTCTAACCACCTGAGAGTGAAATACTCCTCTCGAAAGGCCTGTTCTAACTCTTGGATAAGACCGTGAATCCGGCTCTCGCCCACCGTTGCACTAAGAGCCCAATCCTCCAACATCGTAAGAGACTCCTGAGTAGGCCATCCCCTAGCCTCAAAGCACTCTGCAAATGCCTGTGGACAGCTAACCCGCACAAAGGTCAAGAGGTGCTCCAACTCCTCAACAACCCCCTCTTGAGCCTGAAGCTCTGCTGAGGCTATGACCCGCTGGGCTCCAGTAGCTACTGCGGCTACATCCGCCAAGTACTGCTCCAACACTTTCTACGTGGACTCCCTCGTTGGCATTGCCCTCCGTGACCCTGTCAGGGCTGGTGGCTCCTCACTAGCCTCAGCTTGCAGTCTCTGTCCCTCCATAGGAACTAGTCTCTCGGATATCTCTCTCTCCTGAGCTACTGGCTCTTCTCTTGGTGGCAACATCACTGCATCCAAGTCAATAACTTCTGAAGGCCTCTCTAACACTACTCTGGCAGGGGAAAGTGAAATGGGAGCTACCACTGCTATCGGGGGTAATGTGAACTGCTCCAACCATGACAGCACTAAAGAGTCCTCATCCCCCGTCAGCAACACTTGAGCCAGCTCCTCCAATACCCCTAGCCCAACTCGCACAATGGCCTCAGTACCAACAACATCCAATGTAACCTGCTCTCGCGGCTGTGTCTGCTCCTACTCTAAACCTCCAACACCATCTTTGCTAGTCTGTCCTGGGTCGGTTGGCTGAGTTGTAGGTGGCTCAGAAGCTTGACCTGTCGGGTGTAGCACAACAGGGGGCCGGAGCTCTCTGAACTGTGGCATGGGTACAGCCTCTAATGTGGTACCGAACGGTACAGAGGTCCCCACTACAACAGTCACTAAGGGTACTGGTGGTGTGAATAGTACAAGAGGTGGTGCACTCTCAGACGATAGAGTTGGAGCAAATGCACTTTCAGATGGTACCTCTGTATCGAGTGTCAGAGTCTCCCACTGCAACACTCTCGCTGCCTTCCTCCTCCTCCTCTAAGTCTTCACTCGACTCCTCTCGGCCACTGTCCACATTCTCCCCTTTTGACTCTGAGAGGACTTGGCGCTTCCTCTTTGACCCTGTCTGTACTCTGCCAACATCCAAGTGATGCTAATGAAAGATAAGAGGCTCTCCCGTAGCAATATCAACTGGCTGTGGCCTCAGCTTCTCTGCTAGAATCTGCTCTCGGGCAGCATTCAGGAACAACTTGATGGCAATATGGGGCATGTAAAATGTCTGATGTTGTAGAGTCATGAACTCATACAACCTCTCCGCCATAACTGAAGCCCAATCATACACTGTACCATTACGGATCCCGTTCATGAAAATGAGATGTGTAAGGGCAATGTCGGAGGCCCTACTAGCCCCGGTCAACCTGCTCTTCACGATGTCCATCAAACACCGCCACTCTCTGGGAGCCACAAATGATTTTTTGATTCCTCGATTCTTTGAAGAAGCGCCAGCCAATGACTCCAAATCACTCTCAGAAAGGTTTCTGGAAACCAGCTTAATGTACTTTTCCTTTTTTTCACGGGATAGTTTCCTAGGCTTTAAATCTATTTTCTTCTCATGCATGCCAGGTATGCCAAAAACTCTTGATATCTCCTGGGTAGAAAATGAAATCTGTATCTCAGTGCCACAATACTTCAGAGTGCTACACCGGCTATCCCGATCGAATGTATCAATCATGCCTCGAAGAGGTCCCTCGTACTCTCTAATGGAGGGCAAAGGCATCTAAATTGCCCAGTGTACTCCTGCTCTTCAAAGCTGTCCCTTCAAAAAATGTGCGTCTGGAGTGTTATCCCACTATGTTCGGCACTCCACTCCACTCAAACCCTCGAATGTCACAGTCTTCCAAGTAATCTCTTCCTTTTGTGCTTGTGGTTGCTGTACGTGTGGACGGTGCTTTCTGGCAGTATCCATGCTACCAGCAATGTGGACTCTAGACTGTGAAACCCTCGGTCCTCTGCTGCTACTGGCTAGTTTTGAAACCTATAATTTTTGTCTCTAAGTACTATGCTGTCGTGATCCCATACTACTGTGCAATGTCCAACAATAACGGTCTTAACCATTTTTTTTTAAAAAAAAAAAATTTCTCCTCTTACCGTACAAATCAACTTCCTTCAGCCAATGCAAATATGTAGCAGCTCCGAGTCTCATCAACTGGTCACACTCTCCAAGGGTTGATAACTAAACTGACTGGGGGTCGAGGGGCAGTGCCCCCGCAGGGTCCTGGGGTAGAGCCCCAGGCGCGCTCCCTGTCGCGGTAAAGGGCGGAGTCGAGGGGCAGCGCCCCCACCGTCAAGGCCAATTTAGAACCTTCAAAGTCTATGAAACACCTTATTTTTATGAATTTCATCTGCTCCCATGCTCTTTTCCGCAAACTGCTTATGTTTCCCTTACTTCCTGCTCATGCCCTTCCCTTCGGTACCATTCGTTCTTCAATATGAGCTGCTTTGTTTTGTCATCATTTTTTTTTATTTTTATACCATATGAATTTTTTCTTTCATGCTTTCCCTTCACACATCCCAATGCTATACTGAATCCTCAGACCTCCTCCAACCGTGCCGTACAAATGCCCTTATGTTGTGCGTCAGCTACCATATGACTTGGTATTCATACTTTGCAATCTGATGATCGTACACTATGCCTCCTTCCCATGCTGCATTTGGATGCGGTATGGCTAGTACAATCCGTACACTGATCCACCGTGCAGTGCTTTGCTTGCAGTCCTCGCCTTGTATGGTTCCGTACAATACTTTTATTTCTTTTATTTTAGCTTGTATGTCGTCACTTTTTCATACGGTGCCGTACAATACTTGTAAATGTATCGACCACAATAATGCTTCAGTACGGTACCGTACTTCCCTGTTGCCGTGCCCTTTTCATCGTATAGTGCTTTATAGATTCGTACGGTGCCGTACGATATTACTTTTTTTTTTTTTTTTTTCTATTTTTTTTTAAAAAAAATAAAATTTATTTATAATTTTTTAAATTTTTTTTCTAAGTACTTGGTCCTCGCAGTGATGTCATCGGCCGTTCGTGATACACCTTCAATTTCGAGCTGTTCACCGCGTCCAAAATTTTCCGTCTGTCGAGGGTCCACAGCTTTACGGACCCATTTGCGGCCACCTCTCGAACCTTGTAAGGGCCTATCCATTTCACTTTGAACTTTTCAGGCTTGATTTCGTTTCAGCCGTTGTATTTTAGAACCAATTGGCCCGGTGTAAATTGCATTCGTCGGATATGCTTATCGTGCCAAATCTTCCTCCGTTGCTGCGTCACTTCAGTGGCCCATTGTGCCAAAGCTCATTTTTCATCCAACTTATTTAAGAGATAGAGTCATTCCCTCAGACTCTCCATATCTCCCAATTTATTCTCAATTGCAATCCGCAGGCTAAGAACCATGAATTCTACTGGTACCACGGCCTCCTGTCCGTATATGAGTTAGAACGGTGTCTTCCTGGTGGTCACCTTGTAAGATGTTCGATAGGCCCATAGTACCGAGGGTAACCTTTCTTCCCAATCCTCGCCCTCAACGCCGCAAGATTTGTAAATGACTCCAATCAGGATCTTATTAGTCGCCTCTACTTGACCATTCGCTCGAGGGTAGTACGAGCTCGAGAGTGTGTGAAAAATTTTAAACTCTGTCATCAGTAGCTTGATCACATGGTTGACAAAATGTCCATCTCTATCACTCGTCAACTGCAGTGGAATGCCGTACCACATTATTATGTGCTCATAAATAAACTTTGCTGTACTTAGAGCAGAGTTATCCGTTAGTGCTCGTGCTTCCACCCACTTGGTGATATACTCTGTTGCCACAACAATGTACCGACAACATCGAGTGCGGCTGGGCTTCAAAGGCCCCACAAAATCTAGTCCCCACCATTCAAACAATTCCTGTGTATGAGAGGGGTTAAGTGGCATGTAGTCTCGTTTGAGAGGTCTCCCTACCCGCTAGCATGTGTCATAGCCGACGACCCACTCCCTGGCATCGTTGTACACCATCGGCCACCATAAGCCTGCCAACAAAACTTTTCTAGCGGTGGTGTCGGGGCCCATATGCCCTCCGGTAGGTCCCTCATGAGCTTCCTTCAACACTCTTAGAACCTCTTCCTCCATTACGCAACACCTCAATATTTGATCTGGACCCATTTTGTACAGCAGTCCATTGATAAGCTGGAAGGTTCTGCTCCTCAGAACCAATTTTCTACGCCCTCCGAGGAGCATTCCTTCTGGAAATCAAGCCGTGGACAGGTACTCACCGATACTTATGTACCACTTCGGTAGTACGGTGATGTGAAATAGGTGAGTATCTGGAAAGTCATCGTTTATTCCTACTGGAGGCTCGCCGGACTTAATTTAAGACAATTGGTCCGCAATCACATGACTACGTCCTAGCCGTACAACAATTCTAAAAGTGAATTCTTGAAGGAGCAGCAACCACCTGCTCACCCTTCCCTGAATGATGGGCTTGTTAACCAGGTACATCAAAGCCTGGTGGTCCACGAAAAAAGTAAACGGCATCGCCAATAGGTAGTGCCGAAACTTCTGAACTAAGTAGACCATTTCGAGAGCCTCTCGCTCTGTAGTGCTGTAGTTCCTCTCTGCCCTCGAGAGTAACTGACTTGCAAAATAGATTGGGTGATCCAGCCCATGTTCGCCTTCTTGTGCCAGGGTGGCCCCGATGGCATAGTTTGACGCATCCACATGAACATGGAACTCTCTGTCCCAGTTTGGAAATGCCAAGATGGGGGCTGCCAACAGTCTCATTTTTAAGTCCTCGAATGCCTCCCCTTCTCCTTCGCCCAGAGGAACGGCTCCCCTTTCTTCATAAGTTTATCCATCAGGTATGAAATCCGAGAAAAATTCTTTATGAACCATCGGTAGTACCCGATATGGCCCAAGAATGACTTGACACCGGTTACATCACTAGGAGCTTCCATTTCAATTATCACCCAGACCTTGTCGGGGTCCGTCTTCAACCCTTCCTTACAAACAATGTGTCCGAACAGCTTCCCCTACGGTACCATGAAATGACACTTCTTCGGGTTGAGTGCCAGACGTGCCTTCCAGCACCACTCCATGCACTCTCCGAGTGCTACAACATGTTTGTCTTGGCTACTAAAAATGGACCAGTCATCCAGAAATGCTTTAAAATTTTCTCTCGACATCTTGTCAAAGATGTACAGGATGATTCTCTGCAAAGTTACAGGTGCATTACATAGGCTGAAGGGCATTCGGTTGTAGGCGTACACACCATCTTCCACTACAAAGGTGGTTTTTAGCTTGTCCTCCTCTACAATGTATATCTGGTTATATCCTGAAAACCCGTCCATGAAAGAATAGATCTCATGGCCTGCCACCTCCTCGAGTATGCTGTCTGTGAAGGGTATCAGGAAGGGATCCTTAATGGTCACCGCATTGAGACACCTAAAGTCTACACAGATGTGGATTTGGTTAGCCTCTTTCTTCTGAGATATCACGATTGGTGACACCCACTCACTTGTGTCTACTCAAAAAATTATCCCCGCGTCCAGTATCCGCGCAATCTCGGTCTCCACCCTTGCAGCATAGTTTTTGTTCATCTTGTACGGCCTCTTCCACATAGGTTGGGCTCCAGGAACCAAAGGGATGCGGTGCACGTAGAGCTCCGGAGGTACGCCTTTCAGGTCTTTATAATTCCAGGCAAACACGTCCTTATACTCTATAAATATTTTGAAGGCTGCCATTTTTAACACGGGATCTCATTCATCTCCCACCAGGATAGTCTTGGGATTCTGCTCGTCCCCGAGATTTATTGTTTCCAATTTTGCCTCTTTGTATTGGATAGGTTCTCCCTCCAAGAACACGTGGGCCAGACTTACTCTCATCTGGGCTTCCCCCTCTGTATATTCTGTGTACTCTGGAGGGAACTCGTTCGTGTTTTCTTCCGTAGGGAACTCAAACCCGATCTCTAGTATATTGCACGATGGATGAAATACTTTGTAGTCACACATTTGCCAGTAAAAGAGACCATCTAATGAATCCGTATCTCCTTCTATCTCAAGTACCCCTTCATCATTCAGTTCCATAATTTCTTCCTCTTCGTCCATCCCACCACCATCGGAGTTTGAGTCGGACGCCATTTCCTCTCCAACCATTTGTGTGGCGAGGTCTACCACAAATTTCCTCCCCCCTTTCTCGAATGCGAGGGTGTTCTTCCAGTTGTGATTAGCTCGAGCTGTCACCAACCACCCTCTACCCAATATAGCGTCATACCCCTTTTGCTTGAGAGGGATTACGATGAAGTCTAAGGTGAAAGGCTGGGTTTCGATAGTCACCTGTTGTGCCATTAGCATACCGAGTGGTTTAATACCATGCTGGTCGGCCCCTAACAGATTGAAGTTTGGTGGCCACAGCGTCGGTTTCCCCAAACTCTTCCAAGTTTCCTCCGGAAGGACATTGACGCCCGACCCTCCGTCAACGATGGTGTTCGTGAAGATTTTACCCAGGATACCCATTTCTACTACTGCCAGGTTCCGTCCATGGTTTATTGATAATGTCATCGGGTCAGCTGCACAGCCGCCTGGGATCTCTGTTCGTTCCACCGTCGTAGGTGGCGTGTTAGGCCCTAGGAATAGAACTATTTTTAGGTGTGGCATGGTCTCCAACAGGTCCTTGACCTTCACAGGTATTTCCATTTGCAGTATCTGCAGTAGTATACTTTGCTCTGCCAATTCTTGGTGAGAAGTGCCGGCGTCGGCAGGTTCCTTCCGGTCCTGTATCTCTTTTTCGATCTCAGCCCTCGCTTGCAGTACCCTTTGTTTCTCCATCAGAGGGTGTGGGTACGTGACCTTTTTGGCTTGGGCACGGGTGACTGTCAGGACCTTCTCAATACCTCTACATTCTAACTCTAGGATGTTACAGCCGGGCTTCAAACAATTAGCGTCCTCATGGTCACCCGGTCCGCACCACCGACACAACTTCTGTGGAGTCGCGGGCTCCATCTGACAATCATGAGCATAGTGACCCCACTAATTAAAACTCCAACATTGTATCATGGGTCTTCTCTTGGCATCATATTGGATCTGGGACTTATTCTCATTGTTGCCTCGGCCTCCCTGGTGGTTATTTTTATATCCGCCAGATGATGCAGCATTCTGTTATCCACCCGTACCAGACGTGGAAGGTTGCTCCTGTGCATAGAGTACTTGTTGGCCTCTTGCCCTCAAGTTATAGGGACATTCTTTAAGGGGATGTCCTACGATTTGGCAGATATCACAAAAAGCTTTTTTCGGACAAGACCCTTTTGTGTGGCCTGCCTCCTTGCAGTTCGTACACCACACTGTATCTTCTTCGGCTTTTCTAGCACTTCCTTTGGCGGCTTTAAGTTCTCGCATCATCCTCTTAAGGTCTTTTTACAATGCAAGCACTTTCTTGCTCGACCCGTCGTCACTACTTTCCATCTCTGAATCATCATCAGAAGATGACCTTGTCTTCTTCGAGGTCTTACATTCGCTCTTGAGATCCATTGCTCGGTTATATGCATTACTATACGAAGTAGGCGGTACTATCTTCATTTTCTTTCGGAGGGATGTTTTGAGTCCCTCCACGAACCATCTCTTTTTCAATTCATCCACTGGGGCCAACTCTATTTTTCCAATGAGTTCTTTGAGTCGTCGGCCGTACGCACAGACAGACTCATTCTTGGCTTGCTTCGTGTTGTAGATCTCTGCCAATATTTCATTATCATCCTGTAATAATTGGAACTCTGTCTGGAAGGCCTTTTTGACATCATCCCATGTCATGAGCCTTGTCTTGTCAATGTCTGAGTACCAATCAATGGCACCCTCTCGCAGTGTTGCAGGGAACTGATGGATCCATTTGTTCTCGTCAGTTACCCCGTGTGCAGTCCATATCATTTCACACGTTCGACAGTGCTGAACTGGATCCTCCTTGGATTGCCCCATAAATTTCGGTAACTTCTACTTATTCACTGCCATGGTTGGCCATGGTGGAGGTGGTGCACCGATACCACTCGTGCCCACACCTCCCTGAGTGTTGTGGGTAGTCTGGACTTGTGGTACTTGTCCTTGCGGTAGTTGCTGGGCTGGTGGTACTTGCCCTTCTCTTGGCACTGTACCGTGTGGGGTTCTTGGTTCCAATGGAGGGTCTACTGGTGTGCTCATGCCACCCTCTGCAATATCACCCTCTCCACCAGTTTGGTTCTCCGCGCTTGGTGTACGGAGACCCACCTCAAACCGTACTCTCTCCTCTTGGAGAAAGGCTCCTCTCGCCCGTGTCTCCTCAAGTAACTCTTCCTGACTCCGCACTCTCCATTCTGGAGAAGTGAACTCTTCTTCGGCTTCTGCACCCTCCGTACCACTTCTGAGGTCCCCTTCGGGCAACTCTCTGGCAAGCTGGTCTTTGGCAAGTTGCTTAAGCCTACACCGACGTTCACGTTGCTGCGCAGATATCAAAGCCTTCTGTGTGGCTTCCCCTTCATCATCTATCACTTTCTTATTTCGATCTTTATTTAAATTATTGGGCATCAAGACAAACTATACACATTGCTCAATCAAAAAGAACACTTATTTTTTATTAATTTATGTTGCTTTACAACATTCTCAATTGAACTACAATGGAATTTTTGTGTTCCGTTCCCCTTCGTTTCAAACTTCAACAACTTTACTGTTTGTCATTTTCTTCCTCCCGACGGCGACGAAGATGCTCTTGGGCGTGGAATGCACGGAGGATCTCCTGGCGGTGGTCCTCACGGTCAATTTCCTCTTACCGAATATGTCATGCGAGTGCTGCTTGTGCCAACAACCGTGGAAGTTGGTTCAACAACTGATTCACTGCAGGGTTCGCCCCAATCGCGTCCCACACTACGCTTGCAGGGACATCTCCGTTCATTGCCTCCCTGCGGACGTGAGTTTCAAGAGCTACTTGAAACAAAATTTGGAAGTCACGTGCCAGATTATCCTCTCCATCGTACAACTCGGTACGGGCTTCCTCGGCTTCTGGGTTTATTGCACTAACGGGTAAGCCCATTATGCCTACTTGCCATCCGGGTATGTCTAGGCAACGACGCTAGATGTTTTTCCTCTCGGGTCAACAAGAATAGTTGCATAAACCCACATTAACTGATAAACATGAACACAGGAAAGTATTGCGATTTGGTAAACATAAAGTACTCAGAAAACCAAATCATGTCATTCACACTCAAAGCAATGTGTACATATAACCTCCGAAGAGACACCACCGAAACATCACGTCGTAACGGTTCACACTCTCGGTACTAACTGTCGAGATTAACATAAGTTTATTACACAACACCCGTACATACAAAATATACCGACAACAAGGCCCATATATTATTGAAGAAAAATGGGGAGCAAATTCTTATTTGTTGAAAAATTTAACAGGAGAGCTTATGGAATTGCCAATTCATGGTCAATTCTTAAAGTTCTATTTCTCTTAAATCTTTTGGGTCTTTGTACAAGTTTAGCTCAGGGGTTTTGTGTACAGTTCCCTATTTTTGGTCAAAGTTTTGTTCTAGTCTTCTCTTCTAGGAGATTCTAGCTTTCTTGTTGTATCTACTAGAGATACACATCCCCAAGCATGAGCCACTATTATCACTGTTATAAATTCACCCAACCCCATGCTAGTATTTTAAAAAAATAATCCATTTTCTAGATTTGAGGGTTAGGTTTTATTTTGAAAACCCTACGTTTGATAAAGCCCTAATTATTTTTGAAACTTGTTGTATTTTGGTGTTACTTTTTGGCTCACTAATTCTCTAAAATACACATGTGCTAATTTTCACCCCCTTTGACCCATCGCTTCATAGGTTATATTGTTAGGTTATTAGGTGGGGTGCTTTTTAATTTATTTCATTCAGAAGCCTAAGTTCTATTTTTTTTCTCAATAGTTTGTTCTCTTTAAAATGTGTGGCTATTGTTGAATCGCAAGCCTTCCCATTGTCAAAAAATTTGACATGCACTTTAGCGATGAGGCACCATCTGTCCAAGTGGGCCCGACTGGTAACAAGATGTGCTGGTGTTTAAAGAACAGATCACATCAACAGCTGTCGCTATATCGTTGGACCAAGATAATAGCCTTTTAAGCATCGCAGTATAGTGATAGCCGTCTGATGTTTTAAGGTGGATGAGATGGTAGGTGGGACCTTGAACTTCTAGGTCAGTATAACATGTATGTTTGTGATTGGTTAAGGTACTGTGATCTAGCAGTTGTCAAGGTTTTCAATGTCGAGAAAGAAAAGAAAGAGGGGGTCCACTTGCCAATCTTTGCATTGTGGCAGTTTGTGATTCGACAGAAGTTAGGTGAGGTGTCACGGTAGGGCCTATCTTCCCAGATGACTAAAGTACAACAAGATCTCATAGTTGTCATTATACCATTGGGGTAAGATGCATGTTTGTTAGGGTCAGTAGTATAGTGACAACCATCGATCTTGTTTAAAGGTGGAGACCATTTGGTGGGTCCTCTGCTGCTAACTTTTGATGATGCGGTCATTTCTGATTGGCTGAGCGGAATAATGACTTGTCAAAGTTGCCAATCTATTTGACACCAAGGATAAGTTAGGGCTTATTTGCTGTTGACTTGTCCAATGTGGTGCTTCCTGATTCGATATAATTTTAAAGGGAAAGGTGGGGTCACTTTTATGAGAATGAGTAAAGAGCTACATGTTGAAAAGGATCTAGCAGCTGTCGTTACACCACTTAATGAAGATGCTTGAGTTTTACACCTGCGCTTTAGTGAAGAAGCGCCACTAGTCCATTTTTTATCATGATAAAGTTAAGTTACCTATTTCTTCACATGGCTATTTTGAAATGTTCTCATTGGTCGAGAACTAACTTAGGGAAAAGTAATACAGGGTTTTTCTGTTAGACTTGCCAACCGTTCGATGCATCAGAAAGGAGATATATCTATGGTCTAAATTCAAATTTTTGCTCAATGACATTTTTCACGTCCTGCGAACATTGAGGCCACCAAATTTTAGTAATGGTGGGTTTAATGAGCTATGTGCGTATGGACTATAAGCAATTGGTGACATTATATATTGAAATTCAAACACTATTTCTCTTTACTGCTCTAATAAACCTTCTGGCGATCTGGATTTCCTCAAGGAGCAATTTTAAGTGAAGAATTTGTAGGTGTCTGATAGGTTTATTTTCTGAGTTTAGAAGTGCTTAAAGTCTGTGAAGGTATTGCAAGGAAGTTTCTATTTTCTAGTTGATAGCGTTTAAGGTTCTCTTGAAATATTCATATATTATTTTGTAAAAGCCCTATTTTCAAAATGTCACCAAAGAGGAATTTGTCTGGTCAGACAAAGTATAGCAAGAGGGGGGTTTTTGAACATTTGATGCAATTACTCCCTCATTCTGATAATGGGGCAGCAAGGATGAAAAAGCTTATCCCAAGAAACCCTAGGGACTTATTGGCCATAGCACTCCATGACAGAGGAAATTGGATGCGGGATGCTAAGGTGGGAGAGAATCATAATGGCCTTAGCTTGTTTAGGGCAGCCTACTCACAAAGAAATTCCTATGCTCCCCTTAGTAACATATGGAAATTTGATGTTGGGAAGTTAATATGCCCTAGTGTTTTCATGGATGCTGAGTTGTTGATACAAATTGCAAGGTGCTATGATCCTGTGACAAGGTGTGTCAAGGATGTCAATGGAAAGAACCTAATTAGCATCACAGAGGATGAGATTAGGGAAGTATTTTCACTGAATGACCCTTCGGTGGGGTTAGAGAAGATAGATTTCAAAGAGTTTACAAAGATATATGAGGTACAAAAGGATATTTTGAGAGTAGGGTCTCTAAGGGAATTCATTGATCAAATTGGAGTAATGTGTGTTGTAAGTACAAGCATCCTAGAGCCTTTTAGGCTAGATTTGTTCAGTAAGAGAGCACAATATTTTTATAAATCTCTCACCTTAATTCTAGGGTATGATGAAGCAACTCACATGCCAGTCCCATACATGTTCATGATGGTACAAACACTTCACCCCTAGTTGGCATTGATTTTTGATTTTGCATCTCATTTGGCTGACTTGATCCATGAGGGATTACAAGGAATTAAGAACATGAAGGTTACTAGGCGGTTTGGATGGTATTCAATGCTTATGCACATGTTCTTATACAAGGGGGAGGGATTTTTTAGTTCAACAGGGAATATTGTGAAAGAAAGAAATAGAGAAACCCTCCCAGTCCAGCTGTGGACCACAACTCTATCATGGGACAAGATGGATGCCAGTTATATTGCTTTTGACATAGATTTTGCTTCTAGACTTAGGAATTTTCTATTCTTTGACAATCATAGAATCCCAATGGAGTTACTGAGACTAATCAGGCCAAAGGAGTACTGTTAGGACATCACTATTGTCCACAATTTTGGGGATATAATTTTATACCCTGTTTCTATAGTTTTCAGAGTGTATGGTTGTAGAGTGGCACCTTATATCTTTCCCTACCAAGTTCCACTAAAAATAGGATATGCTAAAATCTTAAGATAGATTGGTGACTTGCAAGAGTCCACTCTCATTGGTAAGGGAAGGGGAACCTTTTTCCTGGATATAACTATTGCACACCAATATGTGATTACTAAAGGTGGATGGGTTCATTTAAATAAGGTCTTGCAACCGTACAAAATGTTCAGAGTAGTGGCTAGGTGTGCAGACATAGAAGGTTTTCATTTAGGAATGTTCAAAGACAAAATAAGGTGTGCCCATATAGAGCATAAATTCAATTTCCCTGAGGACATAATAAGGAATGAGTTTGATCTTCAAACTCAAGTAGTTAAGAAAGAGAAATGGATCGTCTACAAAAAGACTGTAGATTTCATTAGAATTTTGATGGAGCCTATGATCCATTACAGGGTTTTGAGCCATGGGCAAGGAAAGTGGATGCCCTAATTGAACATTTTGAGGGTATCATGCATGTGGTAAATGAAAAGAGGGCTGCTGTAAGCAAAATAGACCCTAAAATGGCTAGGCAAATTTTGAGCCAGCCTAAGTATATGAAATTGACCCCAAGGGGAGTCTATAAAATGCAGAAGAGGAGTGGATATACTGTTCTCTTTCCACCACAACAAAAGAGTGAGGATATTCCCTCTACTACTAAAGGGAAAAGGCCCATTAATGATCCATCAATGCAGGGACCCTCTCCTAAGAGCCAGAAGTGAAGAGGGTAGTCTTGTCCCTATAGTTGGTCCAGTTGCCTAAAGATTTCTCATATTTGGAATTAACCAATCTTTAAAATCAATTATAGGCATATTGGTATCTCATGCAATGTAAAATCTTTTGAAGAACCAAAAAATCCCTCTGAGAAAGTCTTAAATTTTGTAAAATGTTTAGGACTTCTGCAGAAGTAAGAGTATATGTCGCGAACTAGATCTTCAAATTTTGACACTGTAGGAAAATCGCTTACAATTTTATATGCTAAATTCATTCAATGGGCCATGGAATGTATGCCAAGCATGTAAGGTGCAATACTAGTTTGTAATCTTGTACATAGACCATTCCTTTGGCCTTGCATTACTGCAGCTCCATCAGCTCCAACACACACTAACTTCTTTCCAATTGTCAAATCATCCATACCAGAAACTTCATTCATAGCATTCTTCACTTCAAAATATAAGTTTTCTGCTGTTGAATTGCCCCTCATTTTACGAACGCATAGTAGATGAGCTTGGTGGACATGTTCTTTTACTATATACACATGCATACAAACCCAAGCAGTGTTATCTACTACAGTAACTTCATCTATGGATAATGAAATGAATCTAGACTGTTTTACTTTCTCCTGTAAATTTTGCTTTTCCACCTCAAAAAGATAGTTTTCCATTTCCCATCCAACGTTTGTTGACCAATGTGACATGGGATAGTGAGGAACTTTCAAAAAAGATAATAAATTACCATATTTTGAGAAGTCTCTCATAGGATGCCCTCTGGACATAATATGAAAAACAACACTCATCTGAATTGTCTTTGCTAGGTTTGCTTCATTGGCTGCATTTTTAAACCCAACCTTGATTGGATTTTCACTACTAGAAATTACTGCCATTCTCTTGTTATGCTCTTCATATTCTATGGCATACTTAACATGAAAACATTCTTCCTTTGATTTTCATCTCACTACTAATATTTCTATGGTCTATTTTTCATAAACCTTACCAACATGCTTTTCTATAGTGTCAAGCTTTAGCTACAACTTCTTTCTTTTAAGTTTCTAGGTACAAATCTTACACCTGCATTCTGTTGGTTGTTCATCATTTCTTAGGACTAGTTCAATGAACCAGTACTTTGCTACACAATCAACCTTAAAATTTCTTTCCATTTCCCACTCCCGCCCCATTTTTACTTCCCTTTTTCTTTTCTTCCTACCAACATTATTATTATCTTCATTGCTAGCATTTTCTTCCAACTGGTTCTGCGTATCCCTTATAACATCTTCTCTCGTGCCACCATTGTTATCCTCATTTGATGCATTTTGATTTTCATTTAACTCAATGACAAGCCTAGCTTGTGGTACTAGTACTGGTGAGCTACTGTGAATGGATTTTGCACTCGCAATTGTAGATGTTGATGGAGCAAAAACATTGCCAACTCCAAAGAAAGCCTTTATGGTAGTATCTTTAAGTTTTAGGCTTTTTGATGGCCTCCCAGGACCTTCACTACCCCGAGGAGTCTTACCCTTGTCTAGCTTTCCAATCTCTTCACTGCCCTGAGCACGGTGAGAAGTTTGAGTCTCAACCTCCCTTGATATCTAAATCCCTTCAGCAGTAGTAGCTTGAGGATACTCAATCTCAGGATAGTCACCCTTGTCTGACATCTTTACCCAATGACCCCTCACTAGTCACTAGGATTCTAGTCCCTAGGAATTAAAATTAATAGCAATACTCTGAAATGTGAACAAATAATTGTTTACCTTTGTCCTACTTCCTTTGATTTTTGACTCTTTGAAATGCTGAATCCTCTATTTACTGTTGCAAGATTGTTATTTGTAAATCTGGCTCTCCAGGTTCTGTCTCCAAAAATTTGTAACGATGCACGATAAGACTACTTTTAAGTTTTCTAAACTTGATTTGAATTTATATCAATCCATGATTCCAAATTCCAAATTTCCAAATTTCCAATTTTTATTTATTTTCAAATTCTTGGGCTTTTGGCGAAAATGTGCCGAGTGTTGACCTGATCAATGCTATTTTTGGCAAAAAATTAAATATATGTGGTGGTTAATAAAATAATTAATTAACAGGTTGGTGAAATACATCATGGACCAATAAAACAATTAATTAGTGGGGTGGAAAAATACATCGTGGACCAATTAAAAAATTAATTAATGGGTGGCGAAATAGGTCATGGTTAAGATAACAATATAAACCATTTGGCTATTTCAAATTTTATATGCAATTCATAATTAATATCGATGGCAAATAAGAGACCGTTAAAATAACCATGTCACATTAATTATAGGTGAATATGATGGTCAACAATGTCAAATAGAAAATCAGATTGGCGATTCCAATTAATATTTAGTGGTTACCGTGTCAAGATTGGGCGAATATTTTCCAGCCTATACCTGCACGATTCACCAATTTCATGAAACGTTATTCCTAGAATTCACCAAAAGGTGAATATTCACCACTAAAAATTACACGGGAGGAGTGTCAAAAGAACTTGGACCAAATCAAGGATTACCTAGCAAAACCTCCTATTCTTATGCCGCCTATCCAAGGGAAACCTTTGATACTCTACATATCTACTACAACAAATTCTTTAGGAGCTCTCCTTGCACAACAAGATGATATGGGCAAAGAATGAGCTATCTACTATATCAGTCACACCTTGGTTGCTTATGAGATCAATTATACCAGCATTGAAAAAGCTTGTCTAGCAGTAGTGTTTGCATCTCAAAAAATCAGACATTACATGCTCGCACATACTATGCAGCTGATCACCAAAATTGATCCTTTAAAGTACTTCTTAAGTAAAGCTGCGCTTACCAGATGACTTGCAAAATGGATGCTGATTCTTTTAGAATTTGACATTCAGTACATCAAAAGGAAAGCCATTAAAGGACAAGCAATCATAGATCAATTGGCTGAATTTCCCATGACTAATGATGCTCCTCTTCAAATAGACTTCCCCGATGCTTTGATCATGAATATCACAGAGTGTACATGGAAAATGTTCTTTGATGGTTGTCATACACAGAATGGGGCTAGTGCTGGAATCTTATTTGTTACACCTCATGGATACATGATTCCTAAATCTTATAAGCTTCTCTTTCCACGCACCAATAATATAGCTAAATATGAAGCCCTTCTCAATGGTATTAAGCTTGCCCTAGAATGGAGGATTACAGAATTACATATCTTTGGAGATTCACAACTTGTCATAAATCAAGTAAATAATGATTACCGGACAAAGGATGACAAGTTGATTCCCTACAAGAAGCTGATAGACTCGCTTAGGAATTATTTCACATTTGTTACATTCCAACAAAATCCTAGAGTTGAGAACAAGGCTGTTGATGCCATGGCTACTTTGGCATCCATTCTACAATTGGAAGAACATGAGTCACACTTTGAGTTCTTGGTGGAAGAATTGTGTTATCCCACCTATGATTCTCCTAATGACCATGTCATTTACACTATGGTTGGTCATGATTCATCCAGCTATGCTACTGTATTTTCTTATCTCCAAGATTAGATTATTCTTGAAAATCTAATGCGCAATGAGAAGCACCAACTCATTTTCAATGCCTCACATTTTACCCTCGTCTCTGGTGACTTCTATAGGAAGGGTCTAGATGGAACTCTCCTTAGGTGTCTAGAAATGGAGGAGTCAGAAAAAGGGCTAGTTGAAGTCCATGATGGCATATGTGGTTCACACTCTAATGGTCTTATGTTAGCTTAGAAATTGCTTAGGGTTGGTTACTATTGGCCTACTATACAAGCTGACACTA
Organism: Chamaecyparis obtusa; assembly: GCA_027943335.1. Lineage (NCBI taxonomy): Eukaryota > Viridiplantae > Streptophyta > Pinopsida > Cupressales > Cupressaceae > Chamaecyparis > Chamaecyparis obtusa. The sequence goes on along the minus strand of BSBK01003857.1, from coordinate 1,121,483 downwards.
TTCGATATGCCAAATCTTGCAAGAAATGTTAACTACATGGGAATCTCATTCACACTCCTGGACATGAGATTATTCCCTCTGTTACATACTGTCCATTTTAGCAATGGGCCTTTGACTTGGTAGGCAAGATTCATCCTAGTTCTTCAAGTGGGCATAAGTTCATTATTACAGCTACTGAAGATTTTACCAAATGGGTTGAAGTTGTCCCACTGTCTGCAGCTACGAGAAAACATGTTGCCTTGTTTATCTTGAATCACATCATTTTCCACTATGGTATTCCTTCTTCCATAGTCACGGATAATGGTGGCTAGTTCAAGAATAAAGACCTAAAACAATTGTGCAAAAATTCAAAATTAAACAACATTGGTCTTCTATTTACTACCCTCAAGGAAACGGCCAAGTTGAGGCCTCTAATAAAACATTACTGAAATTCCTTCATAGGAAAGTGCACAAATCAAGCAAGGATTGGCATATGTAGATCAATCCTATGCTATGGGCTTATAGAACTTCTATTCGCACTCCTATAGGTGCCACACCTTTTTCCTTGGTCTATGGTTCTGAGGCTGTCTTACCATTAGAGGTTGAAATACCATCACTGAGAGTCTCTTTACATGGTTTGATTACTGATGAAGACCATAGGGCCATGAAAGTTCATGAGCTTACTACTTTGGAGGAATTCCGCAAGGCCACCTTTGATCACATGTGCACTTATTAGAAGAGAATGTCTTCTGCCTATAATAAGAAGGTTCATCCTAGAGAGTTCCAAGTGGGTGAATTAGTCCTAAGAGAAAATCCTAAGAATTAGTAGAATAGAGAGTAGAAATGCAAGTTTGAGCCAAATTGGTTAGGGCCTTACATCATCATGACAACATTTGGGTCTAGGGCCTATCAATTATCTACACCTGAGGGAGAAGAGATTTTCAAACCTCTTAATGTTCTACATCTGAAGAAGTTCTATGCCTAAGGTTCTTGAGCTCTTTATATATATCTTATCGATCTTGAAAATTTCTAAAATTCATATATGATGCTGAAAAAATCCTAAAAAGCATATAAAGTCCTAAAAAAAGAGCATCCTAGTGAAAACCTATCAATAGGCACTTTGAAGTCTCACCAAAAAAAATAAAATCAAAATATTCAAAAAAATAGAAAAAGTGCCTTGGTGAAAACTTGGAAACAGGCGCCTTGGTAGAAAAAATACAAAAAAATTATAAAAAGCCCTAAAAAAATTTGCCAAGCAATGAAAACCTAGAAATAGGTGCCGCTTGAGACCCTTGCACCTATGTCTATCAATCTTGCATGGTGCTCTTTCGCTCCACTTATTGCTTTGTCTCTCCTAGCCTGGAACTAACTCTTATCTTAGTCTAGGGGGCATACATTGTTTTAGCTTATCTTGGGTCTCTTTGAGCATCGAAGTTTCTTGGGCAACTTGGTTCAAACAATGTTTCTCAACACTTTCCAACTATCTTTTTCAACACTTCCCTAGCATTAAGTGTTTCTCAACACTTATCAGATATCCTACCCGTAGTCTAGAATGATATGATATTTCTCACTAGCAGATGCGATACTCAAAGTTTGATTCTATGACCTACACACACGCACTTAAACACTTGACTCGCTGAGACTTGTTTGAATTTATTTCTTTGTGTGCTATCTATGATGATCTCTTTTGATGAGTGTTCTCTCTCTAATAGTTTTCGATGATCCATAGCTATAAAATTGGGGGCATGAGGACATGTTTTATTTATTTTCTGCCTGTGGGTATATCTTGTTGATCCTAACTGTCATGAGCATTTATGCTTGTTACACTTGACACTGAGGATCTACAATGTATTATCCTTGACTATTTTCTGCAAGTGCATGCTTATGGTCATCTTGACTTTCTTGTGTCTCGATGAGAGCATAATCTTGCTATACTAAACTTAGGGAACCTCACTACACTAGTCATATTGACCTACATATCTTTGATGCTTAGGTGGGATTCCAACATACCTATCTGATATAGATCATATTCATATACACATAGTTATACTAGTACATATTGTATGATCTTGCAATGCTACCAATAAAAATTGATGATGATTATTAGTGTCTAACAACTTTGTAACCTTGCAAGTAAACCACTTTTCATAGTAGCTTGCATTCTTAGGTTCATGTTAGTTTAGTTTTGAATCTTGCATATGGAGAGAGCTCTCCTTTCATCTTTCATAGACTTGTCAGTCAACTACACTCACCTTTCGCTTCTTCTTGATCATGTCTTTCACTTCTTGTCTTTCATATCACATCCTTTTCTATTCCTGTCATCACAAGGGGTTAATCTTATCATCATATATAAAAGATCATTTTCAGAAACATGAGTCTATATCATAACATGAGAACTAAACATACATCCATGAGAGAAACTATACATGAGCATTTATAAACATATATCATACATTTGAGCAATATAACAAGACAAAAATATTGAAACATCAATCACAATGAGACAAGTACACAAAATATATCATAATCCAATCATCTCATATATATATATATATATATATATATATATATATATATATATATATATATATATATATCATGATACAAATACAATATGCAATCCAAAAATCTGGATAAAGTCTCAAGACATGTCTATACATCCAAAACCCTAAACCTAGGACTAACTCTCCCCCTCATGTGTAGGAGGTGCTGGGGGAGCCTGTGGTCCTATCTTATCGGCAGGCATGTCTGACCTTCCTGCCCTCTCAGAGTAGAGTGGCAATCTCTCACCCTTAGGCATGAATGCTATGTACAAACCATGGTAGTATGCTGCCTGTGCTGCCTCCCTCCATATCTCTACAGCATCATCTCATGCCACTCTCTCCTACTGATCTATCTTGGCCCATGCATCCATAAGTTGCTGATTGTGGATAGCGATCATGGTCCTCAGCTACTGCACCTCTTCCTCTAAGGCTCAGATCCTATCCTGGAGATCCTCTCCTCCATCGGCTGTAGGCTGCTCTTGCCCTACATCAACCCATCGGCGAACTAGTCTTGCCTCCTCCTCCTCCTCTGCCTATCAGTGTGACCATCTACGACCACCCAATTGGGACCCCTAGCCTACCTCCCACCCCCTCCCACCTCCCCCTCCTCCATCCCCTCCATCCCCACCTAGTGCCTATGGTTGTGCATCTAGGACTATAAATCTTGGGAACAGATGTCTCTAACGCTTTGCTATGTACACTGCATCTAATCCTACATCTTCATTGTTCGACAGGTAGTCCCATGACTCTCATCGCAACCCCATTGTCTCCTATGCTACTTGTTGGTAATCTAGCATCAGAATCCATCCTAGTGTCTCCTCCTCCCATACCCTAACATATGTAGTGGTCTCTACTACCACTCTCTGCTACCTGCCAAATTGCCTCCATATTTGGGTAATCAAAAAATGCTCCACAATCTCTGCATACCTACCTAGTAATGGCTGGCTACATAACATGTACCTGGGCTCCCGATCCTCATCCCTCCACTACTCACACTTCCTGTATGACCTCCACTCAAATGTTGTCAGCTCATCTAACAACCTCCAGTAATATGTGAGGTCCCCACTATGTGGCTATGTGATGAACCTGATATACTAATATATATAGGGAATCCTCCACTCCCAAGGTTGTACTCATGGTCGCACAATACCTATATGATCACATGCCCATATCTGCACCAGGAAGACCTCGCATGCCCATGATCATATGTCCCTACAAATGATCTCATGCAGCTCATGATACACATTTGCAAGGATCACTAGTCCCCATGCCATCCATCTAGGTCACACCACCAGGTCGGTGACCAGTCTCCCCCAGGCTAGTGGGAACCCTCTCTAACTTGAGTTAGTGATCAGAGCCTGTGCTACAATGGAACACATGATGCATGACACTAGATAGTCTCAATTGTACTCCTCTATTAGATGGTCCCAACTAAGATGTCAATCTATGATGGTAACATCCTAGAAGAGGTCCTGAATGGCCTGCCTCCTATCTGTGGGAGTCTGATCATAGTATACTTGTGCCAACAAAAAATCATGTCAGTTTTCATCATATGGAAACACTACATTAATGAACATCTCTACAAATATGATTATGCTCACTGCATCTCCATGGCTCGGTACACGAAGGATTTGGTAGACATCCTCAAGTGTGATAGTGGCCTCTCTGGTCGGCAACTGAAAGGTGTTATGCTCACTATGCCACCTCTCTACTAGTACTGTTAGTAAACCATGGTTTTTCGGTATATGGGGCATCTCCAACAAGTAGCCAAAACCCATTTGAGTCAAAGACACTCTCCTAGGATCATCCAGATCCTAGACATAGCGCAACTTGACCATGCTTAGTGCTCTAATGATGAGCACTGATAGAATCTCCTGCAAGCCATAAACTCGCAAACCAGATGTCAGAACATGTTATGATGGATGCCCAAAATCAGTACAAGTAATCTCAAAAGAAAAAAATGTCTCTACACATGTTATATTTCTCAAATTAAAGTCATGTGATACTTCTTGTTATATTGGTGCGACACTGTCTGCTGATACTATATCATGAAATACTTTCTTGTATAGTGGTGCAGTATTCTTGCTTTGTGCAATAGTTCACACCTTGTCGCATGACATTTCATCCAGGCTCATGCAATACTTTCCTGGATGGCCGTGCAATACTTTGTGGCCCCACGAAGTCTTGCATGATATAGTATACAACATGTGTGCGATACTTTAAAATTATCGCATGATGTTTTGCTAAAGCATAATTTGAAAATTCAAAAAACATACTTTAAATGCAAAAAATGACTCAAAACGGCTAGTTTTTATGAAAACTTACTGGGGCACCATACTGAGGAGGCTGGTTGTGCAACCAACTATGCTCGAATCGATGTGTGTAAACAAGAATGCTTGCCTACTGAGCCATAGTCTCTCTCAGATCTCTCAAAGTTCTCAAAACTCACATAAGACAAATGAATTTGAAAATGACCTTTTCACCCCTTATGTAGCATTTTGACCTAATTTTCAAAACATCTCAAAATTTTGAGAAAATTGCACCCCTAGCTAATTTCGACATCCTAGATCCATTTTCAGGATTGAAATCAAAATTAGAGTTCATCTTGATGGTCAAAATCACATCTTAAATTTCTCCTTCTTCCATGCAGTTGGCTGACCATTTGAGGCCCGGTCTTTCAATCTTCACTGGGGAATCTTCATTTCTTCATCTCCATCCTCTCAACCTTCTAGTCTTTCTTTCATTTCTTCACTTCGTCTCTCTGAGGTTTTGACTTTATCTTTATCCTATACCTTTCTCAGTTAAACCTAGTCAAACTAGGGCATATTTTCACTATTGATGGTTATTCTATTATCTTTCATCTTCAATTATGATTTCTGGTGATTTTCTCATGTTTCTCTCATCTTGCTTCTACATTCCCTCTAGCTCATTTTGATTTTGATCCCGAGGGGGTAGACATATTCTATCAGCTATTCTCCAGAGCATATGCTTGACCATTCCATTTTCTCTGATTAATTTATCTATTGCACTTGACATGTTAGTTCTCATCTCAAGTTCTGATACTATCCATCTATCTCCTAAGTGTTCAGTACTATCACTATCAGGCTGACCATGCAGGATTTGCTATCTCTCTGCACTTCATTCTTTGGAGTCAGATCTCTATCTATTGCCTTCTTGGCTGATCTATTCTTTGACGTAATGTGTTCCTAGATTGATCACACATTAGTCAAAGAGGGGCAAATGTAATCACCCAAAAATGGTCATCTAGACTATTAGCCCCTTTCTAGCATTATTTGCTAAATTTATCAATTGCTTATTCTTGATCAAATCCTAATTTTATCATTTATTCGATTATATTCTATGGATTAACCATTTTATCCTAAGTCTTTATTTAATTAAAAAGAATTCCCTCCCCTTTTATTAAATAAAAATCCCCCACTTACCTTTTATCCTAAGTTGCACAAATAAAGCATGATTCCTATTTAATAAATAAGAAGAAAAGGCTTTTTGTCTCACATGGGGCACAAAGTCAACACTTCACTCTCATTGGAGGAGACTTGTGCACAAGGATTTCTCCCACTTTCAAAATCCAACCTTGATCAAATCTTTTGCCTCTTAATCTCCATGGTCCATTTATCTTTAAAAGGAGAGCTCTCTTCTAATTCTAGGATCCGACTCTTGATGCTAATGTTGTGCTGTAGGTTTTCTTGGTGCCATTGGAGCTTTTGAAGAACTTGTTGCATTTTAGTCTTCATATTTGAATTGTAGCTTAGTTCTCATGGCATTCTTAGCTTAGTTTCCTTTCATGCTTTAGCTTAGTTCACATAGTTTAGCTAGTAATGGCTTGTAACACTCTCATTTTCATAGCTTAGTTGAATTCTTGCATCCTCATTCTAGCATAGCTTGCATTGCATTTTAATTGTGATTCTTGAAGATATTGGCATTCTTTCCCCTGTCTCTTTGAATCTCCCATTGCATGGTTTACTAGAAAGGTTGCATGCTTAATATCTCTAGCTGAGAGCCCTCTAAACACCCTTGCACTCCATGCCTAGAGAGCTCTAGGTCACTTTTCAAGGTTTCCAATCCATGGATGCCCTTGGAATCAATGGCTTAGAGAAGTGCACATTTTGAGTGTATAGTAAGAGGGAGTTGTCTTTGACTGCCTAATGTGACATGCACAATCGATACAACATTTGGATCCTATTTGTTCCAAGATGGTCCACAATAATTATCAAAATATATGACAACATACATAGGCACACTTTGTGGCTTGCAATCTAGCCCATAAACAATGTCAATCACCTCACCAAGAGCTCCATTCACAAGCCCTATCTCTATCCATATATTCATCGTAAGTATAATTCATTGACCCCTACAAAGGAGTAGATATTTTTCTAATTGTTCATCATTCAGTATATTATTATTTCTATCTACAGAACTCCTTGCTGTGCTTATTGCAATTGGACAATTTAATGATTTCAACATCTTCTTATTGTGTAGCTTTACTGAATCATTTGTAGCAAACAAATGCATAGCACCATCAAATGTTTTATTTTCGGATGCTGTAAGGTGTATGTCTTTACGAGTCATTAGTAACTTACAATCATCTTCTACTGGGGTTGCATCTTGGATATTTTATAATATTTTATGGAATTCTGCTTGTGCACTTCTCTCACTTGCTTGTCGAAACATTTTTTGTAGAGTAACAATTGTTGTAAGTTGGTCCCACAACAACTTCACATTGGAGTGTGATGTGTAAATTGGTTTATCCATGTAGACATGTGGCAACTGTGCTAGATTGCCAAAGAGTATCATTGATATTCCACCAAAAGGCACATGTTGTCAATGTGGAAAGGCCTCTCAGAGCCAATTGTTAATTTTGAGGAGTATCTTTGGTCCAATGAAGCTTATTTCATCTATTAGGATATACTTTATATGTTTTAGTTCTTCTTGGAATGTTGTTAATGCCTGGCTTTGTAATGGTTGCATGTCTTTGATAGGTATTCTGAGCTTTGAATTGATTTTTGACACATGTATATTGAATGTAGCAACCCCTTTTGGGGCCAATATCAATAGCTGGCCTTTTTTTGGGGTGTCCTATTATTCAGTACTTCACTGATACAAGAAAATAAGTAAGATTTCCCTGTACCTACAATTCCCTGAGCGATCATTTGTAATGGCTTATTAGAGAAGACCTTATTATGATTTTCAATTATTTAGAGTGTGAGTTTTTTCTCTAGTGATAGCATATAAACATCATGCTGGGAGCTTCTAGGTATTTTATTGCTGCAACAGTACATTTTCTTCTAATATATAAAATGTGGAGTGATTTTATGTAAATGTGGGGGGACTTTAATATGGTCCCATTGGTTGCTTGTGTGTGCTATAAATGTGTCACACTTCTATGAATCATTACATGCAAGGAAACTCAAGAATGAGCCCTCACAAATTGATCCATAGCTCCCTAGGCATGGAGTGCAAGGGTTTTTAAGAATGCTCTCAGCTAGAGCTATTTAGCCTATAACCTTGCTAGTAAACCATGCAATGGGAGATTCAATGAAGACAAGGGCAAGAATGCCAATATCCTCAAGAATCAAGAATGAAATGCAATGCAAGCTAGTTTAAGAATGGAAATGCAAGCTAAACTATGGAAATGAAAGATGCAAGTATTACAAAGCCTCCTAGTTAAACTAGATGAATTAATCTAAAGCATAAAGGAAATCTAAGCTAAGAATGCCAAGAAAATGAAGCTACTATGCAAGAAATGAAATCTAACTATGAAGCAAGAAAGCCATGATGATGCAAGAATGAAGACAAGAAGATAGAGTGTTGTAAAGATCTAAGAGGAACGCCAACAATGCTCCAAATCTTCAAAAGCTCCAAAGTGTACCTAGAAAACCTGCAGCATAATATTAGCATAAAAAGTTGGGGATCTAGAATGAAGAAGAGAGCTCTTCTTTTAAAGGAAATGAGGAGGAATGGGCCATGGAGATTAAGAGGAAAAATATTTAATCAATGGTGGAGCTTAAAAGAGGAGCAATCCATGTGCACAAGTATCCTCCAATAGGAAAATAAGAGTTGACTTTTGTGTCCATATGAGACAAAAAGTACTTTTCTCTTTTTATAAAATAAGAATAATACTTTATTTGTGCAACTTAGGATAAGAGGAAAAGTGGGGGCTTTTTATTTATTAAAAGGGGAGGGGATATTCCTTTTAATAAATAAAGACTTAGGATAAGATGGTTAGCCCATAGAAAATAATCGAATAAATGATAGAGCTAGGATTTGATCAAGAATAAGCAATTTATGATTTAGCAAAAGGGGCTAATAGTCTAGATGACCATTTTTAGGTGTATACATTTGCCCCTCTTTGACTAATGTGTGATCGATTTGGGAACACATGTAGTCAAAGAATGAAGTTGAAATGTGAGATCGATTTGGGATCACAAAGCAACTCAGATCAGCCAAGAAAGCAAGAGAAAGCCAAGAAGGCAAGCAAATAGCGATCTGACTCCAAAGAATGAAGTGCAGAGAGATAGCAAATCCTGCATGGTCAGCTTGGTAGCGACAGTACTGAACACTTAGGAAAGAGATAACCAATAAGATATGATGTGTCTGCCCCCTCGGGATCGAAAGCGAAATCCAGGTAGAGGGAAAGCAGAAGCAAGAGCAGCATGATCAAATCACTAGAAATCATAATCGAAGAAAGAGAATAGAACAACCATCAAGCAGTGAAGATATGACCCACACATGGGACACGGGGCACGAACCAAGTGGTCCCTCAACCCGAAAACACCATGGAGGGGAAGAATTTGAACTTGAGATTTGAAAGTGAATGAAAGACTAGAATTTGAAAGAGATGGGGATGAAGAGGTTATGATGCCCCAGCGAAGATCAAAGGATCAGGCCTCAAAAGGTTAGCCAACTGCATGGAAGAAGAAGAAAGATGATTTGGGTGATCAAGGTGAAGTCGGATTTCGGTTTCGATCCCGAAATGAAAGACAAGAAGCAAAAGACATGATCAAGAAGAAGCAAAAGGTGAGCGCAGTTGATTAACAAGTCCACGAAAGATAAAGGAGAGCTCTCTCCATATGGAAGATGCAAAACTAAACTAACATGAACCTAAGAATGCAAGCTACATGCAAAGTGGTTTACTTGCAAGGTTACAAAGCCAATAGACATCTAATATTCATCATTGAGCGTTATTGGTAGCGTCGCAAGATCATACAATACACACTAGCATAACTATGTGGATCTGAATATGATCTTTATCAGATAGGAATGTGGAAATCTCACCTAGGCATCAAAGACATGTAGGTCAAGATGACTAGCATGGTGAGATTACCTAAGTTTAATATAGCAAGATTATACTCGCATCGAGACACAAGGAAAGTCAAGATGGCTACAAGTATGCACTTGAACAAAAATAGTCAAGGATAATACCCTGTCAATCCACAGTGTCAAGTAAGACCAGCATAAATGCTCATGACAGTTAGGATCAACAAAATATACCCACAAGCAAAAAAAAGCAATAAAACATGTTCTCATACCCTCAGTCTTCTAGCTATGCATCATCGAAAACTTCTCAGGGAGAGACCACTCAGCAAAGAAATCATCATAGACAGCATGCAAAGAAATAAATTCAAACAAATCTCAGCAAGTCAAGTGCGTGTGTGTAGGTCATAGAGTCAAACTTTGAGTATTGCATCTACAAATGAGAAATATCGCATCATACTAGACTGCAGGTAGGACATCTGATAAGTGTTGAGAAACACTCGACGCAAGGGTAGTGTTGAAAAACACCATTGGGGTGGTGTTGAAAAACACCATTGGAACCAAGTTGCCCAAGAAACCCAGACGCACAAAGAGACCTAAGATAAGCTTAAAGCAATATATGCCCCCTAGACTAAGACAAGAATCAATTCCAGGCTAGGAGAGGCAAAGCGAGAAGTGGAGCGAAAGAGCGCCACGCAAGACTGATAGACATAGGTGCAGAGGGTCTCAAGCAGCGCCTGTTTCCAGGTTTTCACCACTTGATAGATTTTTTTCAGGACTTTTTTAATAATTTTTTTGTATTTTTGCTACCAAGGCGCCTGTTTCTAGGTTTTCACCAAGGCACTTTTTCTATTTTTTTTTTTGAATTTTTTGAATTTTTTGATTTTTTTGGTGAGACATCAAAGCGCCTATTGCTAGGTTTTCACTAGGATGCTCATTTTTTCAGTACTTTTTATGCTTTTTAGGTTTTTTTCAGCATCATATATGATTTTTTTTGGTATTTTTTCAGGATCATAAAGTATGTACAAAGAATGCCCTAGATAGAAACGGGCATCAAACTCATGAGCAAGATCACATCGTGTAGTCCCAAAGTCTAGCAAGGTGGAGGACAAGAGGGAGAGAAAGCTCATGAATGAGATGGAGGAAAGGAGAATGAAGGCGAATAAATCCTCAAGGTCAAACTCCTCAAGAGTACCCAAGCTAGGGAAAAATTATCATGTAAAGCGCATTGGGCAAGCAATGAAAGGCCAGCATAGGATAAGTCATGAAAGCGCACTGCAAAAGAAGAAAAGGATGCATTCCAAAGGAGTAGACATGTCAAGAAGCTTCATAGCATCATTTTTTACTCTTTTTTATTAGATCAAGACCAAAGGGGAAAAGGATAAAGAAAGGCTAGAATGAATGGAGGAAAATGAAGGAATGAATATGAATGGAATGAAAGCAAGATCATCATAAGATAGCTCACAAGATAGCCAAATATTCGTGTATAGCTGAACATTGCCAAGATCAACGAGAGAAGATGGAATGGATGAAACATGTAGAAGAACTACGCATGATGCCTGATTGCCAAGTTTTCATCATGGTACTTATCCAAGGTGCCACAAGGGAGTGGTTGTCACCATAGGATAAATTTATTTCTCTTTACTTTTGCTACCAAGGCGCCTGTTTCCAGGTTTTCACCATGGCACATTTTCAATTTTTTCATTCTTTTTTTTTTTTTTCTTTTTTCTATTTTTGGAAGAAGGCAAGCTTTTTAGATAGTACTCCTTGAAAGGATAAACCCTGACATGCCAAGGATTCAAAATGATATGCTCAAAGATGCTGATAGGGAAAGGAAGATGGAAGAGAAAAATGGAGGATAAGGCTTTATGTAAAGCGAGTGAGGTTGGAAGATATGAGGAATAGGCAAATGAGGAAAAAGGATAGAAGGTAGAAGGATAATGAATGGAAAGATTGTGAAAGGGTAGATGGGAAGGAAGGCAAGATCAACATCAACACACACCTTGAAGGGTGGCGAGAGGATGGAGGAAATATGAATAAAGGAATACGTGAAGGAATATGATGAATGTTTAGCAGAGGTTGCGGTTCAGGCACATGGAATGAAAGATCATTTTTGGAAGAAGATGAAGTGGAAGCCTTTGGAAGCTTGAATTTCAACTTCACTTTTTGTTCAACATAAGACTCTTTCAAGAGAGATTTTGGAATCCATATAGCCTTAGGCTTTTTATTTCTTTTTGATGATTTAGAGAGAATATTTGTAATGATGGATTTTGGAACCCATACTTGTCTTGTAGTTTTCTTCTTAGATATCTCTTTTGACTGTATGTGCCCATGTCGATTAGAGGAGACATGGTGATCTTTTTTTGATGGATTCTTGTATTGCTTCTTTTTCTGGTATTGAACATTCAAGTTACTTCCAAAAGACTTGGGACTTGTGGAAGAAGGAGGAAGATATGACTGGTTTAGATGGGTGAGTGGATGAAAAGGATTCAAGGGTATGCATCTATGTTGATCTTGAGGAAAGATAGGAGATGGAGGGACGTAAGGACCCAAAATGGATGATGAATTAGGAGAGTTAGGAGGGGAAAGTGAAGGGACATAAGGACCCAAGATGGAAGGAAGGCGTGAAGCCTTTAGCAGTGGAAGAGGTCCAAGGATGGAAGTGGAAGATGCAAAAGGATAATCAATAGTTTCATCAGCATCTATATGACAACCAAGGATATCAGCATCTTTAGAGTGAGCATTAGGATTTGCAATAGGATCATGAACTTCTTTAATAGGAGCAAATTCATTGATAGAATCGTTCAAAGCTTGCAAAGACTTAGGAAGAGTAGAAAATGGAAGCGAACATGGAGTGGTAGAACAAGAAGATGGAAGACTTTGATCTTGACAAGGATCTTTGGATAGCATAAGCGTAGAATTTTTCTCTTGATTTTCAATAAGCTTAACATCAGAAGTAACGACACCATTTTTAATAACCTTAATGGAAGTATCATCTTTGGAAAGTGCAAGCGTAGTAAGGTTATTTTGATTATCAACAAGCTCAATAGTGCAAGTGGTAGCTTGATCTTGCTTAGGAGAAGACTTAAGACATGGTGGAATGAATGTAGAAGAGCATAGAGGATCAAAAGAACCATGAAATGGATCAGAGACATCATGAAAATAATTGGATGACATGGATGGTTCTTGATCTTGATCTTTCTTTATATTCTTTTCTGTATCATTTTTAGAGTCCTCTTGACATGAAGCCACTTCTAAGGACAAGGAAGCATTTTGAAATTGTATGGAAGACTTTGGAATAGATAGTGAAGGACTAGTTGAAGTAGGCATTGTAGTGCATAAAGGCTTAGGCTCTTTAGGTTTAGCATTATTGAAATTATTTTCAGCCAAGTGAAGGTTAGCTTGAGTTTCTTGAAGAGGTAGTTCTTGAGGATAACTATAGGGAACTGCATGAAAAGCATTAGGATCTTTGTTGGGTGAAGGATTTGTGAAAGATTTGGAAGACTCAGAAGCTTTAGGAGATGTATGAGTATTGGAGGAAGTAGGGGATGGAAGGGGACCATCACAAGATAAAGGTTCAACATTAATATGATCTTGCTCAGAAGTACAATTTTGATTTTTAGCAGTGGAATTCTTAGAGAAGAAATGCTCATAGTAGTAACGTTTATAATCAGCGCGTTGTATTTTATAGTCCTCAGCAGTAGTAGATGGATTATCATCAAGGTATTGTCTACAAACATCACTAAACTCTCTTTCAAAATCAGAATCATATGGATCACCATCACAATCTATCCAATAGGATGACCCATTTTCAGTAAGCATGAGTCTGTGAGGACTCTGAGGAGTAGAGGTGTCATAAGTATCACTACATTGTCCATCATCATAGTCATCAAAGGTATTACAAGGATTTTCATGTTGCTCATTATGGTATGGCTCATGAAGAAAAGGAAGACTCTTGGGGGAAGTAGAAGAAGAACAAGATCTTAAAGAAGGAGAAAATGAAGACATAGTGGAAGAAGAAAACTTAGCTAAGGAAGAATTTGAATGATGTTGAGAAGAGTCATGGTAAGATGAAGAAGGATAACGATGTTTGGAAAAGGCATGGTAGGATGTGGAAGATGAAGAATGATGAGAAGACCTAGAAGAAAAAGAGTGTTTGGAAGAAGGAGATTGTGAGAGAATCATGTCTATAATCCTAGCAAAGGCGTCAGACTCAAACATCTTTTTGTTTACTCTTGTCTTAAGTTGATGACTTGCGGGATGCTTGGAAAAATAATACTGTTCGAATTGAGCAATGAGTTCGAGATCATCCCTTCTCAAGAGAGGTTCTATAGCAAGATAGTTGAAATTCATGATTCTAGAAGAGGAGGAATCAAGCATGAAGGAAATGAATAGAAGAGATGAAATAGAAGAAGGCAGACTAGATAATAAGAGGAAAAGGATCAAGAAGACATGAAGAGGTTAGGAAGAAGAGAAAGAAGCATGAAGGAAGAAGAGAAATGGAAGACTAGGAAGATATGGGAGATGTGGAAAAAAGAAGAGCAAGAGTCATTTTGTGCAAATTGATACCGTCAAAGTCCATTTGAATATTGAGAAACATGTAATAACCTCTAAGATCTGACCTGGACTGACCAAGGATGACTGGAAGTGACACAAATCAACTTCAGATTGCAAGCAGTAGTGAGATAGCAAAATAACTTTGTGTGATAGTTCCCAGGCAAACAGTGTGACTCTTGACCAATGAACATAAAAATCTCAGTTTTGAAGTGTTTTGATCAAGTTCAAAGATTGGATAGTGCAATTTTTCAATTTGACAAGCAGTAACAACAGATAAAAGACAAGTTTGCAAACAGTAGGTGATCAAACATGTCATAGAACACTTGAAACAAGGGCAAAAGCAACCTTGCCAAGACAAGCACTTGTGATATCAAAATAGAGAACCTTATGAATGCTACCGTTTGTTTGAATGTTGAGAACGTTTACACGGGCATAGCACAATCGAAGACAATTCAAGCAATTACTACCTAGAAGGACAAGGCTCATTACTTAGCAACGTGGCCCACAACTTGATGCTCCCTTGCCTCACACCAAGTGGTTGCCCACAAGAGATATTGGCGTTGTCATGGAAGTGTCAAAAACACAACCAAAGGAACACATATGGTGAGTGTCTTGGGGTGATCCGGGTAAGTCCACTTGGATCAATCCTTGCACCACGAAGCTAAGCGGCTAAAATAAGGTGGCCTCTATCTAATGGTTCATAGTAAGGGTTTCCGTTCATAGCACCCCTCTTGCTCCTCATAAAGGACTAAGACCTCGCGGCCTCAAGAGTACCTTAAGCATTCTTGCTTAATGCTTTCCTCATGGTCACAATCCCACAAGTTACTCACATCAAGCGAAGATAAGTACTATGTCTACCAAGGTTTTGTGTCCTTGATAGCCTTGAGATTATAGTGAGTTGGAATCACTTGCCACCAAGGAAAATGATGACAAGGTTGTCCCCACTTGGGTCGTTCCTCTTGATTTCTCAAGAGCAGGCCCGCTAAAGGATCCTAAGCTAAACAAAGAATGGATGATTTTTGAGGTTCAAGGTTTTTGATTCACCACAAGGGTGAAGAGCATACTCCCCTATCTCAAAAACTTCTCCCAAACACACCAAGCAAGATCCAATTACCCCTTTGCTTCCAAAACCTCAAGATGGGTCAAGATTTTCTGATTCACCTAAAGGTGAAGAGCATACTTCTCCTACCACCCCAAGATTCCTTTCACAAAGTATTAAGTGCCTATGAAATGAAACAACTAGTATATGCCGCACTTAATTAAAAAAAAAAAGCAATTAAACAAGCATTTGATTTAGTTTTTATGCTTAGGGCAGCCCTACAAAAACCATTAGTAGCCCTCTTTGACATGCGTTCTTTTGGAAAAATATCTCAAGCAAGTGCACCTACAACCACAACTTGTTAGACCCACAATGGTTAGCACATGAAAAATCTGATAATCTACAAAAATACTTGATCAAATGATAAAATCTGAAAATGAAACCATCATGGTTGGATTGGGCTCGGAAAGACCTTTCTACCGATATATCACACTTAAAATTTTGATACCATTTGCAAAATTTCAAAAAAAATGGGCACCCATTTTCCAGAGTCCGCGCGATATTTCGCCCAACACCAGGCGATACTTTGCCCGAGACCAGGCGATATACCTCAATACTGCCGTGCGATTCTTCTCAGGCACGAAGTATCGCACGCGTATAGTAAGGTATATCGCGTGATATACCTGAGAAGTATCGCGCGATATTCTGAGACAAAAAACCAGAGAACAAAAATTGCGCTAAAAACTTGCCGAAAAATTGACGAAAATTGACGAAAATGCAGAATTTAAAGGACAAAGTCTATCTACTCTGCCCCACGGTGGGCGCCAAAAAATGTGTGCTATAAATGTGTCACACTTCTATGAATCATTACATGCAAGGAAACTCAAGAATGAGCCCTCACAAATCGATCCATAGCTCCCTAGGCATGGAGTGCAAGGGTTTTTAAGAATGCTCTCAGCTAGAGCTATTTAGCCTATAACCTTGCTAGTAAACCATGCAATGGGAGATTCAATGAAGACAAGGGCAAGAATGCCAATATCCTCAAGAATCAAGAATGAAATGCAATGCAAGCTAGTTTAAGAATGGAAATGCAAGCTAAACTATGGAAATGAAAGATGCAAGTATTACAAAGCCTCCTAGTTAAACTAGATGAATTAATCTAAAGCATAAAGGAAATCTAAGCTAAGAATGCCAAGAAAATGAAGCTACTATGCAAGAAATGAAATCTAACTATGAAGCAAGAAAGCCATGATGATGCAAGAATGAAGACAAGAAGATAGAGTGTTGTAAAGATCTAAGAGGAATGCCAGCAATGCTCCAAATCTTCAAAAGCTCCAAAGTGTACCTAGAAAACCTGCAGCATAATATTAGCATAAAAAGTTGGGGATCTAGAATGAAGAAGAGAGCTCTTCTTTTAAAGGAAATGAGGAGGAATGGGCCATGGAGATTAAGAGGCAAAAGATTTAATCAATGGTGGAGCTTAAAAGAGGAGCAATCCATGTGCACAAGTATCCTCCAATAGGAAAATAAGAGTTGACTTTTGTGTCCATATGAGACAAAAAGTACTTTTCTCTTTTTATAAAATAAGAATAATACTTTATTTGTGCAACTTAGGATAAGAGGAAAAGTGGGGGCTTTTTATTTATTAAAAGGGGAGGGGATATTCCTTTTAATAAATAAAGACTTAGGATAAGATGGTTAGCCCATAGAAAATAATCGAATAAATGATAGAGCTAGGATTTGATCAAGAATAAGCAATTTATGATTTAGTAAAAGGGGCTAATAGTCTAGATGACCATTTTTAGGTGTATACAGCTTGTATCAAACTCACGCTTTGCAAGCATGTTAAGGTCATGTAGTGACATAGTACTTTTTGGGTCCATCTGTGAAAATAGCTCCCACTCATTAGTTTCCATTGTTCTATCTGTACTATTATCCACTATTTGTTGCTCTTCATTCTCATCTTCTTCAGAGCTATTTTTCTGATCAATGATGTGATTAATGTGCCATACATTATATCCTATTGCATGCATTTGTGTCCAATTTGCAATTATCATTTCCTTATTGAGCCCTATATCCATTTCTACATTACAGAAGTGTTTATATAATAACAGTTCACTCCAACAAAATGTTTCAAACTATTCTGAAGTGGGCTCTAGGATTGTGTAGAACTTTGGGTGGACATTAACAATTGCCTTTACTATTTGTTCCTTCCATTTTCATCCTTTGCGATTTAAAACGTAGGAATAAGTCCTTGCAAATTCAAGAAGTGACACAGTATCCAATTCTGAAGGATGATCTATATAAGAATGTAGGTAGCTGGGTTGTATCCGATTGGTTTTTGATGCTTCAATTATTCTATGAAGTACTTTTCATCCAACATTCAAAGAGATGAAAGTCCTACTACAAATAACAAGGGGAAAATTTTATAGCATGTGACATGTTTCTTGTGCTCCTATATCATGTTTTACAATAACTTCAGATAAGAATTTTTGATATGCCATGAGGGTCAAGTCATCTTCTTTTTGTGACAAAGATATTCTTCTTAGCATGTCAGAACATGTCTCCGAGTGTTTCTTTTCTTTTGCTACGTACTTGGCAATATATTTGAGCACAAGAGCTCCAGATATCATAGGTTGGAAATCAATGTTGGCTCTCTAGATTGAAAGCATCTTTGGATTATGGATATTTAGTCTATTTTCATTTCTCACTGGTTCATACTGTATCTTCCCAGAAATATCATAGGACAATGTAGATTTTTTTTGTTCTTTCCATGGAGCTTTGTACCTGCATGTTAACTTGTTGCCTTTTTTGCATAGACATGTTTTCTCAGTACATTTGGTATGTCTCTAGAATCGGTTTACCAACTCCTCATAATTACAAGCAAGATTTGAAGCGAGAATCTCTTGTGTATCTAGCAAGCAAGGATCATCTAATGGGGACCGATACACCATGTTGCTTCTATGAGATGTGTTGGAGCATTTTTAGGGTTTTCTAAGAAGGATCTTTTTTGTTTTTCAAACATTCAGGATTCATGCTTGTGTTTGCAAACATTGTCCAAAAAGGAGTTGTTTCTTAAGGTCACCATGTGTAAAATTTTCCCATGTACCTTTGCCTTAGGTTTTGGTTATTTTTGATAGGGTTTTATCATTGAGAATTTCTTAAGTGTGCCCTAGTTTTTCTAATTTATCATTACTTTTTTGGGCCTTTATTTTCCCAAGTGTGCATGTGGTTATTCATCTCCCTTAGTGTTCATCGAGTCTTGTTATAAATTTGCTAAGTCCTCTTTCATTCAGTGAACAAGCGACAAGGTTTGGATTTTATTTTGTTTCTTTTAGTCGCGTGATCTACATATAGGTCTTGGTGGTTAATGAATTCATTTTCTGATTCGATGATAGTGCTATCTCTAGTTCTCATAATTCTTGGTGGTTTTCTTCAAACATCTAGTGACCCAACGCAACGGTTTTCTCCCATTTGCTTCATGTAGTGATGAAGTTTTAAAGTATCTAGTGATTAAGCGCAGGCCATTGATGCAAATCTTGATCAATGGTTATTATTATATCTCATCTTTGACTCTACAGTTAATAATGCATTCCAAGATTTAGCGAGGTTGTTATCTCATAATCTCTAAGTCTTGGCGGTTAGTAAGGAAAAATTCAGCGATCAAGTGAATAAGGTGTTCGCTTAATCTCCAAGACCCACTGGTTAAGTATGAAATATCTGGCAATTCAACAATAAGCTTATAAAGGGGTAAAAGATTTCTTTAGTCGCGTGATCTCCAGATACTGGTTGATAGTTAAGACAAGGCATTCAATGACTTAGTGAATACAATGTTCACTTAATTTCATGAAGTTGATAGTTAATGAATTTTCATTTCGGGATTCAATGACAAAAGGAAAGGTAATGGCTTTCTTGTAATCTCATGATAAAATGGTTAAGTCTTCAGGCATTAAGTGATTCGATGAGAACCGTAGATAATGTAAAAGATCAATGAATGACGTTTAATCTCAAGATTAGACCAAGGTTAAGGAATTTATCTAACGATTCAGAGATAATGGTGTTCGCTGAATCTCGTAACATAACTAGGGTTAGTAAAGGTATTCAGAGATAACAAGAATGTAGTTGTCATTGGATCTCAAGATTAAACTTGAGTTAAGATAATTATTCAGAGATCGCGAAAATTTTTTTAGTCACTAGATCTCATGATATAACTGAAGTTAAAGAAATGATCTGGAGATTTTGAGAACACATTCAGTCACTAAATCTCAGATAAAGACTAAGGTTAAATTGAAGTTTGTGAGATTTTGAGAAAGCTTTTAGTTGCTGGATTGTGCAATCATATGTAAGTTAAAGTTAAAGGTTTGAAAACTGTATGAGGGTCATGGATGCAAATGTGATCGGACGGTGGTAACTAGATCTCCTAATAAAACCATGGATCAAGAAAACTTTTAGAGATTGTGAGAATGCTTTAAGTTGCTTGATCTCATAATTAAAATATAGTTAGGAAAATCATTTAGAGATCATGAGATGCCTTTAGTCATTGAATCTCCAAATCAAGTCAGGTTAAGTTCTCATAAATAAATAAAGGAAAAAAGTTGTTCTGACATGGAAAAGTACTCTACTGAGATGGAAAAATATACACAAATTAGCCAATCAGATGTCAAGTGAGGGTTTTGATCAATTTTTTAGGGCTTTAATGCCATTACATAGTAATCATTCATTTTGATTTCTTTCCAAATTATAAATGCTAACTGTCAACATCTCACCATTACGGCTAGCTCTAATTTGAATTTGGTGTTATGTAGAAGTGAATGCTGAAGTAACTCAGGAAAGATTTGCAAAGATCTTGGAAATTCCTACACATTCATTGATCAATAATATATAGATAGGAAATTCATGCATTTACACTTAACAATTTTTTAGAAAGCAATTGAGAAGTTCGAGCTATTGCAGTGTGTAATTTGCAAGACATATTTGTAGAGTTTGAGTTCTTATCAGAGAGTAAAAATGAGTCAACCAGAATCAATCCAAGCCTCACTCAGTGAGGAAGCTAAGGAATAAGGAGGTAAGGATTAAGGGAAGCCTAATGTCTAAGAAGAATTTATCAATTTTCTCCCTGGATAAAATCAAAATAAAAAGGTTAGTGAGCAAGTCTTTCTTGACTACATGGCAGATTGTAGAGATCTTGTTACTCCCTCATGTTCTAGTTTCATGTTGTTCAACTACTTTAATAACCATGGTAGAGATAATCCCATTTTTAATGCATGGAATCTAGGTATGGCCAAGTTAATTATTCTAGATGTCTTCTTAGACGTTGACCTTATGCATGAGTTGGCCAAACTCTATGACCCTGTGTCTAAAACCATTAGAAAGAGTAATCAGTCAACCCTAGTGACTTTGGATAGTGGATCTTTTATGAAGGATTTTAATTTGTTTTCATCCTCTTCCATGGAAATAGACCTCAGAAAAGATAAGGAGAAATATGCAAGCCAATTAGGGCTTGTAGGAACCTAGATTTCCTGGCATATGCCTAGAACTAGCAAGTACATAGCTCCTCTCCCAGCACACATGAAAGCTCCTTATGAGTATAAATCCCTCCATTTCTATATGAAATATTTGGCCTATAGACTATGTATATTTTTAGGGATAGATGGAAATGAAGAGATGATGCCAACACACCTACTGATGATAATCCTAGACATCCAAAATTCACATGCTAATACAGATTACGATTACATTTAGTATGTAATCAACATAATGCATGAAGGCTTGATGATGATTAAAGAGGACAAGAGGCCAGCAAAGTTCATGCATTATTCTCTCTTAATGCACTTAATTTTATATTACAATATTAACAGTTTGGATGGGCATATGCTGAGACTAAGGATAATGTTTGAAGGACACCCCAATCTAGTATAGTTCTAGTTGAGAGTGTGGAACTACACCTCAAATGATAATGATTTATGTGCTCTTGAAAATTGGATAGTCTTGCCAATTTTGAATATATTGGGAACAAATATAACAAGGTTACCAATTAGGATGCTGAAGCTTCTTAGGCCTAAGAAATTTGTTGACAAGTGGCCAATGGGCCATAACTGGGGAGACTTCTACTTGGGCCAGAACTACACACTGATTAGAGTTTATGGATGCCCACAGCCCCCACACATACTTCCTAAGTATGTACCACAAAGAATTTCACTATTAGAATTCATATGGAAATTAATTTGGACTGACAAAGAACACCTGGCATCTCATAGAAAAGGGACCTTCACTCCTCAACAGTTCAGAGTGTCAAGTTTCCTGATTGGTAAAAGGACATTACCATAGCTTAGCACGTGGTTGAATGAATGGCCTCTTGTGTATATAGGTATGTAGATTCAGAGGATTTTATCAAGAATGCCAGGAGGAAACTTATCCCCAACATTGGTATTATCAAAGAGCATGAGGGGTGTGATGAAGAAGATGTGACAAGAAATATGTTGGATGAGGATGAGATTGGGAGAAATCTTAACAAATTCTATGATTTGTTGAATTTAGAAGCTTAAGTAAAAAAGGCTAGAAATGCCTTTGGAGGGTTTTTTCCCGACCTCCCCTATTTGAAAAGAATTGATAGAATGGTGGAGATGTATGATACTCTCTCCAACCAATTAGAGGCTCAAATTGAAGAAAAACAAGAGGTAAAAAATGACTATTCTTCCTCAGACTATGAAGAATACACTGATAATTCACAGGAAGGAGATAGCCCACCTCAAATAGGAGAGCCTCTTATTGTTGACTTAAGTCAAGATGCCCCTGAGGCATAGGATGTAACTGAGCCTCCCCAAAAGAAATAAAGACTGGAAGAAGGTGAGCCCTCAAAAGGGAAGAAACATAAGAAAGAAACATATAGGATTGTAGCTTTAGTGCCTGGTGATAGAGCCTACTATCACCATATGAGAAATACTATCAGAGAGGGAAAGAAAGTGGCCACACAAGAAGAAGTGGAGTTACCCCTGCTGCTTGGAAAAGATGAAAGGGAAATGTACCAAGAAGAGTTGCTCAGTGATGATCAATTCATCAAGAGTTAAGGATTTTATAATTTTTTGATAGGGAGGAAGCAACAAGAGATTTCAAGAAAAGTGACTGAGGGCACTGATCTAGATGATGAGGCACTAAAAGGCTTAGCTGCCTATGACCCCGAATCAAAAACTATCTCTGTAGAAGATGCTAGGAAAATCATTAAGTCCAATGGAATGCTCTTAGTGCTAGGGTGGGATCTAACATCTGCCTTCATTATTGATTAGATTAGAAGGCAACTAGAGGGCAATCTTTCATATGAGACCCAAGTTGGTGATATGATCAAAGGATGTGGATATAACCCTAAATATCAGGCTTTAGCAATGTGGTCCCTTGCACCAATAAATCAAAAATGTTCCCTAGTCAACATAGAGAAGAAAATGGAGGGGGACAAGATCATCTAGACTATGTAAAACACCGGTGATCTTGAAGTGTCCAAGGCAGTGACACATTTTTCCCACCTAAATGAAGCCAAAACTACCCAACTATCAAATAGGTATGGAAATTTTTTTAATGATGCTATTGGTCTAGAAAAGGACAAAGACAAAGGATTAATGAAAATAAAAGCATTAGAGGATGAGTTTGAAGAAGAAAAAGCTAAACTTGAAGAGGCCTCTAAGGCAGCTCCTCCTCCAGTCCTACAGATTGAGGCTGCAGTACAATCAGTGGCAGAAGTTCCTGTTGATGCAGTACAAGAATCAGAGAAGAACAAGTTAGATGTATCCCTCAAGGAACTTTCTAATATCATACAACATAGGTATGAGGTGATTAAAGGGAAAATGGACTCAGTCCATAATTCATACTCTATGTTACAGAAAACAAATGACACTATCAAAGATGCTATGGCAACTCTAGAGTCACTTTTCAACATTTGGTCTACTAGAGGGTCCCTCTTTAAAAAAATCTAGTTATTGCAACCATATAGGACATATATTCTAGAGTCAGTTGCTGAGGTAGGAGAGAAGATAGAATAAATTGGTACAACTTGGGGATTTTTTAAAGGCAAGGCAAATCAAGTAAGAGCCAAAATAGATATGTTTGGCCCAGATTTTAGCAAGTACCCCCCTCCAATTTTCAAAGATGATGGTAACATCATAGGATTTGAGGAATGGAAGTCAAGCATGGGTCAGTTGGTGACTAGGAAAGAGGCCTTTTTAAATGATGACGGTTCCTTAGACATTGATAGGTTCAACAACACTCTAGATGAAATGTTTAGAAATGAAAATGAGTGCACCATATTTTTTGTTGACACAAAAGCCATTATTGACTCAAGATGGGATAAACATGTCAAGTTGTTACAAAGCATAAAAGAGTACACATGGCCTACAAAAGAAGAAGTTGCAGCTTGGGACAAAATCACCAAGACAAAGAAGAAGAAGCCAACAACTATAGACCTGGAGAAAATGGAAGAAGATTGAATTCCAACATGGCACCTGACCTTTGAGCACATGGAGAGTAATTATCTTGAAGAGAATGATGTAGGTTAGCTGGTACAACCAGTCATCATTCATAGAACAAACTTCAGAAGTTACTTTGAATACCAATAGATAAAGGTGCCACTTGAAATAATTCACTATGAGAAGAAACAAAATTTTGGCGTCAGTTTTCCCTTTTCTATATAATTTAAATATGTATTGTATTCTAGTGCAAGTCACTATCACTAGCCATACGAAGCTTGTTGCATCCTTTTCTTGAGGATTCCAAGATGGCTAGTAAATATAGGAGGTCTCATGTTTTGTAAATGGTGGCGAGATAATTATTGTAAGGAGAGTTTTGTATTAGTTTCTTGATTCTAAGGATCCTAGTTTTTAAATGTATTGATACAGGAAAATATTAATGAGAATATACTCAGACTCCTTTACATATTCTTTTGTCTTCATTATGAATCTTGTTTTCTTTGTGTATTAAATTTGTCAGGCATTTTTGATATACCATCTACAAGGTAGATAGTGGGGTTAATCTTTGAGTTTCTTTCAAGGGAAGGGTAAATATCAAGTGAGATCATAGGGAATTCATGATCTATGTAGGAATCTGATGACAATGTATGAGAATGAGAGCATAATTTGCAAGGCATATTATTTGGGTTTTGGGGATATTTGAGTTGAGAGATTTCTTGTAGATGTATGCTTTTGACTCTAATGCCCTAGGATTTGGCATTGGTCTTTAATTAATTTACATTTCTCACCATCAATCAATAAAAATAATAATTTATCTTAAGTTTTGTCGAATGAAATGAATGTTCTTATCTATGCCAAGTATGCAGATGCTTATTGTGATTCTTTGAAGAATTGAATCTAATAGGTACCCCCACCTGATCTTGAAGCTCAAAGTGAATAAGGATCTAGATCCTTAATACCTTAGTGTTTATTGTTGATAGATGCATCTATTGGGACTATAAGAGTTAAGTATCAGATTTTTTTGATTAGTTTTGATCATCTGCAGTTTTAAGCACTTATAAAATTGGCGATTCTGCTAGGGATTTAAACATTTCTTCAATAAGCTTGTTATAGTTTCCTGTTAACTGTTTGTTGTTGTATTTAAAGACCAGTTTACAAAATTTATTCCCACAAATTCTATGGGTGGTGACTCTAAAATATGTGTTTACCATTTGTTGGTTTAGCATAAAGAAAATTGTTAAAGTATCTTGTCAAAGTTATCATGAGTCAACAAAGATACACTAGGTCATATTATAAGGATCATCCATAAAGTAATATGGGCGATGAGCTCCATACACCTAGTAGAAAGCAATTGTCTAAATGAAGTATGTTTAACTGTAGTTCCCCTAGACCATCTAATGAGCATGCTTCGACACCTATCCCAAAATAGGTTTCCTCTTTTCTTGAAAACCCTAAGTTTCTTAGAAGAATGAACCCTGACTTTGTTAGTCCTCCTTAGGAAGATGAATTCATAGATATAGGATTCTTTCCTACACGTGAAATTTTAGACCAAATAGGAGAAACCTCTACTATTGAGACTGCTTCTCATGATTCTGAGAAGTTGCGGGAAGAAGTTATGGCTTTGAGGAAAAAAGAGCGGGAATAATTATTAGAAATTGCTAGGAAAAGAAAAGAGCGGGAGCAAAAAATTTATGAGTTACTCATGGAGAGACAAGAACTCATGAGAAAGATGAAGAATAATGAGCTCCAAGAAAAAAATCCTAAATCAAGAATTTAAGGGTTTAGATAATGATTTTTTTGGTGATATGGGAGTTTTGAGGCAACAAGTTAGTGACAATGAGCCAACTCCTAAGAAGGATAATTTTGAAGGTGAAGGCCTTGTTTTGAGACAATTGCATCCATCAGAAGTCAAGAGAAATTAAGATCTCAAAAATAATGCAAAGGATGCCTATGACAAAGGAAAACAAAAGGTGGTAGGAATAAACATAAATCAATCCAAAAGGAATGATGTTATTCCTTATGCTATTTCTCAGGCTAGCTTAGAATTAGAGAAGGCTAGAAAGGCCAAAGAAGATTTGGTTATCCAATTAGAGAAGTTGGAGTTAGAGGCTACTGCAAATGAGATGAAAAGGAAAATTGCTTTCCTACATGATAACATCAATACAACTGCTAGCATCTCAGTCCCTATTATTGTTGGGACACTACCACAAAATCAATTATGTGGTCCTATACCAAGTCTCCAAGCCTCAGGCTCCAAGAAAGTGGTCCAAAGACCAATTCAAAGTATCAATCCAACAGTCCCATTGGTTGGTGGTCCCATTGGAAATGTGTTGCATCAAAATATTGGAGGTAGTGGACCCCAAGCTTCACAAAATTTTCAAAGAAGGCTAGTTCATCTGGACAGATACTGACCATTATTCTTTGATGGTATTCCTGGTCAACTGAATGCTATCCCAAATGAGGTAAGAGACAAAATCCCCAAGTTCACATGTAACAATGTTATTACATGTGAATAGCATCTTAAGTCTTTTACAAATAAAGTAAATGACTATGAAATTGAAAATGAAGATGTTGTTATGAAACTTTTTGTTCAGTCACTAATAGAAGATGCTAGGGATTGGTATAGGGGTCTTCCTAAAAATAGCATTACTTCGTGGGATGAATTTGTGAGAAGCTTTAAAGAGAAATATGTTGAACATGTAAATTCTAGTCATATGCTCAATGAATTCAACAATATCAAAAAGCATCCAAATGAGAGCATGTCTGAATTCAATGGTAGGTTTCAAAAGGCCATGTACAAATTATTTCAAGTCCTGAGATTAGATGATGAAGTTTTCTTGACCACATACTTCAATTCTTTGGAGGGAAAAATGTCTTACCTTTTAAGAGATAAAATCCCATGTACTTTGAGAGATTCTTTCAATTTAGAAATAAACATTGAGAGTAATAGGAAAGCATCTGGTCAGATGTACAAAAGGGATGAAGGAAGATTGTGGAAAGAAACCAAACCACATACTGCAAAACCTACCAAAGAAGATGACAAAGTTGACAAGTTGGAAAGTGTTGTCAAGGATCTCTCTACCAGGATTGAAAATGGGGGGGAGAGGTTTTCAGGATAATAGACCACCATATTAGAGGCATGAAAGATTCCCTAGGCTACATGATCAGACCTACAAAACAAATTGGAAGGATGGGAAACCTACTTTTTGATACCCATGAGATACAAAAGGGAAGGGATACCCCAGGCCCTTTAAAGAAGAATACAACACATAATGTAGAAAGTATTCACTGGTGTGTGGCTTGTAATATGCTCCACTCACCCTATTAGTGTGTTGTAGCCCAAGCCTTAGGAGAAGATCTAGAAGACTCACATGAAAGAGATCATGAAGGATTTGAAAAGCCTACAGTAAACATGTTTACCATTGAAAAGGTGGAAGAACTTTCATCTTCAGAAGATGAAGAAATTTTAGTTGATATTGATCATAAGAGGAGAAGTCTTCCTAGGTATGAGAAACAAGTTTTTTTTCCATTCTGATCAAGAGGAGTTTGATGATGATGTTTGCAAGGAAAATATAATTAGACCAGAATTAAGTAATACTCACTAGAGGAAGCCCAATGAGGAAGAAATCAAAACTTTGACTGTGGCCACCATTTCTCAGGCAAGATCCTCATACAACTTGAGAAACAAAAGAATGGATGCTGATCAAGGAGTACCTAGGTCAATGTTTGTTAAAGATGATTCTTAGAATAAGGTTTCTCCGAAACCAAGTGCATCTAAAAGAATAGGTGGCAACAACAATAATGAAGAGCCTATTCTTATTCAAAACACTAAAATGAATGAGGAAGTTGTCATAGAAAAGAGAAGCAAAAAGGTTGGTAGGGGAAATAACTTGTCTGATCTTTCTATTGAACCCCCAAATTTTGACATGAGACATGCTTTGTCTCAAATGAAGGTCTCAATCCCTTTGTTGTAAATGTTAAAAATAAAAGAGCATAAGGCAATTGCCTTGGCATTAATAAATGAATAGGGAGATATCCCTATTGTATTAGAAGAGGGAGAGTTAGTGGAAGGACCTGAGGTAGCTATGGAGATTTCTAACTTCTATGTTGGAAATATTGTGACTCAGGAGCCATCTTCTATTGACCCATTTTATGTCACTATCATTGTCAATAATCTATTACTTAAAAATTGCATGATAGACTCTGGTGCTGCAGCTACTATGATGCATTACCATGTTATGAAGGAGCTAGGACTTTAAGTTGATACATCCAATGGTAGATGTTATGTCATGGATAATAGAGTAGTTCTTGTGGTAGGGATCATGGTTGGAATAGAAGTAAAAATTGTTGCATTTCCCAAAGCCACTTATAGGATGGATGTAGTTGTAGTTGATACCAAGCCTCATTATGGTATGCTACTATCAAGACAATGGGCAGTAGAAGTGGGAGGAAAGTTACAACTGGACATGTCATATGATACCATACCTAGAAATGGTATTGATGTAAAATTGTATAGAGAGCCTTGCTTTTCAGTCATGATTGAAATGGTAGCACCTAAAGACCTAAATTGCTATGTTGACACTGACATGGAAAATTTCATGGTTGAGGAAATAATGCCGCAACTAAAAAATACTGATCCAATTGTTGATGAGCTACTATTACAACAAGATGGACTATGGTAGCTGTACTTTGATGGAGGATGCTCTAGAGAAGGCTCAATTGTTGATGTATTGCTTATATGCCCATCAGATACTACTTTTAAATATTCCTTTCTGTTGACCTTCCAATGCACTAACAATACTTTTGAGTATGAAGCTTTTATATTGGGATTTGTTAAAATAATAATAACAAAATATAGAGATAGGAAATTGTTTAATCAATGAGAAAGGAAAAGAAGGTTTACCATGAATAAACACAAAGCTAGGAGCATTCACCAAAGCACAATGAAACAAGGAGACAAGATTTTGAAGGGGAAAAGCATAAAAAAACCCCTGTGAAATTAATGAATGTGGCAAAAAAGCCTAAGAATGAGAGAGAGAGAGTGAGAGAAATGCTCATACAAAATAATCAAGAAGAGAAAGAAATCTCATTGAATGAGAGAATGAGAGACATCTCTTAATAGAGATGTGAGAAAGGAGTTACATTGTAACTCCCATTTCTGTGAATGCCACATTTCACTAGTGTGTGAGACAAGTGTAGGATTCCTCATAAGGAGGAATATCTATTTTCCTTAGTAAAGGAAATTAAAAATATTACATGTCCTCCCACTTGGACTAGAGGATGAATACATTAGGATACCTTGGTTTATCCTTAAATACATAAATTACCAAGGAAAGATTAAATTCTAACACCCCCCTTTAATCTTTACTTGGGGTAATTACATCAATAGGTATCAAACCCAAATGTTTACAATAAATTTGAGATGTTTCTTTGGAAAGAGTCTTCACTAGGATGTCTTTGGCTTGATCATCTTGCATGTCTTCAACTTGTGCTTCGGAGCTTGAATGGTACATAGGACTTTTGGCAAAGTGAATAGCATGTTGAGGAGAGCCCAAATCTTTAAGAGACCATTGAAATTCTTGAGATGTATTTGTACATTCTAAATGTTCATATCCCATAGAAAATAGAGATGAAGATGGATCAACACTTGAGCTTGCAATAAGGCAAAAAAACACTGGTGGAGTGCCCATCATTGGGATCACCTAGTGCTGAATCAGTAACACTTTGGAAAAAATCATATTGTGAATCATGGGTCATAGAATCATAAATGCAATCTTCAGTTGCATAAACCAAATTTGTAATGTATTCATCATAATATGAAGCATTAATATGAGAGTTAATATAAGCATCATTATCATTAACCTCTACAACAATCATAGGATTAGTACTATCATCATGAATTTCATCTTGAGTAATAAACATATCTTGCAAAGTATCATTAAGAAAGGTAGATATAATTTCCTCTTCTTGGTCAAACATATCAACATGAGAGCAAGGAGGAGAAAATAGATTATTACCATCATCAAAAACTTGTAACAAGTTATCTCTATGAGGAAAATAGGAAGTGAGGGGATCATCCCAAAAACAAACATCATCACATGGGTCATCCCAAATAGGAAAATCACTTAAAGGATACATAATGTCACAGTGCAGTGTAGAATTTTGATTTGCTTGATTAATAAGGGGAACATATTTCTCGTAAGTTTGAAATGTGTTTTCTAAGACATGCCAAGCCTGCTGAGCTATAGTACACTTTGAGATAAGATGATATAAATTTGGATTTAATGAGAATCCAATTAGACCAAACGCTTCCTCATCTTTCAACTGCCAGGAATCCTGGTCAGCTTGAGGAGTGGTGGATGTCAGTTTCAGATTTGGTGAAGATACAATATCATAAAGGTGTCAAGATTTTATGAAATCAAACATGTGAGGCCTCCAAATAGTATAATTAGAACTACTGACTTTAAATTTTGGCATTGACATAGACATGATGAAAAAAACTTACAATTGAAATTGAACAGAAAGATATATATATATTTTTTAAATTACCTTAAATGCTTAAAAAAAAGAAAATAGAAGTGGAAAAAGAATAAGATAAGAGGGAAATAAATAGATAAAATGAACAATGATAATTAGTTAAATTGGATTAGTTGACTCAAATAATTAGAAGCAATTTTTTTTTAAGCTTAAAGACTATGATAAAATTGATAAACTTGAATAAATTAAATGTTAATTCAATAAAATGATTAAAATATATTATACTAAGAATGTAAATGTAAAACAGAACGATAAACACAGCTTAGATAGAACTCTAATTTTTTTTGAAGCTTTGAAGATTTTTTTAAAAGGTAATTTAAACGTTATTGATAATTACACTAATCAAATTGAAGTGTGAATATCAAATGTATGAATAAACAAGGTGGAAAAATAATCCTTAATTGAATTAAACTTTTAAAAGAACATTCATTCTCAAACTATTTAAATGTTATTGAGATGAAACATAACATAAAATTTGTTAAAAAAACTTTGTTAATTTAAAAAATTAAACAAATATGATTAAAGAACAACCAAAGAATCTTAGGAAAAGTGAAATAACTAATGATAGAGCTGAATAAAGAAAAAAATATAATAGACAATTATTAGTGCTGCAAGAGACCTGCAAAAACTGAGAAATATGTTATAAAATAGATGTAATAATAACTTGAAATGAACTGAATAAACTGCAACAAAATTATTAAAATGCAGAGATTTGACTGTTTCAGAAATACAATCCTAGCGAGGGGGTCATACCTCCCAAATGAACTATTTGATTTGGCTAAATTTGAGATATGTTTTGCAAAACTTAATTATCTACAAATTCATTGAAGCGATTGATGATATTATAAATATTTTAAAAGTTATTAAACACTGAGTGAAGGTCTATAAAACTGTCTTCGAAATGACAGTCATAGTATTGTTTAAATAGTTTGCAAGGAAGAAAATATATAATAACAGAGACATAAATATTACTGAATATTAATTAAAAACAGAGATAGAGATCAAATGTAAGAGATAATATATCTAGAGAAAAGATCTAGTGTCAAGATGAAATATCAAAGATGTTGAGAATGAAAGCAAACCAAATGCTGAAAACTAGTATAAAAAACTAGAGATAAATAAGACTGCACATCAAACCGTTAGAAGAGCGATAGATGGATTTAAGAGAAGTTGAATATATATAAAAAAATGAAATATACAGATCTGAATATAAACTATAACCCTGCAAATGAGAAAGTTAGAAAGAATGGATGAGAAGCATGAAAAAGAAAACCCTTGTAGTTGCTCGACAGAGGGTGAGGTTAGTACTTTAAAAAAAATTTGAAATAGATATGAATAGACTTAGATTTGCAAAAACAATGAAAGAAATCCCTGCAAACAAGAGTTAGATCAACAAAAAACTGATTTCTTCTCCTCAACGGAGAAATCTTTCAACTATTCCTGCATGCACTATCAGATTAGTCAAAAAAATATATATACTAGCAATAAACTCCCTCAAGAGTCTCCGATATTGGAGTGCTCCAAGATATGGTAGCTCCTTCACCTGTACACTCAATAATGGATTAAACCAACCTGCTTTGATACCATGTTAAAATAATAATAACAAAATATAGAGATAGGAAATTGTTTAATCAATGAGCAAGGAAAAGAAGGTTTACCATGAATAAACACAAAGCTAGGAGCATTCACCAAAGCACAATGAAACAAGGAGACAAGATTTTGAAGGGGAAAAGCATAAAAAAACCCTTGTGAAATTAATGAATGTGAAAAAAAATGCCCAAGAATGAGAGAGAGAGAGTGAGAGCAATGCTCATACAAAATAATTAAGAAGAGGAAGAAATCTCATTGAATGAGAGAAGGAGAGACATCTCTTAATAGAGATGTGAGAAAGGAGTTACATTGTAATTGCCATTTTTGTTAATGCCACATTTCACTAGTGTGTGAGACAAGTGTAGGATTCCTCATAAGGAGGAATATCTATTTTCCTTAGTAAAGGAAATTACAAATATTATATGTCCTCCCACTTGGACTAAAGGATGAATACATTAGGATACCTTGGTTTATCCTTAGATACATAAATTGCCAAGGAAAGATTAAATTCTAACAGGATTAGATATTTCCATAAAGTATGGTATAAAATATTTTAAAGTTTAGGGAGATTCCCAATTAATCATAGCTCAGATCAGACCCAAGTATGCTGCCAAGGATGACAGACTTAAAATGTATAGATATGATGTCTGGGACAGAATTGAATTTTTTGATGCTTTCAATATTCTCTAGGTAGAAAGGTCAAAAAATATCATGGCAGATTTCCTTGCAAATGTTGCATTGAAAAATAATGATGTTACTCTTACTGGTGTGTCAAAGTTAGAAATAAAAATTAGACCTGATGTACTTGATAATGTTCATAATTGGCAAGTTTTTGAGGATGATAATGATATCCTTAGGTTCATTCAAGGTTTGGATCAATATGATGGACAACAGATTGATTTTAATGCCCATCAGGAGGTTGTTGATGGAAAGGAATGTATCCTGGGAAATGAAATTGTTCAACTAGTTTCCAACCATATTCCTAAGGGGTTAGTTGAATTAGAAGGCATGTTCAAAACAAATGACAATTGCATGTCACAGAAATCCAATGCTAAGGTTGATGATCTAGAAGAAGTGAACCTAGGATCATAAACATCTCCTTAATTAGTATATATGGGAAAGGGACTGAGTAGGGAGGTAAGAACTAATTTAATAAGATTGATGAAAACGTACAAACATGTATTTTCCTGGTCTTATGATGATCTCAAATCCTATAGGGAAGACTTGTTTTAGTGTGAAATCCCTCTAAAAGAAGATACCAAACCTTTTAGGCAAAAACAAAGGCCTATCAATCCCCTGCTAGCTACTAAAATGAAAATAGAGCTGACCAAGTTGAGGGATGTAGGTATTATTGAGCCCATAAGGCATTCATCTTGGGTCTCTAACTTGGTACTAGTCAGGAAGAAAAATGGTGACATAAGGTTGTGTGTAGATTTTAGAAACCTGAATGTTGCTTCATTAAAAGACAATTATAGATTGCCTAATATGGAGGCTATGCTTCATAAAGTGATTGGTTGTGAGTTATTATCCATGATGGATGGTTTCCCGAGATATAACCAAGTACTAGTTAAAGAATCAGAACAATTTAAGACATCATTTACTACTAGTTGGGGAACCTATGTATATGTCTGAATGCCTTTGGGTTTAAAAAATGCTGGAGCAACTTTTCAAAGGGAAATGGATGTAGCCTTTAAAGATCTTATTAATGTTCTCATGGTAGTATACCAAGTCGATCTAATAGATTATTCTTTAAGGGTTGATGATCATTGCAATCACCTAGAGAAGGTCCTGGCCAAAGCTTTGGAGTTTAGCATATCTTTAAATCCTAAGAAGTCTCATTTTGCTATCACTGAAGGAAATCTATTAGGAAATATAGTGTCCAAAGAAGGGGTAAGGATTGATCCAGAAAGAGTTGAAGCTATTAAAAAGGTTCTTGCTCCCAAAAACCTCAAAGGTGTGGACAAATTAATTTTGTCAGAAGATTCATTGCTAACTTTGTTGAGTTGGTCAAGCCTATAGTCAAGCTTCTAATAAAGGATGTGAAATTTGATTGGAGTCAGGAAGCACAAGAGGCTTTTGAGAAAATTAAGAAAAAAATCCAAGAAGCACCATTTTTAGTGTCTCTTGATTATTCCAATCCTTTCTCTTTGTTTTCTTTTGCATCCTTTCATACTATTGCAATAGTTTTTCTACAAAAGGATGGGGAAGGATTTGAGCATCCCATTGCTTTCTTTAGAAAATCATTCCAATCAACTGAGCTGAATTATGAGATAATGGAAAAATAGGCATATGTGTTGGTAAAGGTAGTAAAAGATTTTAGACCTTATCTAGTTTGTGCTAAGGTAAATGCATATGTTCCTTATGCTGCAGTAAAAGATATTCTTGTTCAGAGTGAGGTCACATGTAAAAGATGCAAGTGGATTAATAGAATCCAAGAATTTGACTTGGAGCTTCATATAACCAAGTTGGTTAGAGGCTTGAGACTGGAAAAATTGATGACTAAAGAAAATATGGACCTGGTTCAAGTGAAAAATGTTGCCATGAATGAAGGAATAGTTACTAGCATTGAAATGCAACTATGGTATACTAATGTTGTGTATTTTCTTAAACATGCTAGTTGCCCAAAAGGTTTGAATGAAAATCAAAGGAGAAGCCTTAGATTGTAGACTCAGAGGTATGTATTGTTACAAGGTGACTTATACTAGAAGGGTAATGATGGGATATTGCTCTTATGTTTAGAAAAAGGGAATTCTGAGAAACTCTTACAAGAAATGTACTCTAGACTGTGTGGAGGACATCATTGAGCCAAAGCAACAACTCACAAGATTTTAAGGGCTGGTTATTATTGGCCTGTCTTGTTCAAAGCCACTCACTCATTTGTCTAAAAATGTGAACCATGCCAAAGGTTTTCAAACAAGCTAATATTCTTAGGAGCATTATTGTTAAACCCTATGGTTGTAGAAGCTCCTTTTTCTATGTGGGGTATAGATTTTATTAGAGAATTTACAGAAAAATCCAATGGGGGACATAGCTAGATACTTGTTGCAACTAACTATTTTACTAAGTGGATTGAAGCAATCCCAACAAAGAAAGCTACAAGTGCAGTGGTGATTTAATTATTGATGGACAATGTAGTGACAAAGTTTAGTGTTCCTATCAAACTAGTAATGGATAATGCCATGTGTTTTAGGTCAGAGGAATTCACTAATTTTTGTTAAAAAATAGGCATTATTATCTAATATTCATCCCCATATCACCCATAGGCTAATGGGAAAGCAGAATCAAGCAATAAGAGCATTATGCAAATTTTGAAGAAAACATTGGAAAAGAACAAAAGAACCTGGCATGCAAAATTGAAATTAGCATTATGGGCAGATAGAATTATACAAAAAAGAGTTATAGGTAAATATCTTTTTGAGCTAGTATATGGTATAAAGTCTAGGCTACCTGTGAATAATTTTCTACCTATCTACCAATTTATGCAAGATGAGAGATTGGAGATATGTGATCCTTCACAAGACATAATGATCCAGTCAGTTGAATTTGATGAAATAGGAAGAGAAGGTCAAAGAGAAAATATAAGGCTACAACAAAAGATGAAATATCTCTTTGACAAGAGAGAAAGTATTAGAAAATTCTAGCTTGGTGATATGGTTCTTCAATGGAATGTCAGGGCTGAAGATAAGGGAAAGCACATAAAATTTTAATCCTTATGGTTGGGTCCTTATGTTATTCATCAGATTCATGGAAAGGATTCATATTATCTAAGAAATATGAATGGTGAAGAACAAGTTTTACCAGTGCATGGACAATTCCTGAAATTTTTCTTCAATTGAATTTTAAACTTTTTCATGCATAGTAGTTTTGTAATATATGTATAGGTGTGTTTGTTTTAGTTGTGTGTTTGTTTCTTGCAGTAGGTTAGTGTTTTGTTTGGTCTGCCACCCAGAGATTCTAGGTTACTTGCTGTGAACTTACATTCAAGCATCCTTAGATAGAGCCACTGTTGGAGCATTTTTAGGGTTTTTTGAGAAGGATCTTTTTTATTTTTAAAACATTGAGAATCATGCTTGTGTCTCAAAACATTGTCCAAAAAGGAGTTGTTTCTTAAGGTCACCATGTGTAAACTTTTCCTGTGTACCTTTGCCCTAGGTTTTGGTTGTTTTTGGTAGGGTTATATCATTAAGAATTTATTAAGTGTGCCCTAGTTTTTCTAATTTATCGTTACTTTTCTGGGCCCTTATTTTCCCAAGTGTGCACATGGTTATTCATCTCCCTTAGTGTTCACGGAGTCTTGTGATAAATTTTTTAAGTCCTCTTTCATTCAATGAACAAGTGAAAAGGTTTGGATTTCATTTTGTTTCTTTCAATCGTGTGATCTCTAGATAGGTCTTGGTAGTTAATGAATTCATTTGGTGATCCAATGACAGTGCTATCTCTAGTTGTTGTAATTCTTGGTGGTTTTCTTCAAACATCTAGCAACCCATCGCAATGGTTTTCTCCCATTTTCTTGATGTAGCAATGAAGTTGTAATGTATCCAATGATTAAGCGTAGGCCGTTGATGCAAATCTTGATCAACGATTATTAATATATCTCAGCTTTGACTCTATAGTTAGTAATGGATTCTAAGATTCAGCGAGGCTGTTATCTCATAATCTCTAAGTCTTCATAGTTAGTAAGGAAAAATTTAGTGATCTAGTGAATAAGGTATTCACTTAATCTCCAAGACGCAGTGGTTAAGTATGAAATATCTGGAGATTCAAAGATAAGCTTATAAAGGGGTAAAACATTTCTTCACTCACGTGATCTCCAGATACTGGTTGATAGTTAAGACAAGGCATTCAATGACTTAGCAAATACAGTGTTCGCTTAATCTCGTGAAGTTGATAGTTAATGACTTTTCATTTCGAGATTCAACGACAAAAGGAAAGGTAATGGCTTTCTCATAATCTTATGATCAGACGGTGGTCACTAGATCTCCTAATAAAACCACGGGTCAAGAAAAATTTCATAGATTATGAGAATGCTTTCATTCACTTGATCTCATAATTAAAATATAGTTAGGTGAATCATTTACAAATCAAAAGATGGTTTCAATCGTTGAATCTCCAAATCAAGCCAAGTTAAGTTCTCATAAATAAATAAAGGAAAAGAGATGTTCTGACATGGAAAAGTACTTTGCCAAGATGGAAAAAAGTACATAGATTAGCCAATCAGATGTCAAGTGAGGGTTTTTATCAATTTTTGAGGGCTTTAATGCAGTTAAATAGTAATCATTCATTTTTCTTTCTTTCCAAATTATAAATGATAACTGTCAACATCTCACCATTATGACTAGCTCTAATTTGAATTTGGTGTTATGTAGAAGTGAATGCTGAAGTGACTTAGGAAATATTTTCAGAGATCTTGGAAATTCCTATGCATTCACTAATCAATAATATATGGATAGGAAATTCATGCATTTATACTTAACAATTTTTCAGAAAGCAATTGAGAAGTTCGAGCTATTGCAGTGGGTAATTTGCAGACCAAATTTGTAGAGTTTGAGTTCTTATCAGAGAGTAAAAATGAGTCAACCAAAATCAAGCCGAGCCTCATCCAGTGAGGAAGCTAAGGAACAAGGAGGTGAGGATCAAGGGAAGCCTAATTTCTCAGAAGAATTTATGAATTTTCTCCCTGGATCAAATCAAAATAAAAAGGTTAGTGATCATGTCTTTCTTGACTACAAGGAAGATTGTAGAGATCCTGTTACTCCCTCATGTTCTAGTTTCATGTTGTTCAGTTACTTTTATAATAACTATGGTAGAGCCATCCCCATTTGTAATGCATGGACTCTAGGTATGGCCAAGTTAATTGTTTCAGATGTCTTCTTAGATGTTGACCTTATGCATGAGTTGGCTAGACTCTATGACCCTGTGTCTAAAACCATTAGAAAGAGTGATCAGTCAGCCCTAGTAACTCTGGATAGTGGTATTGGAAACAATTGTCTGAAGGAAATTGCTACTCAATTATGTATTGTCTTTGATGTCACACTATGTCATAGTTCGCAGCGATCTACTTCTACCGAGCTCAGTCGGTCTGCCAGACAAGAAAGTTTAGTGTTTACCGAGTTCACTCGGTTGCCGAAGAAAGTTTAGTGTTTACCGAGTTCACTCGGTTGCCGAAGAAAGTTTAGTGTTTACCGAGTTCACTCGGTTGGTGAAGAAAGTTTAGTGTTTACTGAGTTCAGTCGGTTATCAAAGGTGAAGGATTGTTGGTGTTTACCGAGTTCCCTCGGTCTCCGAAAAATTATAAGAGATATGGTCACCGAGCACTGTCGGCCCTTGAAGGATTTTTGCAATTAGAGTTTACTTAATTCAGCCGACTGTTATACTAAATAATGATGATTTGACTAATCCAAATCATATAAATAAAAGGTCAATTGTGAAAAGTAAAACAGCAACAGCAGAAGATTTACAGAAGAAAAGAAGGAAAGGTATATGCGAATTTGTGAAGGATGATCAGATATCCTTGAGGAGCAGCAGAGACTTATTCGATCAGAAAGGATCAGACTTATGCAGAACAGAGATCTGTAATCAGCAAGACAGTTGCATTATTATATAGGTCACTTTTTCATTGTTACCTTCTTATCATTGTAACAGTGAATTCTAAATCTCTTAACCGAGTTGGTTTAACAGCCATAATATAAATCCTCTAACAAGGTGACAATTCCATTGAATTGTTTTGAAGACCTCTTACCAGGCCACTCCTAGCAGGGTGTTTTAAATCCTCTAACAAGGTCACACCTAACAGTGTGTTTTGTAACCTTTTACCGGGTTGGCTTCTAACCGGGCATCACTTCAGAAAAGTGAAAATCAGTATCTAGATACATTGGTGGTTTTTCCCATATTGGGTTTCCACGTTAAATCTTGTGTCTCTTGTGTTCTTAATTGCTTTCACAATCATTTACATGCACTGATGAATATCTAAAGATAATATTGATAATACTTTCTGCATCTTCAAAGTTACTGCAATCTATTTACCGAGTGCTAAAACAGATAACATTGTTAAGATATCTTAAAGGGATCTGCAAAGAATTAATAGTCAAGGTTTTATGGTTGACTGATTCACCCCCCCCCTTCTCAGTCACTTCATCCATATTCCATCAAGTGGATCTTTCATGAAGGCTTTTAATTCATTTTCATCCTCTTCCACATAAATAGACCTTAGAAAAGAAAAGGAGAAATATGAAAGCTAATTAGGGCTTGTAGGAACCCAAATTTCCTGACATATGCCTAGAACTGGCAAGTACATAGCTCCTCTCCCAACACACATGAAAGCTCCTTATGAGTATAAAGACCTCCATTTTTATATGAAATATCTAGCCTATGAACTATGCAGAGTTTGAGGGATAGATGGAGATGCATAGATGATGCCAGTAGACCTAT
The DNA here is from genome assembly GCA_027943335.1 of Chamaecyparis obtusa. Lineage (NCBI taxonomy): Eukaryota > Viridiplantae > Streptophyta > Pinopsida > Cupressales > Cupressaceae > Chamaecyparis > Chamaecyparis obtusa. The sequence goes on along the minus strand of BSBK01003857.1, from coordinate 1,082,082 downwards.
TGATGATAATCCTAGACATAAAAAATTCACATGCTAATAAAAATTATGATTACATTCAGTATGTAATCGAAAAAATGAATGAAGGCTTGATGATGATTAAAGAGGACAAGAGGCCAGCAAAGTTCATGCATTATTCTCTCTTAATGCACTTAATTTTATATTACAATATTAATAGTCTGGATGGGTATATGCTGAGACCAAGGATAATATTTAAAGGACAATCCAATCTAGTATAGTTCTGGTTGAGAGTGTGGAACTACACCTCAAATGAGAATGATTTCTATACATTTCAAAATTGGATAGTCTTTCCAATTTTGAGTATATTGGGAACAAATATAACAAGGTTACCAATTAGGATGCTGAAGCTTCTTAGGCCTAAGCAATTTTTTGACAAGTGGCCAATGGGCCATAACTGGGGAGACTTCTACTTGGGCTAGAACTACACACTGATTAGAGTTTATGGATGCCCAAACCTCCCACACATACTTCCTAAGTATGTACCACCAAGAATTACCCTATTAGAATTCATATGGAAATTAATTTGGACTTACAAAGAACACCTGGAACCTCATAGAAAAGGGACCTTCACTCCTCAACAATTCAGAGTGTCAAGTTTCCTGATTGGTAAAAGGGCATTACCACAGCTTAGCACATGGTTGAATCATTTTAGAATGGCCTCTTATGTATATAGGTATGTAGATTTAGAGGATTTTATCAAGAATTCTAGGAGGACACTTATCCCCAATATTGGTACTATCAAAGAGCATGAGGGGTGTGATGAAGAAGATGTGACAAGAAATATGTTTGATGAGGATGATATTGGGAGAGAGCTTAACAATTATATGATTTCTTGAATTTAGAAGCTCAAGTAAAAAAGGCTGGAATTGCCTTTGGAGGGTTTTTTCCTAACCTCCCCTATTTGAAATGAATTGATAGAATGGTGGAGATGTATGATACTCTCTCCAACCAATTAGAGGCTCAAATTGAAGAAAAACAAGCGGTAAAAAAGGACTATTCTTCCTTAGACTATGAAGAATACAATGATGAGTCATATGAAGGAGATAGTCCAACTCAAGTAGGAGAGCCTCCTCTTGTTGAATTAAGTCAAGATGCCCTTGAGGTAGAGGATGTAATTGAGCCTCCCCAAAATAAACAAAGAATAGAAGAAGGTGAGTCCTCAAAAGGGAAGAAACATAAGAAATAAATAGACAAGATTTCATCTTTAGTGCTTGGTGATAGAGCCTACTATCACCATATGAGAAAGACTAATAGAGAGGGAAATAAAGTGGCCACACAAGAAGTGGAGCTACCCCTACTACTTGGAAAAGATGAAAGGGAAATGTACCATGAAGAGTTTCTCATTGATGATCAATTCATCAAGAGTGAAGAATTTAAGAATTTACTGATGTGGAGGAAGCAACATGAGATTGTAAGAACAGTGACTAAGGGAATTGATCCAGATGATGAGGCACTAAAAGCCTTAGCTGCCTATGATCCATAATCAAAAACTATCTCTGTAGAAGATGCTATGAAATTGGTTAAGTCCAGTGGAATGCTCTTATTTCCAGGGTGGGATCTAACATCTGCCTTCATTATTGATTAGATTAGAAGGCAACCTAAGGGAAGTCTTTCATATGAGACCCAAGTTGGTGATATGATCAAAAGATGTGGATATAACCCCAAATCATAGGCTTTAGCAATGTGGTCCCTTGCACCAAGAACTAAGAAGCCTTCCCTAGTTAGTATAGAGGAGAAAATGGAGGGGGAAAAGATTATCTGGAATGTTCAAAACACCAATGATCTTGAGGTGTCCAAAGCGGTGACACATTTTTCCCACCTAAATGAAGCCAAAAATGCCCAATTGTCAAATAGGTATGGAAAATTGTTTAATGATGCTATTGGTCTGGAAAGGTAAGAGACAAAGGATTAATGAAAATAAAAGAATTAGAGGATGATCTTGAAGAAGAAAAAGCTAAGCTTGGAGAGGCCTCTAAGGAATCTCCTTCTCCAGTCCTATAGATTGAGGTTGCAGTACAATCAGTGGCAAAAGTTCCTATTGATGCAACAAAAGAATCAGAGAAGAACAAGTTAGATGTATCCCTCAAGGCACTCTCTAATATCATAAAACATAGGCATGAGTTGATTAAAAGGAAAAATGGACTTAGTCCATAATTCATACTCTATGTTACAAAAAACAAATGACAATATCAAAGATGCTATGGCAACTCTAGAGCCACTTTTCAACATTTGGTCTACTAGAGGGGCCCTATTTGAAAAACTTGAGTTACTGCAACCACATAGGATAGATATTCCAGAGTCAGTTGTTGAGGTAGGAGATAAGATATAACAAATTGGTAGAACTTGGGGATTTTTTAAAGGCAAGGAAAATCAGGTAAGAGCCAAATATATATGTTTGGCTCAGATTTTAGCAAGTACCTCCGTCCAATTTTCAAAGATGATGGTAAAATCATAGGAGTTGAGGAATGGAAGTTAGGCATGGTTTAGTTGGTGACTATGTAGGAGGCCTTTTTGAATGATGATGACTCCTTAGACATTGATAGGCTCAACAACACTGTAGATGACATGTTTAGAACTAAAAATGAGTGCACCAGATTTTTTGTTGACACAAAAGCCATTACTGACTCAAGATGGGATAAACATGTCAAGTTTTTGCAAAGCCTAAAAGAGTACACATGGACTACAAAAGAAGAAGTTGCAGCTTGGGACAAAATCACCAAGCCAAAGAAGAAGAAGCCAACAACTATTGACTTGGAGGAAATTGAAGAAGATTGAATTCCAACATGGAACCTAACCTTAGAGCACATGGAGGGTAATTATCTCGAAGAGAATGATATAGGTTAGCTCGTACAAGTAGTCATAATTTACAAAAAAACCTTCAACAGTTACTTTGAATACCAATAGATAAAGGTGCCACTTGAAATAATTCACTATGAGAAGAAACAAAATTTTGGCGTCAGTTTTCCCTTTTCTATTCAATTTAAATATGTTTTGTATTTTAGTGCAAGTCACTATCACTAGCCATTCGAAGCTTGTTGCATCCTTCTCTTGAGGAATCCAAGATGGCTAGTATATATAGGAGGTCTCTTGTTTTGTAAATGGTGGTTAGATACTTATTGTAAGGATATTTTTGTATTAGTGTCTGGATTCTAAGGATCCTAGTCTTTAAATGTACTGATACAGGAAAATATTAATGAGAATATATTGAGATTCCTTTACATATTTTGTTGTCTTCATGTATGAATCTTATTTTCTTTGTGTATTAAATTTGTTAGGTATTTTTGATATACCATCTACAAGGTAAATAGTGGGGTTAATCTTTGAGTTTCTTTCAAGGGAAGGGTAAATCTCGAGTGAGATCATAGGGAATTCATGATTTGTGTAGGAATCTGATGACAGTGTATGAGAATGAGAGGATAATTTGCAAGGAATATTATCTGGGTTTTGGGGATATTTGATTTGAGAGATTTCTTGTAGATGTATGCTTTTGACTCTAGTGCCCTAGGATTTGGAACTGGTCTTTACTTAATTTACATTTCTCACCATCAATCAATCAAAATAATAATTTATCTTAAGTTTTGTCAAATGAAATGAATGTTCTTATCTGTGTCAAAGTATGTAGATGATTTTTGTGATTCTTTGAATAATTGAATCTAATAGGTACTCCCACCTGAGCTTGAAGCTCAATGTGAAGAAGGATCCAGATCCTTAATACCTTAGTGTTTATTTTTGATAGATGCATCTATTGGGACTACAAGAGTTAAGTATCAGAGTTTTCTGATTAGTTTTGATCATCTACAGTTTTAAGCACTAACAAGATGCATCATGAGGATTCCATGCACTGACATAGCTATAAAAATATTACATTGCATGTTCAATATCTTCATTATTATGCAAATCAAGTCTATCCATGTTTGGTTCATTTGGGAGGCAAATAAACCATGTACATGCCTAGTTACTCGATGTTACTATTCAATTATGTACCACCAATCTACTGCACCAAGGAGCTTTTCAATTACTTCTTCATGGAATATTGTGAAACTTTAATGAAGATATAATGATGTGGTTTGAGGATTCTTAATGACATCATCGAGACACTACTTGTTTTTTTGCATCTCTGCTACGTTGTCATCTATTAATAATCTTTGTAGATCTGGCCATTTCATATTTGCTGCACTTAATGTGAAGAAGAGTGTAGGTGTTCCAAGCTGATTGATCATGTCCATAAGCTCAGTGTGATGTTTATTCCAATATGGCCTTGTGCCTCACTTTGTAGATCCAAAGTGCATTAATTCTTCAGTGAACTATGTATCTAGGAGCTGTCTTAGGTGTATGAAGAGGTTTTCAACTGTTGTTGGTATGTTCTATTCTACATTATTTTTAAAGAAGATTGATGCAAGTCTATGGCTGCGATGCTGCATCATAAGGTTATAAATAAAATATCAAAACCTCAGATACCTTCCAAAGTAGTGATCATGGTACCTTATCAAATGTAGGGTGTACTCATGCATATGCACTTCTCGTATTCATGCTTGCATTGGTAATGCAGTTCCATTCGAGAATAGAGTTGGGAATGCTATATCAAATAACCCTTCCATGTTATATTTATTTACAGGGGATGGGTCTATTGTAGGCCAATCCACAATGTCCTTTATAGCTCCATGGATATCTAATACTTGTTTCATGATGTCCATCTCACGTTGTTTACTTGGCATATTAGGCACAAGGGAAGATGTTTGTACATGAATAATATCATCATCTTCCTCTCTTGTATTGATATGATAATTGGGCATGGGCATGTATTCTCTGGTGTTTATCGTGTGTAACATTTTAGCTATATCTACTTTCAGTTGAGGAAGCAGGGTCAAGTTTTCCATAGTCAAAACATCATGGTAGTACAGATCATATTTGATTTCATATTGCAATGCATCTCTAATATGACTCCTTTTCACGTAACAGTCAAAAGAGATTTTTCCTGTGTGCACTCTTCATACTATTAATATGTCCAGATCTTCGATACGTCTTTGTAACAAATTTGCAATGTTCTGTATATCCTGTGGAAAGCTTATTGTATGTTTTCTATATTTGTGCTGTCCTCCAAAAGAATGGGTTACTTGTAATATTGGATCTACCCTAGCAATAAGCATTTCTTCCACCTAGGATAATCTCTTTAGCATAGCTGGCTGGTCACCCGAGTCCATATTGTTGAGTGCTGAAAACCTACATATACCTTTTTCAATCAAACACCTTTTACATTTTACAATGTTATTTGATTGTTGGATATACATGCCTAGGTAACGTTCCTTACATACTATGCATGTTTGTCAAGGAGCAAGTGCATCTACCTGTCATAAAAAATTCTTCATTGTTGTCATGAATTCAATGTCATTCCGTAATGGTGCATTCAATTCTATATGATGTTGGGTTTGTTATTTCTCATGTTGGCTTAATTGGGTCTCCTACTATCCTATACATCTTGCTGCCTTTATTCCTTCCTTGTGGCACACATAGTGGTAATGGTTGCTCTCACAACATCGCAATTGTTGGGCCTCTTGTTATTCAAGAATTGTACATTTCTTCTATTTGGAGCTAATTTCTCTTAGTTGTTTTCTTTTTTCCTTTCTGCGGGCAGCTATCTCTTCTTTATGTTGAGCATAATAAGATCTGTTCCTTTCGCAAGCTTTATGTGCAACGATCTCTTGTAGATTTGATTTTTCTTTCCCTCTACTAACATCATGGTCATCCATCTATAAATGCATTTGATAATCATTGTTAATTTATGATAGAAATCATTGTACGGTGGTGTATACATTCATAAAAATTCATTCAAATGATCCTACATATCATTAGAGTTTATAATAATAAATGGTGCTATAGGTGTTTGATAAATTATGACAAATTTAATTGTATGCAAATATTATCTGTATAGTAGGCTCTTATCATTATGAATTTCTAATGATATTTTATTGACATTGTATAGTATATGATAGGTATATTCAGAGAGGCCTAAATGTGTACTTTTTTCCATACATGTCTAGTAACATCTGATCTAGTAGTATGTATATGCATAGATGTACATTAATGCATTTTTTTTCTTTTGCATTTTGGAATATTATTTACATGGTGTATGTATTTTAAAAAATATAAATTTGTACATTCCTTTGTACATCCTAGGAAACATATGATATGGCAATAAATATATGCATCAATGTCAACTGATGCATCTTCTTTTTTGTGCATTTTGTTCTATTGTCTATTGGGTATCTTGTTCAAAGGGTTAATCACTGCACATCCCCTTAAGTTTTTCAAGTAATACATTACTCTTTGCAGTCGAATCTACTTGTGAAACTTTCTTAATAGTTTCCTTCACTCATTCTTCATTGTTATACATCTCACTATTGCATGTTAATGTGAAGAGATATTGTTTTTGTTGTACATCTCTAATGACTTGTTCTATTGATCTTTCAACATTGTCATCAAACTGTAAGTTGTATAATGCTTCAACAGGCATTCCGATTAACTCTATTGCAACATCATCAAATTCAATAGCCTAAATTGTTCTTGTGCGGTCCTATAATTTTAATTGAGCTATATACCAATAACTATATTCAGTAACTACTATATTACACTTAGGACAAGACAATCTTTCATCTTCACCTTTTTGTAATCCTTTCTTGCATTGCTTTCCATTTATCACCCTAGAACAAGCTGGGTAGAAAAATTTGTCCTTTTTGAAGAGTATCATTATTTCTTTTAATATACAGTCAAAGTGTTGGGATGATTGTGAGTCTTTCTTTTGTATATCACTGATCGTCAATCGTGTGGTTGACAGAGGTATGCTAGCTAATTACATTGTTGAATCTTGCCCACTACTACCATTTTTTTCATACCAATCCTTCAATTCTATGGTTTCCTCTATGAGAGGGTCTATCAAAAAATTTGTTGTGTTTGATGTATTTATGACTTTCCCGTTATATTCAGATACACGCCCATTTTGAATAGAAAGCACCGTAGTTTCTTGGTGGTAATATTTTTGCTGAAGATCTGCACCTTCTTATTCAGTTGGTGCCCCCCATAGTGTAACATCTATAGCAGTGCAAGAAGTGTCTAGCAGCCTGATCGTGCACCTAGGGACCTCTGTACCATATTTTCTTTTTATTGTTGAAGTCTCTTGCACATAAATAATAACTCCAATAATATCAACATCTAAGTTTTTCATCTTACTTTTGATTGGGGTGAAAGTGAATCGATGTTTAGGAATGGAGGGGTCATCCTCACATAGGGTGACACTTGAATCTGGAGTCAAAGTTATATCCAGTCCACTATTGAGTTTGTTGTAAAATTTATTTGCACTTTTAACCATTCCACGAACTATACTATAAACAACCCGATCTGTATATTATTATAATACATATCTACCATGTCATTAAAGCAACTGACACGCATCTTTGTCCCTTCATTGTCTATGACATCAAAACTAAATACATGGCCATGCCTACTCTATTTTTGAAATTGATGCATCTCATTTTTCATAGTTACACAAACTTTTATATGCCATCTTGGCTGGTATGGGTTCAAGATTTTAATAGGCATCAATGTGATAGGCACTATTTTAGTTGATTCAGTTGTTTGTATTCCACAAAAAAGTTTTTTTTGAGGTGTATCACAAATCATGCTGGCGTTTCTGACTTCTATTTGTGAAGATTGTGACTCTGTGGTATCTTGTGATTTTCCATCTACGCAGCCTACATCTAAAGATTTTTGATTCCCAAGTATCATGTGTTTTGTATGAAGAATTTCTAGCCCCATAATTATGATCCACCTACATATTTACAGTGCAAGTACTTGTGAGACATACATTTTCCACACATTGAAGAAGAGTATAGAAGTCTTTTTAAAATGTGTTAGAGTGTGCCATTCACCGTACTTTTCTTCTTTTGGAGCAACTGTATTCTGTTAAGCGTATCACTGTCCCTATCTTGATATTTTGGTTTGTTACATAATGTTTGTATTTCATTGGCAATGTCACTATGTGTTTGTAAGCACCGTCAGATATCTCTAGTTTATAATGTAGAGATTGTTCAATGCCACCTCCAAATTTGTGTATGGAGAACACTTGTACTTGGGGATCAGGGCACACATTACCATTATACATGAGTTTCACTGCATTTGTAGTAAATGCTTCCATGGTTATAAGTTTGTAATATATCTGCAAAATTTATGCAAGCCCACTTTAATTACTCATTGAGGAATTCAATATCCTATCCAACAATTGGTACTTAGAAAAGTATATAGGGTAATATAATATACATTTATATTTCTTTAAATGTAAACACATCTAAGTTCAGTTGAGGGTATGACATAGTCCATTTGTTAGAGTATAGAGGATGCAATTGATACAAACTACCAAATGTGATTTATATTCTACAATTATAGGCACATACAATGTTAACATTACATCAAAGGCACAAATAATAGGTAGGCTATGCCCAAGGAGTAGCTAATGATGGTAACAATATCAACTCTGAGTGCCTACAATGTGCAGGTTGCGCTAGGTTCCTTGGTATGTTTGTTTGATAATGGACCATACATTCAACTATAGAATTATATAAAAATAATTAGGACAAGTTATTTCATGGTTTTTACAAATTCCACACTCGGTCCAAGAAGTTACGAAACTAGCGCTTGAGATCACCTGCATTGTTAACTCCATAGAGCCTCTCATACTGTGACTCTTTTGCAATGTCGTAATATGCGTCTAAGATAGTACAAGCTAGATGATATTTTTTTTTAACATCACACACCAACTCAATTTCATGGTCCTCCATTTGTTTAATATGTTGACATAGATGTCTTAGCTATTCAACAAGATTATTACAATTTTGTAGAATATGGGTGGCAAGGTCGTCGATACTTCCTTCAATGAAGGAAGGAGATTCTACTAAAATGGAGCTTGTCGAAGACTTAGGTGGTGAATTATGGCTAAAAAATATTTCTAAATTCTCAGGTTAACTATCTAGGCTACTGACTACATCTTCAAAATTATGGTGTTGTGCCATAATATTTCTTGACATTGTAACAACCAACAACAATGATTAATATCCTAATTTAAAATAAAAAAGGGATGTTAAAGTTAAGAATAGAATCTAATGAAAGTCATTCCTAATTTATATAATACGTTTATAAGGAATCTCATTCCTTCTTAATTTTCATAATAATCCAATTAGAACAATTATAGAAATGTGTAGGGAGTACATTAAGAGCCAAAACATTAATGTAAGATGGGATAATTATTTTTTTAGAACAATGCCTCCATAGCCACAATAAGATAAATTTAGTGTTATGATATTGTCTAAATCTATATTTTACCTATGTTGCTATTTTTTTAATGCTTCAAAGTACATACCAACTCTAAGAATCTCATAATTAATGTGACCTAAAAGTATAAAAAATTATTGCTATATAAATTTTACAAATATACTTGTAACATCTCTTAAATTCTATTGTATACTCATGTAATGTCATTGATGCAATATATAATTGATTGTCATATGTTTTTGTTAGCCCACATTAATAGCTTCTGAAATGTTTAATAATTTTTAGAAATTTCTTATAAATTCATGAAATAAATAAAATCACAATTTGATATATTAAGAAAGGAAGAAAAGGCACAAAAGAGTTAAGATGTGAAAGTGGAAAAAATATTCCATCAAACCCTCACATAAGATCTTTAGGAAATTTTATATAATAATTGTCATATTATTACATTTTAAGCTCAAATCATTGTTTATTGAAGTTCATTTAACAGTTTTTTTAAGCCAAAGTGGACTAGCCACCATAATTATATTAATAATAGAAACTGATTCAAAGACTCATCCGTGGAAGAATCAGGAAGAAACCCCAGAATCATTGTCGTATACAATTATAATATTGATATTGTTCGTTACATTTGATTTTCAACATGAAAACCACAAAATCCCTAAAAGATATACAATGAAAAACCCACTTATAGGGTAAATACAACAATGGGTGCCAAGTGCAAAAATTTCAAAAAACACCCAATACAATGAAGCGCTGCCACTCCTCCATAGCCATAGGAGAAGAAGCACACCACCCAAAATCCCACGCTCATTCCCACCTAGTAGGAGGAGAAAAAGGGGATTTTGACACCCAACCATCAAGCTCCTCAGCTGAGCGAATAGCAGACATTTCATTTGATGGCTGAAAGGGAAGATTAATTAGTGAAAGAGGTAGATTTAGATCAGGAACCAACTTATTAGTAGCAGAGGACACAGCACTAGGTGATGGCGGCAGAGAGTGAAGCAATGAAGAAGGTGAATGATTAGGAAAACTTAGAAAATCCAACACTACATTGGGAAATCTTCAAATGTTATCAACTAACTCTTTACCAAGAGCCATACCCACAATTTGCAAATTGTTAGAAATGATACGAAAAATTTGCCACTCCATAGCCAATTTGAAACAGTCATACGCCATCAAAATCTCATGAATGAACATCAATTCATGTCAAGAGAAAAGGCCACCCACCAAGGCCTTGCCATACCAAAGGTCATAATTTTGTAGAGCAACCACGAGTTTGTTATCCGCAATGAACTGAGGATGAACCACCTTATTTGCAATATTATTCACTAATTCTATTGACTGCAATAAATCCATGATGTTGGACAAGAAGATTGACAACAAATGTGATGGAAATAGGACAAGTTTCATTCTAGGTGACAAGACATGCTCACCAATGATCTAGCAGATTGCCCTATATAGTGGCATAGAATGGCACTTGAAAACAAGATCAAGTTGAGGACCATAAATTCAGCTAGGTATCAGGAGCTCAACTATAGAGGGTGGACTAAGAACCCTATAATTATGAGGTATCAATTTGTTGTGAAGACCGCAGGTTGTACATCTTAGAAACTCCATCTGAAAGCACATAGGCACCGTAGAGAGATAATTAGGAACTGGCTAGGAGGAAAAATTTCACACTAAGATGGTGAAATCTGCACCATAAATTAAATAGTTGTTCGAGCCCCAAACAATCATTAGTTCACACATTTGGGTTAAACTTTGAAATCATCATGCATCATATCTGTAATGAACCTGAGTACTACAAAATAGATGTGGCAAGCCTAGAATGTAAAGAATGTGTAAAAGCACGTGAATTTCAAGTGCAAAATTTGGGAAGAATTTAAGTCATTAAACTCGACATCAGGTAACACTGTACTGCATATGAAGGGATTCATGTGAGGTAATTGAGCCTGAGAAATGGATGATGCTGCAGGCATGATTAGAAAAACTTGGATAGATTAGGTGTCACTGAAATGATTGTGTGTACTGACATACACTAAGATGAGGTGGTTGTAGACTGATGGAATATGGATGAAGTGACTGAGAGGGGGGGGGGGTGAATCAGTCAACCATAAAAACACTTCACAATTTAATTCTTTGCAGATCCTTTAAGATATCTTAACAATGTTGTCTGTTTTAGCACTCGGTAAATAGATTGCAGTAACTTTGAAGATGCAGAAAGTATTAGCAAAATTATCCTTAGATATTTATCAGCACATGTATATGATTGAGAAAGTAATTAAGAACACAAGAGACACAAGATTTAACGTGGAAACCCAATATGGGAAAAAACCACCAATGTATCTAGATACTGATTTTCACTTTTCTGAAGTGATGCCCGGTTAGAAGCCAACCCGGTAAAAGGTTACAAAACACACTATTAGGTGTGACCTTGTTAGAGGATTTAAAAACACCCTGCTAGGAGTGGCCTGGTAAGAGGTCTTGAGAACAATTCAATGGAATTGTCACCTTGTTAGAGGATTTATATTATGGCTGTTAAACCAACTCGGTTAAGAGATTTTGAATTCACTGTTACAATGATAAGAAGGTAACAATGAGAAAGTAACCTGTATAATAATGCAACTGTCTTGCTGATTACAGATCTCTGTTCTGCATAATTCTGATCCTTTCCGATCAAATAAATCTCTGCTGCACCTCAAGGATATCTGAACATCCTTCACAAATTCGCATATACCTTTCCTTCTTTTCTTCTGTAAATCTTCTGCTGTACCTCAAGGATATCTGAACATCCTTCACAAATTCGCATATACCTTTCCTTCTTTTCTTCTGTAAATCTTCTGCTGTGTTATTATTACTTTTCACATTTGACCTTTTATTTATATGATTTTGGATTAGTCAAATCGACATTATTTAGTATAACAGTCGGCTGAATTAAGTAAACTCTATTTGCAAAAATCCTTCAAGGGCCGACAGTGCTCGGTGACCATATCTTAATATAATTTTTCGGAGACCGAGGGAACTCGGTAAACACCAACAATCCTTTACCTTTGATAACTGACTGAACTCGGTAAACACTAAACTTTCTTCGATGACCGACTAAACTCGGTAAACACTAAACTTTCTTCGGCAACCGAGTGAACTCAGTAAACACTAAATTTTCTTCGGCAACCGAGTGAACTCGGTAAACACTAAATTTTCTTCGGCAACCGAGTGAACTCGGTAAACACTAAATTTCTTCGATAGCCGAGTGGACTCAGTAAGCATTAATATTCCTGTCTGGCAGACCGACTGAGCTCGGTAGAAGTAGATTTCTGCAGACTATGACATTGTGTGACATCAAGGACAATACATAATTGAGTAGCAATTTCCTTCAGACAATTGTTTCCAACAATCTCCCTCTTTGGCATTGATGGCAACACAATATGTCATATCATAAGAAATTTGAAAGAGTTAGCTCGGTTTAGATTCAAATCTCCCTCTATCAGCAAACTTCCTTCTGACTAATGAAAATTTCTTGAAGTAATAGCAAAGACATAGAAAACACTCCCTCTTTGACAACATATGCCAAAGATAATTCACATATTACCGGTGAAAATTAATGTACCTCAAGTACTGATTCATATGCAATGATTCCTTTAATATACTGCATCAACAAGTTGATTTTCAATCATGTTCAGGTTGATGCATCACTAAAACTGTATTTAGTGAGCCTCAGATAGGGGAATGACCCCTAACTTACCTCTTAGATACACAAATGCATCCTTAGGTAATGGTTTGGTAAAAATGTCTGCAATCTGTTCTTTTGTATGAATATATTCTAATTTGATTTCCTTGTCCTGCACCAATTCTCTGACAAAGTGATATTTAATAGCAATGTGCTTGGTTTTGGAATGCATCACTGGATTCTTAGAAATGTTTATTGCACTGGTATTGTCACAAAATATAACAACTGGTTCTTTGATTTCAACCTTCATACCTTCTAATAGCTGTTTAAACCAAACAATATTTGAACAGTTTACTGCAGCAGCAACATATTCTGCTTCAGCTGTGGATTGAGATGTGCAATTCTGCTTTTTACTAGTCCAGGATACCAGTCTTTTTCCAAGAAAAAATGCTCCACCACTTGTACTTTTTCTATCATCAATGTTTCCTGCCCAATCAGCATCAGTAAACACTTTCAAGTCTAGATTGCCTCCAAATTTATACCACAAACCATATTCTTCAGTTCCTTTTAAGTATCTTAAGATTCTTTTGATTGCCATCATGTGATTTTCCTTAGGTTTTGCTAAGAATCTAGCTACTATACCGACTGCTAAGGCAATATCAGGTCTTGTATGTACTACATACTACAATTTTCCAATCATAGATCGGTATAGGGTCTGATCAACTTCTTTTGAATCATCATTTTTGGTAAGTTTCAGTCCAGTACACATGGGTGTACCAACTGGTTTTGAATCTTCCATACCAAACTTCTTAAGTATCTCCTTAATGTATTTGGATTGAGTAATGTATATACCATTCTTGCTTTGCTGAATTTGAAGACCAACAAAGAATTTTATTAAGCCAAACATAGACATTTCAAATTCTCTGTTCATTTGTTCTGAAAATTCTTTGCACTGATCCTCATTCCCTGTAAATATAGTATCATCCACAAATATTTCTGCCAATACAATTTTGTCATCCGGTCCTTCTTTAATATACAGATTGCTGTTATCATTAGCTCTTTTGAAATTAATCTGAATCAAATAGTTATGGAGTCTTTCATACCATGCTCTAGGAGCTTGTTTTAAACCATACAATGCTTTGTGTAACCTGCAGACCATGTTCCTTTTGTCTGGATCAACAAAACCTTCAGGTTGTTCGATGTAGACTTCTTCATCAAGAATTCCATTGAGAAATGCAGATTTTATATCCATCTGATATACCTTAAATCCTTTGTGTGCTGCATAAGCAAGTAGAGTTCTTACACCTTCTAATCTTGCAACAGGAGCAAAAGTTTCTCCATAATCTATACCTTCTTCTTGAGAATAACCTTTACATACCAATCTAGCTTTGTTTCTAGATACTTGACCATCTTCATTCAGTTTATTTCTGAATACCCATTTTGTTCCAATTACATTCTTATCTTTAGGTCTAGGTACAAGAGTCCAAGTTTTGTTCTTTTGTATTTGTTCTAATTCTTCATTCATTGCTTCAATCCAACTTTCATTCTCTAATGCATCTTTGATATTTCTAGGTTCAAAATCAGTAAGTAGACATGTACCTTTTAGCTTGCTTCTTGTCATAGTACCATCTGATTTGTTTCCAATGATTTGATCTGGTGTATGATGTCTTCTGACATATTTGGCTAGTATAGGTTCCTTGCCTTTTGAATGATTCATGCTGTTGTCTTCTAGGATCTCTTCTTCAGGTTGCTCGGGCTCGGTAGATATTTGCTCAGTAACTTCAGGCTGAGACTCGGTCTGAATTTCTTCCTGTGACTTGGTTTGAACTTCTTCTTGTGACTCGGTTTGAACTTCTTCCTGTGACTCGGTAACTGTGCTTGGCTCGGTAGATATAGCTTCCTTATTGATAGTTGTGTCTGTCAATGTTTCAGGTTCAATGTAAACGAATCTTCTGTAGTTCTCAGGTTCCCTTTTGCTTTCTTCCTCAGTCTTTTCTGCAAACTCATCAAATTTTACATGTATACTTTCTATGACTTTGTGAGTAGATAAGTTCAGACATTTGTATGCCTTGCTTTTGCTAGAATATCCTAGGAATATTCCTTCATCACTTTTCACATCAAATTTATTTCTTCTGGATTCTTTTAAGATATAACACTTGCTACCAAATATTTTCATGTAACTTACATTAGGTTTATAGCCATACCATAATTCATAAGGAGTTTTGAATGTGTCTTTCTTCAGTTGTACTCGGTTCAAGGTATGAACTGCAGTGCTGATAGCTTCCTTCCAGTACTTTATAGCGATGTTCTTTTCTATCATTAGAGTCCTTGCACAATCCATAATAGATCTGTTTCTTCTTTCTGCTATTCCATTCTGCTCAGGAGTTCTAGGAGCTGATACCTGTCTTTTGATTCCTCTTTCTATGCAGAAGTTGTTAAAATCATGGGAGATGAATTCACCACCTCTGTCTGATCTTAAGCATTTCAATCTTTTCCCTATTTCTTTTTCTACTCTTGCTAAGTACCATTTGAACTTTTCAAATGCCTCTGATTTTTCTCTTAAATACATAACAGTCATCATTCTAGAATAATCATCAACGAAAAGAATAAAGAATTTATCTCCAGTATAGCTTTGTATTCCAATAGGTCCACATAAATCAGTATGCACAATTTCCAAAATTTCTTTAGACTGATAGTTCTTACTTTTGAAACTAGTTTTACTCATTTTGCCAATCTGACAATTCTTACATAGACCAGTGTCAGGTTTCTTCAAGGTAGGAATGCCTCTAACCTTCTTGAATTTGCTTATTTTTATCATGTTATCAAAATTCACATGACATAACCTTTTGTGCCATAGCCAACTTTCTTCTATTTGAGAAATAAGGCATGAATATTCATTGAGATCAAGATAAAATAAGTTACCTTTTGTTTGTTTGCCTGATCCAATGAGTTTTCCTTTTCCATCTAGCAGTCTTGCTTGACCATTCATGAATTCAACCTTGAAGCCAGTGTTGATTAGCTGTGCTACACTTAGAAGATTATGTTTTAGTCCTTCAACCCAGTAAGCATTATCACATATGAGTTCTTTGGTTAATGAGATTCTTCCTTTTCCTTTTATACAACAAGGTTCATTGTTTCCAAATCTTACATTACCATTATCACAGTCTTCTAGATATTCAAATTTTGTCTTGTCACTAGTCATGTGGTGTGAACATCCGCTGTCTATTATCCATATATCATCTTTTCTTATATGAGAAATAAGTGCTATCTTATCTTCATCATCATCAGATTCATCTTTTATAGCAATAAAGACAATTTCTTCTTCACTATCATCAGAATCTTTAGCCATAAAACATGATTTCTTACCTTTATCCTTGTATGATTTGAAATTATTTTTGCCATAGTACTTGTGACTTTTCTTTTCTTCCTTGACTTGCTTGTTTGGGCACCTAGCTGCAATATGTCCAATTTCTTCACATGAAAAATAGATTAAAGGAGTTTTACCTTTATACTTACCTTTCCCTCTAGAGTACTTCTTTGCAAGTAATGCTTCTACAATTTCAAGATCACTGTCAGAACTTTCTTCTGATTCTTCTTCACTGTCTGTCTGAACTTCTTTAATTTTCTTGTTTTTCTTTAGTGAAACCTTGGCCTCAAATGCTGATTCAATATTTTTGGAACTAGGAACATAGTTGTCATAGTTGTCTAATTCAAAAGCTGTCAATCTTCCAACTAGAGCATCCAAGGTTATACTGTGGTTTGTTTCACATCTTCTTTCTTGAATAGCTGATACTCTTATTGCATAGATAGGGAGTAGTGTTTTGAGTACCTTACTTATAACAGTCTCATCTGAGATTGTTCCTCCAGAAGCTCTAATTGCACTTACACTTGCTTTGATTATTTCAACATATTTTGCAATGTTTTCATCTTCCTTCATATTCATCTTGTCAAACTGTCCTCTTAGGCTTTCTGCTTTGGCTCTCTTCACATTTGCATCACCACCATATATTTTCTTCAGTGCCACCCACATTTCATATGCAGTAGTGCAGTCTTTAATATCATCAAATTCTTCATAGCTGAGAGCAGATGCAATGTCTATCATCATGGTGTTGTGAGTCTTTTTATCTGCAATGTCTTCAACAGTTAATGCGCCATTAGGAATTGTATACTCTTCATCAATGTATTTGCATCCTGAATCACCAATGGAAGCCAGATGAAGTCGCATGAGACCTTGCCATGCTGAAAAGTTATCTCTGTTAAGCTTTGGAATTTCCCTCTTGTAAGACATCCTGATCTTTAGCTTAGGTCTTTGAAACCCTTCCTGCAAGCACCAAAAGCTCTGATACCAATTGATGGAATATGGATGAAGTGACTGAGAGGGGGGGGGGGTGAATCAGTCAACCATAAAAACACTTCACAATTTAATTCTTTGCAGATCCTTTAAGATATCTTAACAATGTTGTCTGTTTTAGCACTCGGTAAATAGATTGCAGTAACTTTGAAGATGCAGAAAGTATTAGCAAAATTATCCTTAGATATTTATCAGCACATGTATATGATTGAGAAAGCAATTAAGAACACAAGAGACACAAGATTTAACGTGGAAACCCAATATGGGAAAAAACCACCAATGTATCTAGATACTGATTTTCACTTTTCTGAAGTGATGCCCGGTTAGAAGCCAACCCGGTAAAAGGTTACAAAACACACTGTTAGGTGTGACCTTGTTAGAGGATTTAAAAACACCCTGCTAGGAGTGGCCTGGTAAGAGGTCTTGAGAACAATTCAATGGAATTGTCACCTTGTTAGAGGATTTATATTATGGCTGTTAAACCAACTCGGTTAAGAGATTTTGAATTCACTGTTACAATGATAAGAAGGTAACAATGAGAAAGTAACCTGTATAATAATGCAACTGTCTTGCTGATTAGAGATCTCTGTTTTGCATAATTCTGATCCTTTCCGATCAAATAAATCTCTGCTACACCTCAAGGATATCTGAACATCCTTCACAAATTCGCATATACCTTTCCTTCTTTTCTTCTGTAAATCTTCTGCTGTACCTCAAGGATATCTGAACATCCTTCACAAATTCGCATATACCTTTCCTTCTTTTCTTTTGTAAATCTTCTGCTGTGTTATTATTACTTTTCACATTTGACCTTTTATTTATATGATTTTGGATTAGTCAAATCGACATTATTTAGTATAACAGTCAGCTGAATTAAGTAAACTCTATTTGCAAAAATCCTTCAAGGGCCGACAGTGCTCGGTGACCATATCTTAATATAATTTTTCGGAGACCGAGGGAACTCGGTAAACACCAACAATCCTTTACCTTTGATAACCGACTGAACTCATTAAACACTAAACTTTCTTCGATGACCGACTGAACTCGGTAAACACTAAACTTTCTTCGGCAACCGAGTGAACTCGGTAAACACTAAATTTTCTTCGGCAACCGAGTGAACTCGGTAAACACTAAATTTTCTTCGGCAACTGAGTGAACTCGGTAAACACTAAATTTCTTCGATAGCTGAGTGGACTCGGTAAACATTAATATTCCTGTCTGGCAGACCGACTAAGCTCGGTAGAAGTAGATTTCTGCAGACTATGACATTGTGTGACATCAAGGACAATACATAATTGAGTAGCAATTTCCTTCAGACAATTGTTTCCAACAGTAGATGACACTATGTTCTTTATGTCCTATAACATCACTCTCTTGAATTCCTTGTTAGACTTAATAAATGTCCCCAGATTATGATCCTCAATATCCAACCCATCACATCCTATGTTAGCAAGAAAATATGCCAATAAATTCCCTTCTCGCAGGGTGTGGGAGATATGTATAATTTTAAATGAGTCAAAAATCATCCAAATTTGTTGAAGGATATAGGAGAGTTTCCAATTATGGGATTCCCATTTGATGCATGAGTTTATGATCACCATGGAATCGCCTTCAATTTGAATTGACTGATGACCCCCTTTTTTTTCCAAGATTAACCCTTCAAATAGAGCATAGGCCTCAGCCATGTTGTTTGTTCCTGCTGGAATAGGGGATGCTTTGATGGCCATAACTTATCCATGGTGATCTCTAATGAAAATTCCAATCCTTGATTTTCCCAGATTGCCGCGGGAGGCACCATCAAAGTTAATTTTGACTGAACCACATGTGGGAGAAAGCCATTTAATTGAATCCCTAAGAATTGGGGAGGATGACTATTTGTGATGAAGCCATCCAAAAGGAATATGGATGCCTTTCCAATCCCCGATGACCGAGCTGTCCCAGCTGGATAAAATTGGACTGCATTTTAATCTGTAATGGCTAGCATTCACCACTTCTGAGATGGACTGTTCAATACCAATAAGAACATAATTAATTGATGAAGAGATCTTGCAGAAGATTCTCTTATTTCATTCCCACCAGATTGCCCAAACTACAATTGCAGGGATGCATTTCCACAAACAGATGAAAAGTGAGGAAGAATATAATACTAGACAAGATTGAAAAAGATCCCAAAGTGTGCTTGGAAGAGGAGAAGGCTATTTGAGTTTGCAAAGAACAAATAGCCAACATTGTTGGGCAAAGGTGTAATTCAAAAAGAAATGATCTGCATCTTCTAACTGAAGGTCACACAAACAATAGTTGAAAGGTTGGGAAATGTTAAGTTTGGCAAGATCGTCACTGGTGAGAGCTCTCTTTTTCAATGCTATCTAGGCAAAATATCCAGCTTTGAGGACAGTAATAGAGTTCTAGAAAAATGAAAAAGCACGACATTGAGTGGTGGTTGAATCCTCCTGCTGAATAATCCTGTATCCATCTTTAATACTGTAGGTGCTTGATTTACCATAGCCCAAAATAATTTATCCAACTTTCCTGATAAAAAGACCACTCTGTTTGACAAAAATGTTCTAAATATATTTCTATCTTGAGAAGAGATTGGTAACTCATTCGGATCCTTCCATATAATCTTTCTAGAATATAGACAAATTGCAGAGACATAGTCCACAAGTGTTTTACCCCAAACTCTTTCAGAAGAGTCTACTATTCCATCCATGGATGCTGTAAGAATGAGGGGAGGAAGTCCACTCCAAGAATCATGCCAGAAGTTGATCCTATCACCACTATTCACCTCCCAAGAAATATATTGGGTCACGATATCTCTAGATATCCTTTGGGTGGATTTTAAATGGACATGACTCTAGTCGAACAAGTATTATCAAGATATTTGTGTTGCATGATTTGATGCCATTTTGTGTTTGGTTTCGAGTACATCTGCCAAACTAATTTTCCTCCAAAAGCCTTATTCCTTTTTTCCATATGATGAATCCCAAAACCCCCAAGTGTTTTGACTTGTGACATATCTTTGAGTGAGACCGATGGGATTTTATTTTCCCCATTTATGTTTCCCACCTAAAGAAAATCTCTCAAATTTGTTTGAATGGTTTGAATGATTGAAGTAGGAGCTTTGAGGACTGAAAGATAGTAATTGGGGATGGTTGCAAGTATTGTTTTGACAAGAAGAATTTTTCCTATGAGTGATAGCCATCTAGATTTTCAAGCCACTATCCTAGCCTTGATCCTTTCAATAATAGGCATCCAATAACTGATTTTGTTAGCTCCCATGAAAAAAATGAATGCCAAGATAAACTGAAGGCAAAGAATCTTCTGAGAAACCCAAAATTGAGATGATTTTATTGGAGATAATCAGATTAGAATTAAAAATATAAAATTTAGACTTTAATGGATTAATCTTCTATCCTGAAGCTGTTGAATACAAGTCTAGAGTTTGTTTGATCCGTTTGGACTCCATGATATTGGAAGCTCCAAAAAGAAGGGTATCATTTGCAAACAATGAATGAGTGATCGAAATATTTGTTCCAGCAATCAATGAACCTTGCCAAAAACCAAGCTCATGAGTATACTGGATAAGCTTGTTGAAAGCTTCTACCAATAAAATAAAGAGGACCAGGGATAAGGGATCACCTTGTCTAATCCCTTGCGTAGAGCTAAAGAAGCCAGCTAGAGATCCATTAATGATTACAGAGAATCCTGCACCTGAAATGCAGGCACGAATCCATTTACACCAACCTTTTACAAAGCCAAATTTATGAAGAACTTTGAATAGAAAATCCCAGCACACTTTATCATATGCTTTCATCATGTCCAATTTTATGATGAAATGTGCAGATTTGTTAGAATTAATAGAATGTAGAGCCTCATGTGCTACTAAAGCCCCTTCCATACTTTATCTACCTAGAACAAAGCCTCCCTATTCTTGTGACACCTGATTTGGGATCAAATGATGCAAGTGCAAGTAGATTGCCTTAGTGATGATCTTGTATATTGTATTACAAAGATAAATTGGCCCGAAGTTTGAAAATGTTGTGGGAGACTTGGTTTTGGGAATGATGGCTATAGTCGCGGTGTTGAAATATTTCAACATTGATTTACTTTTTCTGGATTCTTCTAGAACACAAAGAAGATCCCACCCAAGAAAGTCCCAACAAGCTTGATAAAAAATTGCTTTAAATCCATCTGGGCTAGGAGATTTGTCAGGAGACAAGGAAAAAACCAATTTTCTAACTTCAAAAATAGTGAAAGGGGCTAGCAAATGCTCATTATCAAAATTTGAGATAATGGAGGGAATAGCTTGAAGAATATTGGTAAGTTGAGCTGTAGAGGGGGCAGGCAGATTTTTTGGTGCAAGGAGATCTTTGAAGAATCTAACCCCTTCCTCTTGAATGCCCTGGGCATCTGTGATAATATTTCCCAAATGAGCAGTTTGTATAGAGAAAATACGGTTAGCAACTCTTTTCTATTTTGCAGAGGCTTGAAAGTATTGAGTGTTTTTGTCTCCCTCATGCAACCATAGTTACCTTGATTTTTCGTGCCAGTAGATCTCTTCACGGGAGCACAACTCTTCCCATTCTGCCTGTAACATTTTCTACCTAGAGAAAGTTGCACTGTCCAAGCCCTAGTTAATAGACCTATCAAGAATGTCCGATAGCTACTGCCTGACAAGATCCTTTTCTTTAAAAATGTTTTTGAATGTCATCTCATTCTAATTTTTAATATGTTTCTTAATGAACTTTAGTTTTTGAGAAAATTGGTGCATTTTAGATCCACCACATCTAGGAGCAGTCACCCACCATTGCTGCACTAGTGACATAAATTGAGGATGCCGAAGCCACATCCTCTCAAATTTAAAAGACGACTGATGTTGAAATCCTTTATTAGTAGGTGGTAGAGAAAGCTGCAAGGTAATAGGGAAATGACCAAAACCTGAGCATGAAAATATGTGTGCTTGGAATGTGATACTAGTTAATTTCTAGTCCATAGTAACCAAAAACCTATCCAATCTAATTGCAATCCAAGAGAAGTCTGCCCTTTTGTTTGTCTATGTAAAAGAACCCTTAATAGGCTCAATATCCATTAAATTATTATCTGCCACAAAGTTTGAGAAATTTGAAATAGTTTTCACTGGAGGGGATATGCCTCCTATCTTTTTTGAAGATTTTAAAATGGCATTGAAGTCACCTCCTACAATTATGAGCTGGTTAGATTGTGATTGTATAATTCCAATTAAGGCAACCCAAAGAGCTTTCTTGTCATTTGTTGCCATAGGTCCATAAACATTAATCAAAATAAAATTTAAGTAAAAAATAGTAACTTTCAAGATTTGATAGTTATCAGACTGATCTAAAGCTTGGGCCTGAACTATTTTGGAATCCCATAATATTGCCAAACCACCTAAGGCTCCATTACCTTGTTGATGAACCGATTTCCAAGATTTCCATTTTCCTATTGTCTTATCAAATGTATCTTGGGACATTTTTGTTTCTTGTAGTAAGATAATATCCACCCTCATAGAATCAAGCTCCTGCTTGATTCTACATCTCTTGTCAGAGGCGTTCAGGCCTCTAACATTCCATGAGGCAATCTTCATATTGGACAAGGAGAACACTTAGTTCTCCTTGTCACTCGTTTTGCTGATGAGAATTTACCATCCAAGGTAGACTGAATACCAGCATCTATTTCTACTTTAGTCTGAGAATTCTTTGGTTTTCTCCCCCTTTTCTTAGGGGTCGGGGAATACTGAATCTTTTGGCTAGGGGTTTGTTCATTTAACAGTTATTCTAACTTTGAAATAAATTTGAATAATAATTTAATATATTAATATTATATTATGATTATGCTAATTTAAATTTTTAAACAATAATATATCAAAAATAACAAATTTAAATATTTAAATTTAAACTTTCAACATATATGTTATCAACTAACACTTTTTGTGATTTCACTAATAATTTATCTAAACTTGACATAATATTATTACAATATTTGTAATTATATATTTTTCAATACAATTTGAGTTATTATTAAGTTATTATATTTTTTAACAATAAATTTTTCTAAGGTGAAATAGTAATTTTATTTAAATAAAATATAATTTGTTAAATAATTTAAAAGTGAAAAGTTAATGTATTTTGTTTCGTAATGTTTAAGGTAAAATTTAGTACTTTTTCAAGTTATAGTTAAAAAATAATAATATGTTTTTATTTTGTGTTTTTAAAATAAATTTTGGTATATAATGTTTTTAAAGTTATATTATCATTATGTTTTTAAAAACAATTTTATATTTTGTTTGAACTCTTTTAAAAATAAAATTTAGTGAATGTTTTAAATATTAACTATTATTTTTCTTATACTGAATTTATAAATATATTATTTATATTTATAAAATAAATATATATATGGTGAATTTAATGATGATTTTTTTTCAAACACAAATTCAAATTCAAACCTTGGGGCTTAGGGTTGAACCTTGTGACTTAGGGTGTGAGAAAAATTTAATGTCTTCTCCTATACTAGAGTCTCATCTTGAACTTATTCTAACTTTAAAATTAATTTTAATAATAATTTAATATTTTCATATTATTGAACCCTATTGTCATATTAGTATTAGTATTTTTTTTAGCTTACTTTAATTTCATGTAAACAATTTACCCGATCTTTAACCACCCAGACAATAAAAAAACCTAATGCTTTATATGTTTATTTTCCTTTTGTTTCTTTTCATTTAATATTTAGTAATGGTATAAAAAATAGTTATCTAATATTATAGTTTGATTATATAACATATAATCAAACTATATAATGTTGAGTTTATTCTTATTAGTAATAGTTAGTTATATATAGTTAATAATTTATTTTTGATAAGTATTAATATTCTTATTATTAAAAAATGAGTTTGAAATGAGTATTGTTAGAAGTGAAGGCCAACAGGCATACATTTCTTATGTATTTTATTATGCCTCTTCATTTCTACAGACTTTTCATTTTGTATTCATCTGGAGCCTTTATATATTTGCTGCTCTTGCTCATTTGTAATGAACTTTTGTTGAGAATTAATACAATACTCTGCAGTCTGGACATAGCCACAATTTGTGGTGAACCAGGATAAATCTCGTCTTTGCATTTGTTAATTAGTTTTATATTCTGCTGTTTATTTTCTCATTTTTCAATCCTTTCAATTGGTATCAGAGCGTGTAAGATCCGAGAAA
The DNA here is from genome assembly GCA_027943335.1 of Chamaecyparis obtusa. Classification (NCBI taxonomy): domain Eukaryota; kingdom Viridiplantae; phylum Streptophyta; class Pinopsida; order Cupressales; family Cupressaceae; genus Chamaecyparis; species Chamaecyparis obtusa. Next base: position 1,057,505 of record BSBK01003857.1, on the reverse strand, counting down.
GCAGGGTAGATGATTAAAGTCCCAAGACCAGAAGAAGCCAGTTGACAAGAAGATTGCAGAGTAGAGGAAAACATAAGGGTAATGTTTTGTAGAAAATAAAACTGTTGTCAAAGTTCATTGCCATCTGAGTCCGGAGATTGATGCCTACCCTTACATCTTTTAAAGAAGTTGAAGTGGTTGAGGAGTGTATTCATTTGGGAATTGTCGAAGGCTTTAGAATACACAAGGATCTAAATTTTTAATATGCCGGGAGAAGGAAAATGTAAGCAATGAAGCACTTGATGCTGCCTGAACTGTTTGCAACAAATACATGACAAAGGCTATCGGAAAGGATGCCTTTCATCTCCATGTTAAGGTTCATCCATTCCATGTGTTACGCATCAACAAGATGCTTTCATGTGCTAGAGTTGACAGGCTTTAGATTGGAATGAGGGGTGCCTTCAGAAAGCCTCAAGGAACATGTGCCAGAGTAGACATTGGGAAGGTTCTCTTAGTTGTGCAGTGCAAAGACAACAATGGAAATCATGCACAGGAAGCTTTGCGCTGGGCTAAGTTCAAGTTTTCCTGGGAGACAAGATTATTGTTAGTAGAAAATGGGGCTTCACAAAGTTTTCTCATGTGGATTACCTTAAGTGGAAGAAATAAAACTAGTGATAAGAGTCTTACTCTTTTTCGCAAGCACAATAATGATGAATTGTTGCCTCGCCCAGCTGCAGACCTTCTCTGTACAACAATAAAGCACCATGAACAGGTCCCTGTACAAATTGGAGATACCAGCCACCTCTCTCAATGCAATTCCTCTGGTATTTATGGTGATTCTGGTGCATCTTTACAACCATGCATTTGTGCCCCTTGCACGATGAATCATAAGGCAAGAAAGAGGAATAACCCAGTTGTAGAGGGTGGGAGTTGGGCTCTTTCTATTGGTAGTAGCCATGGCTGTGGTAGCATATGAGTATTATTTTGAAATAACAAGTATTGCTAAGTTTGGTTCTGGACGCACACAATCTAAAATGGGTTGACGCTAAATTTGTATGGAATATGAAGAGGCGTGTTTATGTCAAATGGCGTTGCTGGAAGCTGCTCCAATTCTGGATGCTGAAAATGAAGTGGAGAAAGCGTTCACAACCGCAAGCATGGAATCCATTTTTGTCAGTAAAGAACCTTTAAAGATAGCGAAGATAGTCCTTACACGTGTCTAAAGGATTAGAATGAAAGATGGTGTTCTAAATATCACCATTCCCAAGTCCAAAAGCTTGGGAGGGTGGCAGATTAGAAAAGGAATTACAATAATAGGCCTAATACTAGGAGTGGGTAGGAGTATTTAGTATCTGATGAGATAGACTAGTCGTGCAAGGGCAAGAAGAAGTCCATTGAAAAGAAGGCTATGAAGGAGAGGAAAGCTGCGGGGAATTGTTATGTGCAAGATAAAAGATAGACGACAGTAGAGAGAATTAATTGGGAACCTAGTGATGCAGGATATTGCAGAATGTTTGAGGTGGTTGTGGCATCTTGGGCGAGTCTTTGGGTTGTGTGATTATATATAAATGGAGGTTATGATGGTGGCCTAGTTGGTGGTGGTCATGGAAGCTCCTCAAATTTTCTTGGGAGAAATTTGTTTTGGTTAGATACTCTTATAGATTATGGAGAAATTGTAGCTTCAAATATTACTGTTTAGTGTGATGTTCGGTATCATTTTTCAGATTTTGTTTTTGATACCATGAATAGTTTGGTGTCACACTGCAGTGGGAGTTTGATATGGTAGTAAGAATTTTATTGTCATGAGATGGTTTCCTCCATGTGATTGGAGATGACTGTTATTATGTCATGGTTGGTTCTTGATTCTAGATTAGAGTGTTGACATGATATAGGTTCTCTTGACATGTTTTGCTCTTTGGAACATGAGTTTTTGATTTGTGGAGATCAAGTTGTCAGGTTGTGTTCCCGGGTTATGCAGGCGTGCAGTGGGAGTTTTGACAATTGGTCTGGTTAGTGCTCTTGGTATTGATTACTTTGGTAGATTGACCATGGAGGTACTCTTGACAACTAAGAGGCTTGGGTGAGGCTATAGTTCTCTTGATTTAGAGAACATTTGTTGAGACAGTTTCTCTTTGGAGGTTTTAGCATGAAGACTGAGGAGCCTACACCTGTGGATGGACATCAGTTCATTTGGACCTAGAGGAGATTGATCTTGGAGACAAGTCATTTGTGACTTGGTACATCCTGGAGGATCATTCTCACTCCCACTCTTGGTCTACTCGGCATATGGTTGAGATTGTTCCTAGTTTTGGAATGTTTTTGAGTTTGGTCTTCTAGTTTAACAAGAGCTTTCATCAATTGTGGTTGGGTGTTGTAAATGCTCTTATATGGGGAGGTAAAGGAGATCATACTTCACACAGTTGAGCACTTGGTGGTGTTGGTAGAAGGATGAGTTATGGTTTGCATGGGTATCCCTTCCAAGAGTTTTTGAGGTCATCTATTGTAGTTGTACTTAATTATTTTTTAACTACAATATGTGGTCTTTTTTTATGAGGACTTGGAAGATGGCATGTGAGGTTTTGCAGCAGTTTGGTTGTAGTTTGCAGATCATTTCAAGTTATTGCCACACTTTTTACGTGCTGATTGGTAGATTGAGTCAACTTTTGGTTGACATTGCTCATACAATTTGGATTGGTCTATAATAATCTTCTAGGTTTTTTGCGCGTCAATGGTTTTTTGATGTGTTTTGTTGGAAGATGTAATTATTTGCTACATGGTGAGTTGTATGGGCTGGATATGCTGGTTATAAATCTACTGATGTTGTATGGTTGGTTGGATTTGATTAGCAACTGGCTGTGGTTGCTATTTCAACAATGCAGATTGTCTATTGGCAATGGATTACCATGGTATTGGTAATATTAATTATTTTCTCATTTTTCAATCCTTTCAAGTATTGTAGTAGAGAAAATCACCAACCCTAAGAAAATAGAATGTTTCAAGAGAGAGAAGAGAATATAAGTCATAGCGCACTTAAGGTAGTATATAGTCTAAAGCTCTTAATACATCAGTCTACAACTTGTTTCCAATATTGTTTCCAAGTCTGAGACCATCTACTATGGGAGCTTGTTGCCAATGCGATGGGAAGAAAGTGCTATAGTGCTCTTACAGTTGACAGTAGAAAGTAAGGAGATCAGTTTATCATGATTGTTGAAGATGTGAGGCCCTAATGAAGCTCCTATGTGGAAATTATTTTCTTAAAAAAATAGATTTTCTTAAACAAAAAGAATTAAATATTGTAAATTTTGATATCAATCAACAGAAATTCATATAAATTTAAGAAAATTAAAACCATATAAACCTATACACAAAAGAACTTAAACTAAACCATAAATAAAAATAAGTATATTAAAATAAAAAGTTAAAAGTTACGAGATTACGATTTTATCCTCTAAAATATTCTACAATTTTAATGAACGAGACCTTTAAAACATTAATGAAACCATTGTCATAGAAAAAATTAGAAGACAATGAATTATCTTTTATCCTCTAAAACAATCTATAGTTTTAGTTTTTCGATGAATGAGACCTAAACCATTGTAAAGTCATTGGCATGGTTTGTACGATTCTAGTATTAAGGCACTTCCAAGGGTAGTGGCTATCCAGCAAACTAAACCATAAAATATACATAGGAAGTTTGAAAAAAAAAATTGAGTGTCCCCCTTGGTAAGATATACGATTTAGTTTCTTGTTTAGACGTTGCCCACTTCCAAGTAATTTTGTCAAACATAACATTACTAAATATTAACTATTCGATTGATGATCAGCTTTCACCCGTAGTTTTGAAGAGCAACTTCTTTGTAATATGCATCATTTCAGTGAAAAAAAAGGAACATGCTACTTAGTTTAAAATTTATTAAAAATATACCATACTACTCACTTTAATCAAATTGCATTGGGATCATAACATCTAAATGTTTTTTGAGAAAAAAAACTACTTGCCTAAAGTGAACTACTACAAATCTAAATCTATGATTTAATGAAAATTCTTTCTTCATAGTTTGTATATAGAATTTACTGATTACTAACCTACAAACAAACAAAAAATGGGAAAAAGAAATGGATATATAGAAAATCTAAATCCTGCAACAATTATTCATTGTCCTAACAGGAATCATGAAACATACATTTCGATCCTGCCAGCAGCCATGCTCAATCTATTATTTGTTAGCCAATCAATCTTAATATGTTAAGCACCATTACTGCAGAATAAAGACGGCGGGGAAATATATACGATAATCAAACTACTTTTAGAATGTGTACCTATTCTAGTGCAGCAGTCCAAAGGTTCTGAACCAAGTAAAATGCACACGAGAAATGAGGAAAGAGTAAATTGGCGATTAAAGTGGGAGGAGAAGGGGGTGGTGGGTGTAGCTAGCCAACATCTCATATATATAATGTGAATTCTGGTGATTATTCCGAAAGGCCACTGTGTTCCAATGCATGTTTAGTTGACATGAAACAATGACATGTTTATTTACGGAGTAGCGATGTTTTTCTGTATATCATGTGTGAAATATTTTACCATAATCAAACACAACCATTGTCTTTTCAAATGATTTGATAAGACTGTGGTTCAATGTATATATTTTTCCTTGGTTTTCGGTTATTCAATTCCATTGTATAAATAATTATATGTAAAGTTTTGATTTTTTAAATTCTTGGTTACATAACAATTTAGTGGCATAAATTTTTTTTATCCCCGTTTACATGCCTCCTTTTCCTAATACCTTAATATCGAGAATTAAGGGTTTTTAATGATTGTATTTTGCTTTTCCTTTATGTATCCATGAGACAATTGAAGCATATGCCACTGCCATTTTACATCTCGCCCAGACAACCAACAAAATTATTCTTGCGAGATTGGGTTTGGATGTGGAGATGTTCTACCATTTTGATTTCAAGAAAAACATAGTTAACCTCGCTATAAACCATTATTCATGTGACAAAATAATATCTTTAGAGGACACAACTTTACATCCACATACGGATATTTGAATGGGCAATTGCCCTACTATTATAAAGGGATGTTGGTTCTGTCTATCCAACTAATTATTAAGCCATTGGGTGAACTGGTTAAAAAAATATGTTCCAGCTATCTATGCCTCTACTGATGATGGATAAGATGGATCTACTGCTTCATCAAAGTCAACCACTACTGCTGAACCAATCGGATCATCTTTTGCATGCAGAACCCCCCCTCTTTTCTATTATTCGTAAATATGCTTAAACAATAGAATAAACTGGCAACCTCACCAATGGAATAAAATGCTTCGAAAAAAATTGAATCAACCATCTTTCTAGCTACCTCAATGAATGCTGGTGCTAGTCCAACAAAACTTCCACCCACCCCATGGCTTGTCTAGCTTTGTCTAGCTAGCTTCAAGAAATGGAGTCTGCTGGTCTGTTGGAGAGTAGTGGTTTGTATACTACCTTTACCTTTGTCCTACCTGCCTCCATTATTGGGTCCCCTACTTGATTCACTAGATCAACAATAAAGGCTACTAGATCGGCCAGCTAGGATGTCAAAACTATCACCTTTTTCAGCACCGCTTCCACTTTTTCTAGCATAAGACTGTCAAATTGTCTGAAAATTATGACGGGCATCTCCCTGGGAGAAAGCCTATCATCGTGATAACCTTCTTGCTTGTATTCTAGAGGCTTCCTTTTCTTTTCATCATATTATGTTGATTAAAATAGATACTGTGATACTAAATAAACATGTATTAAAAGATTAGACTTAGCTATGAAAATATCATCATGACATTGTGATCCTTACAAAACTATCAAATTCTACGATTGCCTAATTTCCTCCATATTTTATCAGATAGCTTCTTCATTATGCATTTTACTTGCTTGTTGTAAACATGTGAAGAAATCGTATTGTTACCCCTTGGATTTAAGTTTTCCATTAGCTAGAATGAATTCTACTAAGTAATTTTTTTCAGATGCTTATTGCATAAAATAGATTAAAATATAGTAAACTAGAGTACCTCAACCAAATGACTACCTTCATTAATTTCCTTAACACCTTTCTTTCAAGTTAATTATTAACATTTACATATGGTTTGGGTTAAAGTTAGAAGTATAAGCCTTAATCATTTCTACAACTTATCAAATAAATAGGATCAATCTAACTCTAATATGTTACATCTCACCAAGCCAAAACTCAAGAGTTCTGATAAAAATGCCCGACTACTTGTATTCAAATAAATTTTCCATGTACTTATTAATAGAAAGCCATGTACAATTGTATGTTCCCTTAAAATGAAATATGAGCCCCAAATTTTATTCTTGGCTTTACTTCTATACAAACATATTACCATCATAATTTCCCACAAAATAATGCCCTTTTGGTTCGTGCTATCAAGATTAATGGTTAATCCCCAAAATTATAATTAATGGTTAATCAATATGAAATTATAATTTGTTTTTTTATATATTGAAAGCAACAAAAAAGGGTGTTGTCCCTTACCAAACTACAGTTTGAAAGGAGTTAAAACAATAAAACAAAGGAACAATCTAAAAAATGGTCAAGAATGGACCATTGATAGTAGAATAACAACATAGCTAGTAATCCACATCAAGTGTGGGTAGACAAATCACCCATATCATGGAGAAGAGAATGAGAGACTGCATAGTGATTTTTCTTTCATTGAGGAATAATTTTCTAGTCAATACTTTTAGAAGGGTCCCCACCATAAGGGGAAGGTGGTGGAATCCATAAATAAAAAAGAATCAACACCGACACCAGGAATAGAGTGATGGAAATTTTGAACCTCATCAACCATAGGTTGGATTAGATCAAGAGAAAAAAAAAGTTTAAGAAGGGTTCATAGTGCTAGAGGGGATCATACCAACAAGAAGTGGAGTTAGATCCACCAGGCTAGAGGAGGAAAAATTTGTAGGAGTAACACCCTGGGGAGAGACATCATCAAGCTATAAAGAGTCATCAAAGGAAGATTCAAAGACCATGATATTCAAATGATCATTATTTGTGTCCTTCCACCAAGTGGTTTCACTTCTATGACATGAGAGAGAATAATCTGTAGCCAGATGACCAGTAGAGAAGAATTGCCTACATCGAAAGGGGTGTATGCAATGAAAATACCTGGAGCTACATCACAAATCAAAGCATGAAAACATAATAGATATGAAAAATTTAGGTTAGATTAAATATGCTAAATGACTTGAAATACAACTAAATCTTCACTACAACCTCTGATGAGTTAAAACAAGGGCACCCAAAGCCTTGTTTGATTTTCTCTTTGAGATTATGTGGATATGCTCTCCCAACAAAAATGAAATGTAATATAATGAAAAACTATGGGATGCAAGCTAGATGATAATGAAGGATTGATAGAAAGTATGAGGAACTTGTCCCAAGCTTTACAAGTGATAAAGATTGAATGATTGAAGATTGATTCAAGATAATGATAATGCAAACAAGATTAAGATCTAAGATTGATGCAATAAGATTAAGAAGCTATATTCAGATTAGAAACCACATTAGAATGCAAAGCAAGAACTAGAACTACAATGATTAAGAATGATAGAAGATGCATAAGAATTGAGAAGCATTGATAATAATTCAGCCTTGAAGAAGATTAGAAGAATTAGCCTAAAAATGAGGAGTGAGACCTCCTTAAATTATAGAAAATGAAAAGAATTGGATGATGGAGATTAAGAGGAAAAAGGGAAGTGGCTAAGATGAAGAGGCAAAAAAAATGAGTGGATAGGATTAAGAGGCAAAATGATGTTAGATAGGGTTTTAAAAAGGTGAAGTGGCAAAAGATGCAAATGTCAAACTTCACTTTTAGAGGGAAAGAGAAATTTAAAAATGATTGGTAAAGAAAAAAGATGGAGAGGTGGCTACCTTGGAAAAGGTGATTGTGAACATGTTTAGAGGTAATCCACCTTTTAATTAAGATTAGAGGAATATTAGAAAAAGGTAAGAATAAGAAAAAGGGAAAAGAAATTAAATTAAAATAAATATAATTTAATCATGGTTTAGAAGAACTTTAGGCTAGTGGATGAATAAAATAAATAAAATTTATTTTATTGAGGGAAATGGAGGGATAATATATTAAATTGAATTCAATATATTAAAGTATTTGAATAAAATTTAAATACGAAGGGAAAATGACTTTATTTAATTAAAGTAAATTTAATTAAATAAATAAAAGAATATAACAATATAGTTAATTAATAAAAATCAGCTATAATGTTAATGTAAAATATTACTAAAAATTAACGTTAGTGTGAATGGACAATTTTAGGTGTCTACATTTTGCCCCTCTTTGATGCAGTGTCGAAATTGGCAACGTGTCAAAGAAGAAGAAAATAAGATGCCCCAAGAGTCGTGCTTAGATGATGATAGGAAGAGGATGTGCCCCCTCGAGAAAATTGGGCAAAAAATTAATTTTGACAATTTTCTCAAAAAGGAAGGGCAAGAAGCGGAAGTGGAGACAAATAGACAATTTGTAGGCTTTAGGGGGTTAAGGAGTGTGTCAGAGTGACAAAGCTGACTAGGGTGGGATGGAAGAGGATAAATGAATAAAAAAAGGCCTCTAATGCAAAATGAACCTAAATGCAGATTATCATTGTGTCAACATAGGAGAGCACATCTTATTTTAATATTGTACTTGACGTTATGCACCAAGGTATGAGGAACCATGATGACCATGTGCCAAGTATGTGATAAAAAAGATCAAATCCAACCATATGTCTTTTGTCACCATGATATTGAAGACCATGATGCCCTTGTGACAATAGGATGCAAAGACCATGATAGGTGCAAAAAATAATAATACATACAAGCAACAAGCAAGCATGCACAACAAACTAAAATTAAACCAACATATTGCCCCTAGTCAAGATGAAAACCAAATGATTGAGTGATTAAGTGATTGGGAGGGTAGGGCCTCAAGTATTGGGAAGGATACATCCCATGATGATGATTGGATTTGAAATTGATCAATTTATTATCAGTTGATTTTGGTTTAAGATGATGGCTTGATTAAAGATTAATGTGTTAGATTGTGAGATTGGATTGCATGGATTTTTATTGATTGCACTTGATTGGACTGACTTGAGATCTTTTGGATTATAGAGAATTTTTTATTTTTTTTTAATTTATTGGAATGAGTGGATTGGATAGAATGAGATTGGAAGAGAAGATGATTGGATAAGATGAGTTTCAAAAGAATTGAAGGGGAATAAATGGATTTGATTAGAAGATAAAGAGATTTGATAGACAAGATGGTTTGAATAAGATGAAAGAATGATTAAGGGATTGGATAGGATGGGATAACAAAAATGATAAGTGGATTGGGACCAATGACAAGGGATAACCAAGGAATGATAGAGGATGGAAGGATGGTGATAGAAGATGAAGAGTGGAAAGTGATATGGTGCAGAGGATGAAGGAAGGAAAGATGGTTGATAAAGGATGTATGAAGTGGATGGATAATGTAGAAATAATATTTATAAAGGAAGTGAAGGCTTATACTATCCAAAGCATGCATGGACATTTTCTTTGTATTTTAGTACCTCTAGTTTTTTATGAAGGGAAAAGGTATGAAAGTGGAAGGTGGGTGGATAAAGGATATGACATGGAGGGTATGAAGAGGATAGGGGATAATAGATATTGAGGATATAGATGAAATTGGATAATATTTAATGGACAGAGGAAATGTATAGGATAATCAAGATCAAAGATATGGGAAGGCGTATGGATTCAAAGAGTATTATGAATGATGGATTAAGGGACTGAATAATGAGAACTATGAGATGGAGGATAGGGGATGTGGAATATATTTATGGTAGCATAGTATGGATGGAGATATGTAGGAAAATGGATGGATAAGGAGTAAGGGTTATGGAAGGTACATATAGATAGAGGGGATGCATAGGATAGTCAAGATCAAAGGTGGGAAAGGAAATGATAAGGAACTTAGACATGACAATGGATGGTAGATAGGAAATATGGAAGATATTTATGGTAGCATAGAATGGATGGGGCTTTCCCCCAAGTATATAGTGCAAGTGGAGCTGGATAAATGAATGAAAAATATATGACATGTATGTGAAGTAGATGATATGGAAGATATTATGGATAGATAGCGAGAAGGAATTGCCCCCAAGTATGAAGAGAAACATGATGAAGGGATTACACATGATGCCTATTTTCTAGGTTTTCATCATGGTACTTGCCCAAGGTGCCTGGTTACCAAGTTTTCACCATTGGATAAATTTTTATTTTTATTTATTTTTCTTTTTTTAAAACTTTTTTTTCTCTTTTTTGAATTTTATGGGAGGAATGATAATGGGGAAATGGATAGAGGATTCAAGAATCTAGTTCCATGGATGATATCCCTTTTATAATATGATCATAGATGTTGGTATGAAGGTGGGAAGGGGGATGAAATGGATTAGGGTAATGAAGGATAAGGATTTATGTGAAGGATTGGATTAAAGGGGTGGATAAGTGGGGAAGGATTGGTGGATAAGGAATGAGAGGTTAGAATACTTATGAATAAATGGTTGAGGGAGATGGAAAGAACATCATTGGCACACACCTTGAAGGGTGGTTGAGTAGTGGAGGAGGGGATTTTGAAGGAGATGGAGGAGAGAGTGTGGATTTTTGGTTGTAAGGACCCAAAATAGATGAAGGAAGTAGTGGACTTAGGCTAGTGGATTTTGGGACATAAGAGCCCAAAATGGAGTTGGAAGATGGAGGATTGAAGGATTTATGAGCAAATGAAGCTTGTGAATTATCAAGGTTGGATGCCAATTTGTATTTTTATTTCAGATGCATTGCTTCAATGACTAGCTTAGGAATCCACATGATTTTTTATTTTTTTATATTGGGTCTTTGCGGCCTCTAAATTTTTTCTTTATTTTGGATCATACTTTTATTTGATTGAACATGTCTTTTAAATGGGACATGTTGATTCTTGGATTCTTGTGGATTTTTGGCTTTATGCTTTTTATCTTTGGCATCCCATGTGCTTTCATTAGCCATGGTATAGGTTCATGAGGATGGATGATATGGAGAGTTTATGGATGGAATGATGGAAGGGATTCAAGGATGCGTGCCTTTGTTGATATTTCTTAGGGATTTGAGGTGATGGAGTGGTAGACTTGGATATGATGGATGGAAGGGATGAAGGATTTAGAGTTGGGATATAAGGGACAAAAATGGAAGTAGGTGAGGAAGGGATGAATTTTTGGATATAAGGACCCAAAATGGATGGAAGGGATGAAGGGTTTAGATTTGAAGATGGGGGATGCAAAATTTTGAGTTTATATGGAGAGATTATGGATATGGAAGGTGTACCAACATCTTGAGAATTTTTTTTTCAATGGGATGCGTATTATTTTGACAACAAGATGTGAGTCCATGTGAATGGGGAGGAGATGGAAGAGGAATGATAGGCTCTTGAAGGAAACCATTTTGGATAGAGGTGGAGGAACCTAGCTCATGTATATAGGATTCATGGATGGATTGGATAGGTGTGATGGGGTCTTATGGAGGAATAAGATCATGAGGGGAATTGGGGGGATAATAGGATCTTGAGATGGATTTCAATCATGATGTGGAGATGAAGGGGTACTTTGATCTTGACTTTGGGGAGGAGTATGTGGTGGAGTGGAAGGGATCATGAGATGAGGTAATTTGATCTTGACATGAAGAGTGATTAGTGGAAGTGGATGTTAAGCTTTGGGATGGAATGGTATCATTGGATGGTGTAGAGGAGATTACTTGATCTTGAGTAGGAATGAGACTATGAGGTGAATCGAGAGGGATAACTAGATCTTGAGATCAAGGAACACTTTGATCTAAAGGGGAACAAGAATCCATGCTAGCATGCTTTTGGACAAGGTCTTAACATATATGGACTTGTGAGGATGATGTGATGGAGGGGTTAGGATCTTCAACTTCAATCTCTCCTTCGTCAATATGGTCTTGGAATTTTTTTTAAAACTTTAAGCACTTCTTGATATCATGACCCTTGATGTGATGATAATCACAATATTCATTTTCCTTATACCAAGTAGGTTTGGGTTGATTGTCATCATAGGACATAGAGTTCAGAAACACCATCATGTTTTGGTCAACAAGTAGGTGGAATATGACATAAAGAGGGTTTGCAAGGGGAGTGTATTGTCTAGCTTTGGGTAACTATGAAGCTTTGGAGGGAATGATGTGGGTTTTAGAGGATTAGGATTATGTAGAGGTTGAAAATGTTAGGAATAATAGTCCACCAATACAACTAAGAAGGGGGGGGGGGGTGAATCAGTTGTATGATAGATTATTAAAATTTAAACTTTGAATAACAGTTATACCCAAAAAAATGAACACAGCAAATGCCAACACAATAACACAATATTTGTTGTCGAGGAAACCCTATTAAAGGTAAAACTCCAGTGGGAATTGGTACCCACAAATGATGTAATGAGAGTATTGTATCATTGTTAAAAGATCTATCCATGTTTGGAGCTTATTGAAACATTACAGTACATATTCACTATTAAAGGACATACCCTATTAGGAGTCACAGAAAAGAGTAGGCTCATTGACCAAAGAAGGTTATGTCCACCTTCAAAACTCACTATTCACAACATAAGTGTATGTAAGGAAATACACAATCCTTCTGAACTTTTTGATAGCAACTGTCTTTGCTTGATTAGTTCCAATGAAGTATATACTAACCTTTTCTCTACATCTAACAGATACAAGCTTGAAACTTCCAAAATCCTCTTTTACATTCCATCCATACTACATATCTTTTGAAAAGAAAAGATCTTACATATATACCTTATTACAAATAAATGATCAGGTCGGCCAATTAGGCTTTCCCAATTATACAAATAATTTCACAACCCCTTGCTAAGATACACAGGGTATCTATAACAAGTATACAATAATTACATTTCAACAATTAAGGTCTGACATCCGTAATTCATGCTCACTATTCATAATACATGCTTCAATTATGAAGTCGACCCCAAATAGGTCTCCTCCAGAACACACACCATAGTTGACTTCATCCTAATTTACATGACTTTCTAAGATCAATTAACATTCCTCAATATGTTACCTGACATCCCTTAAACTCACATATACTGAATCCACATCGCTTGTAAGATATACACAAAGCACAAAAACTTACTCTGTCAACTTCCATTGTCACAGTCCAGTAACTAGTCTTCACTAAATCTTCTGTAACTTAGCCAATATGAATTATTACGGCATGAAATCATGGATATAAGATCACAACACTTACCTATACATAAATATGTGTTCGCTTATTTTGAATCAATCGTACAATATCCGTACACTATAATAACCAGTATATTTTCTTCATACAAACATATGTTGACATCAGTGACAAAACATGAATGACAACAACACTCAATAATGTAGTGATTAAATATATTAAATGCATCAGAAACATCCAATAATTTCCCCCTTTGGAATTGATGGCAACATATGGGAAAATCCATCAACCCAAATCTATCAGATCAAAAATACTCTCTCTCAAAATAGTGAACTCTTTTTCATAGTATTTATCCCCATACAATAGAGATTTTATCATAGTATCTCTCCCCCTTTGACAAAAATGGAAAAGGGTGCCATAAGTCACCAACTATCTTCTATTTGGTCTTGATCAACTAGGTGTTGAATCGCCCAAATATATTTTGTAAGCTTCCAACGATCACTCCCCCTGAGGAGTAGATCCATACATCAAGTCTAGAGGATGATGGAGCTATGAATACCTCTAGAATGATGCATCCCTACATCATTTAATTCTCACTAGGAGTGTTATGTATGTGGAGCCTAATCAGAATTTTCCATGGGGTCAAGGGGTAGAGCCCCTGATGGGGTCAAGAATGACTTAATAATATTGTAAAGTGACGGCCATCTATTTTCTATTAGTCAGAGTATTTTTGCCCTAATTTCATTATGTCAAAAATACTTGTAAAAGGGCTTAGGGTTTGAGATTCATTGTATGAGGGATTATTGTAGCTTCCTACAGTGGTATTGAGTTGCAAGTTTTAGATTGTAATCACTCGATAATAATAAAGATATTGGACTTACTATTGGTGGACGTAGCCTAGGGATTGAGTGAACCACTTTAAATTCTATGTTATTGTGTTCTCTCTTGTTTGTTAATATTTGCATTTTCTACTTATTATCCTAACAAGTGGTATTAGAGTGAGGTTGTTTCATTCATTCTTTCATCTATTCTCTGAAGCAGGTCTCACAAGTTAGTAGGAGAGTCTCTCGGTTAAGTGGGAGAAATGGCATACGAGGGTAGACTGAAGGTTGAAAAGTTTAATGGGTAGAACTTCCAGTTATGGAAGATGCAAATGGAGGACTATCTCTATCAGAAGGATCTATGGTGGCCATTAGAGGGCATAGCCAAGAAAGAGGTAGCAATGTCTCAGGAAGATTGGGATATTTTGGATAGGAAGGCACTAGGGAGTATTCATTTATGCCTGGCACAATCAGTGGCATTCAATATTACTGGAGCAATGAAAGCTAAAGATTTGATGGACACCCTAGCGAAGTTGTATGAAAAACCTTCAACTTCAAACAAGGTATTTCTTATGAAGTGTTTATTTAATATGAAAATGGTAGAAGGTGGATTAGTCACTGATCATTTGAATGAGTTTAATATAGTTACAAGTCAGTTATCCTCAGTTAAAATTACTTTTGATGATGAGGTTAGGGCTCTCTTGATTTTGTGTTCTTTCCCAGAAAGCTGGAATGGCTTGGTAATGGCTGTTAGTAATTCTATTTCTGGTTCAAATATCTTAAATTTTGATGATGTTATTGGTGTTATATTGAGTGAGGAAATTCATAGGAAAAGATCAAGGGCATCCACATCAGGTAGTGTATTGAACACATAAAGCAGAGGCAGAATAAGAGATAGAGGAAACAACTCTGGAAATCATGGGAAATCAAGAGGCAAATCAAAGGGAAAGAGGTTTGAATCCAAAGGGTCAAATGATTGCTGGTACTGTGGAAAACCAAGTCATAAGAAGAAAGATTTTTGGTCTTAGAAGAAAGATCAAGGAGACAAAAATGATGGAAACAAGGAGGAAAATGTGGTAAGTAACAAATCCGAAGAGGATGCTTTGCTTTTGTCTTTAGAAAATGTTGATGATTCATGGGTGTTAGATTCAGGGGCTTCATTTCATGCTACACCCCATAGAGGTTATTTTGTTGATTATGTCCAAGGGGATTTTGGGCTAGTTTATTTGGGAGATAATGAACCCTGTCAAATTGTTGGAAAAGGGAAAATCAAGATTAAGTTGCACAATGGGAATCATTGGCTACTACAAGAGGTAAGACATGTTCCAAGGCTGAGTAGAAATTTAATTTCAGCAGGGCAACTCACTGATGAGGGTTGCACAGTTACTTTTAATGATAAAAATTGGAAGGTTTCAAAAGGTTCCTTAGTAGTAGCAAAAGGTGTGAAAGTAGGCACCTTATATCTTTGTATAGGTCATACTGTTCCCTCTACTTTAATTGTTTCAGAGAAAAATGAATGTTTAGGAACAGTTGTTGCAGTTGAGCAGGTAGAACAAGAGATAGTAGCTGGAGATTTTGAAATAGCTCTATGGCATAACAGACTTGGGCACATGAGTAAAAAAGGTATGAAATTAATTCATTCAAAGAAAGCTCTACCAGGTCTAAAATGTGTTAATATGGATTTTTGTGAAAGTTGTGTGTATGGAAAGAAAAAGAGAGTCAATTTTGTAAAGAGTGGGAAGGAAAAGAAAGATGAAAAATTAGAGCTTGTGCATACATATGTATGGGGTCCAGCTCAGGTAACTTCCACTAATAAATTTGGGGCCATTTTGCGATGGCTATGTGTCACCATTATGATGGCTATGTGTCGCTATACAGACAATGATAGATGTCACAATTTTTTAGTCGCAAATCACGACGTCTATGGGTTTCCATCGCAATTGCGACGCCCTGCCATCACAATGTCATTGCTTCACCCATTCAACACCTCCGTCACATTGCGACGGTAGGGCATCACAATTGCGATGGTCCTCTGAAGCAATTGTGACGGGCCTGGGCGTCACCAATATGGCACTGCCGTCGCATGTCTTGGGAGGACCGTCGCAATTGCGACGGTCCTCCGAAGCAACTGCGACGGGCCTGGGCATCGCCAATACAGCACCATCGTCACATCTCTTGGGAGGGCCATCACAATTGCGATGGTCCTGGGTAGAATTTAAAAAAAAAAAAATTTAATACATTGCTAATGAACCACATTAATGCTTTTTTCCTTCAACAAATGAGGACAGTCACTCTAAAGACAACATGATAATGTACACTCACTGTAAGTGTACATTATCATGTTGTGTTTACAGTGACTATCCTTATTCAAGTGGCAATCACACAAGGGACAATCACTGTGAGATGTCCTCATTTGTGACAAGGATAGTCACACATGAGGACATCTCACAGTCACTGTCCCTTGTGTAATTGCCACTTGAATGTATTGCTATTCAAACACATTAATGATTTTCTTCTTCAACAAATGAGGATAGTCACTCTAAAGACAACATGATGATGTACACTCACTACAACTATACATTATCATGTTGTCTTTACAGTGACTGTCCTCATTCAAGTGGCAATTACACAAGTGATGCAGAGTGGTCTGCAGAAGTGGTTAGTAGAGTGCATAGGGTTTCACCAAACACCTATCTCCACTAACCTTGGAGACCAAATAATTGTTCACACACCTTCTCTTTGATGCCCTAGGACATCTCAACTCATAATACAACCCTCTTATTCAGCCCAATATGCTGCTATTACACCATTCCCATCATTTCATCAAGGAACACTTCACTGTTTCCTGCAAATCATCAGCCTTCTCGCACTAGTGCTGCATAGAATAAGTTAGATTTCTATTTTACATGTCAATAACAAGCCTCCCATGAAGTCTGGGCCCTTGGGATTCATGGGAGGTTCATTTATTTAAAGAAAACCTTTGACTGTTACAGAAAATTAGTAGAAACTGCCAGTTTATATGTTAGCAGGCATAAGTACTTCTTCAAAATAGAATTAAAATTGATGCAACAGTGAGTAGAATGTAGTAAATAACCTTTCTAGTTCATAAACATATCATTCAACAATGAAGAATTCAATAAAACATTGAAACAACATTAAAATGAAAGCTAGGACTTACTAGGACTTTTATGACTCTTGACTGGAAAAGTACATTGTTCATTACAATATGCCATTATTGGCCTTAAAATATCCCAGTTGACATGTAGGGTTGCCTTTGATCTTCTGGTTCCATCTTGTTCCAAGGTGTTCCTAGTTGACTTGATAGGTGCCCCTGCACCAACAAGGGATAGTCACTGTGAGATGTCCTCATTTGTGACAAGGACAGTCACACATGAGGACATCTCACAGTGACTGCCCCTTTTGTAATTGCCACTTGAATGTATTGCTATTCAACCACATTAATGCTTTTCTTCTTCAACAAATGAGGACAGTCACTCTAAAGACAACATGATAATGTACACTCATTGCAACTGTACATTATCATGTTGTCTTTACAGTGACTGTCCTCATTCAAGTGGTAATTACACAAGGGACAATCACTGTGAGATGTCCTCATTTGTGACAAGGATAGTCACACATGAGGACATCTCACAGTGACTGCCCCTTGTGTAATTGCCACTTGAATGTATTGCTATTCAACCACATTAATGCTTTTCTTCTTCAACAAATGAGGACAGTCACTCTAAAGACAACATGATAATGTACACTCACTGTAAGGACAGTCACAAATGAGGACATCTCACAGTGACTGTCCCTTGTGTAATTGCCACTTCAATGTATTGGTATTCAACCACATTAATGCTTTTCTTCTTCAACAAATGAGGACAGTCACTCTAAAGACAACATGATAATGTACACTCACTGCAACTGTACATTATCATGTTGTCTTTACAGTGACTGTCCTCATTCAAGTGGCAATTACACAAGGGACAGTCATTGTGAGATGTCCTCATTTGTGACAAGGATAGTCACACATGAGGACATCTCACAGTGACTTTCCCTTGTGTAATTGCCACTTGAATGTATTGCTATTCAACCACATTAATGCTTTTCTTCTTCAACAAATGAGGACAGTCACTCTAAAGACAACATGATAATGTACACTCACTGTAAGGATAGTCACAAATGAATCTCACAGTGACTATCTGATGTAGAGGGAAGGGTGGTGGTATCAAATGCACAAGTAGGTTTAGAAATTTTAGAGGTTAGACACTTGGGCTTATTCAACAATCTTAAATACTTCAAGAGCTTGACTATCAAGGCTATCCTAAAGGATGGATTTGAGTTTTAAGGCTTCACTTTACTTGGTTTCAAGATTATGAGACTCTCACTTAATTCCCATATCCCATTTCACCAATGTTCTCACAAACTGGTCACAAAAAGCTTAACAGGCTGTCTAAACCCTGCAGCAGACTTAAAAGGGGAATAATTCTAACTTTTCTCAAAACATTTGATGAGGTAACAACATTTATGGATACCCTCTTTGGAGTTCAACAACATATCAAAAGTTTTTATACTATTGCTTTGGACAAACACCCTTGTTCAGCACTGCTACCCTGTTTCAATGCACTAAAATCTACTAAATTTTCAAAGGAAGTATGGGTTAAAGATCTCCTAGCTCCCAACTCCTGGACAGTGTCTAGTTATGTCTCCAATTTCTCAATTCCAAAAGGAATTAGACACAAATGCTCTGCAACTACAAAACCCCAATTTGTTGTCTTCGAACCCTGTCAACTAGGGCTTCCTCAATCTACTGTCTCCACATGACCCTGCAATGAATTGGTGGCTGATTCACCATCAAATGAACATTTTATACTATTCCCAAGCATTAAACATATGCCTTATGTGGATAGATCACCCACTGCTACACCTTAGCACACTTCCAATGCCGTTTTCCACTGTTCTTGTTTGTGATCACACTGTTCTCCCACGCGGTTCTGCATATATTTAGATTAGAATCATATAATATAGGTTAGCAAATGTCATTCCATGAATTAGGCCTATCAATTCATGGAATGACCTCAATCGCCCCTAAACTTCTACTGTAACAGAAAACTAAGATATAGAACGTTGTTTCAAGACAACTTGTGCGACAGCAAACTTAATAGATTGTAACACTCATCAATCTGCAATTCAAAGGATAACAAATCTCCCTCAGAGCATATGGAATTCAATCAATTCAAAATGAGATTCAAAATGAATTAGTTTACATAAACTAGATGCTTTATTGCTCACTGTTTCCCCAAAATGGTACACACAGGTTCACTGCAATGTTTGGAAACATAACAAAAGCAAATGAAATGATTAAAGAACCCTGTCAAAGCATTTCAATTTCAAACCAAGCCAATAAAGTTTCAAAATAGAAATCAAATTGCAAGAAACAACAGTCTTGTATTGCTTGTCGAGCACAAATTAATACACCAATCTCCTCTTTGTTTAGTAACAGAGCCTTTATCTAAATATAAAGGATTCTAATATAACTTCTTCTAATAGATTCAACTATCGACCAAGTGTTACAACTCGAAACACAACTAACTAAGAACTAATCTTCAACCAACTTTCATTGAGTTGAATGTTTAAACTTAACACATACCAAACTAAAACTAGCCGTTGGATTTTGAAAGTTCAAAATTCCAACTTACAATTTATTAAATTCTTTAAAACAAAAGACCACTAACTTACTAATTTGGATCTTTTATGATCATTAAACTCTTCTAGACTCCAATTGTAGTGCTTGGAAAATCTTAGTCCATTATAATTTGTCTTTTAGTCCTATTAAGGACATTACAATTTAATTGAAGAATTGCGATATTTTACTAACATTATAGGTGCTAAGATCCACCAAGTGATCTGTTGTCCTTGATTAAGCATTCCATCCTCCTGTTTAGCCTTGATGTTCTTTGAAGTCTCCTTTATCTTCGACCATGGATTAAATGTTGGAGGTGCTCCTGCACCACTGTCCCTTATGTAATTGCCACTTGAATGTATTGCTATTCAACCACATTAATGCTTTTCTTCTTCAACAAATGAGGACAGTCACTCTAAAGACAACATGATAATGTACACTCACTGTAAGGACAGTCACAAATGAGGACATCTCACAGTGACTGTCCCTTGTGTAATTGCCACTTGAATGTATTTCTATTCAACCACATTAATGCTTTTCTTCTTCAACAAATGAGGACAGTCACTCTAAAGACAACATGATAATGTACACTCACTGCAACTGTACATTATCATGTTGTCTTTACAGTGACTGTCCTCATTCAAGTGGCAATTACACAAGGGACAGTCACTGTGAGAACTTCTCATTTTGTGAAATTACACAAGGTACTTTCTTGTCAACATATGTTGTATACTGAACTTGCAACTCTATTCTCTGATTATGCATTATAGTTGGGTGTTTTCTTATGTTGTTTCATGATTGTTTTGTTGGTATTTTTAGGTAATTCAATGGATCTCATTGATGATATTGATGATGATGATGATGATATTGAAATTGAAGGAGAGATTATGAGGAGGAGAAGACTCCTGCCTGTTATTGTAGTTGTTCTTGCCACCCTTGTCGCGGCCATAGGGGAGTGTATAAAAGAAGGTAGTCGAAAAATGCGTAAGCGCACAAGAGATGCAATTCCTTTTTATAAGCGTGTTATCAACTCCAATGAGATGGATTGCCATGACCAAATACGCATGAATAGATGATCTTTCTTTAAACTAGCCAATATTCTAAGGCAAAAAGGAAGCATCAAAGATACAGAATTCCTCACGTTAGAAGAACAATTAGTCATGTTCCTCCATACTCTTGGCCACAATCTGAGGAATCGTAAGATTGCCCATAACTTTGGGCACTCTGGAGAGACAATAAGCCGATACTTCCACAAGGTCTTGAGGGCTATCTTGGCACTCCATTCGGATTATTTTATACCCCCTAGTCCAAACACTCCTCGGGAAATTACTGGGAAGGCCCGTTTTGATCCATACTTCAAGGTATATCTCTCAGTGGTTTAAGTTTGTTTAGAGTTTTAATCCTATTATTGTTTGATTAGACCTATGATTTATTTGAGTACAGGATTGTGTGGGAGCAATGGATGGATCCCATATACCAGTCACTGTGGATATCAACTTGCAAGCTAAATATCGTGATAGAAAAGGAAACTTGTCGCAAAATGTTATGGGAGTGTGTTCATTTGATTATAAGTTTCAATACATCCTTGCTGGTTGGGAAGGGTCTGCTGCAGATAGCCGTGTTCTAGCTTCAGCTCTATCTAGAGCTGATCCATTGGTAGTTCCCCCAGGTTTGTAAAATATGATTATATTATTGAAGCATACGAAAAATAAGACAACGTTATGACAATGACATTTTGTTTTGTTTAGGTAAATATTATTTGGTCGATGCTGGATATCCTAACGTACCAGGATTTCTTGCGCCTTATCGGTGCACACGCTACCACCTAAAGGAGTTTTCAAGAGCAAACCCAATAAACACCTCACATGAGTTGTTTAATCATCGACACTCCTCACTTAGGAATGTAATAGAGCGTACATTTGGGATATTGAAGCAGCGTTTTCCTATATTGAAGCATGCGACATCTTATCAAATCAAGACACAAACACATATTGTTTTGGCATGTTGCATACTTCACAACTTCATTACGATAGAGGACAGCCTTCCATCTGAGGTAGAATTTGAAGAGGAAGATGGTCGTGATGGGATAGATGTACCAGTGCTTGAGACATATGGGTTGAGCCAGCGTGAAAGAGATGATTGGGCCAATTTTTGAGATGAAATAGCGAGAAGGATGTGGGAAGACTATAGATCTCGATCTTAGTTGGTTGAATAACTATTATGGCAATGTTTAAACTAATGTCAGATTTCATAAATTTCACAAACTGATACTATACATTAATAAAAGCCGTTATGCCATATTTAGTGTTGTCATGTTATATTCAATGTTGTCATATTATATTTAATATTCTCATGTTATGTTTAATGTTGCTATATTTTATATTTAATGTTAAGTCATGTTATATTTAATATTGTCATGTTATGTTTAATGTTGCTATATTATATGACAAGGACAGTCACACATGAGGACAGTCACTGTAAAGACAACATGATAATGTGCACTCACTGTAAGATGTCCTCATTTGTGACTGTCCTTACAGTGAGTGCACATTATCATGTTGTCTTTAGAGTGACTGTCCTTACAGTGAGTGTACATTATCATGTTGTCTTGAGAGTGACTGTCCTCATTTGTGACTGTCCTTACAGTGAGTGTACATTATCATGTTGTCTTTAGAGTGACTCTCCTCATTTGTGACTGTCCTTACAGTGAGTGTACATTATCATGTTGTCTTTAGAGTGACTCTCCTCATTTGTGACTGTCCTTACAGTGAGTGTACATTATCATGTTGTGTGTGCATCAGATATGTCTATGGATGGTGACGTTCAAGTTATCCAAGCAACTTCTTCTTCCAAGAAGGTGTTCTGGACAAAAGAGATGGAACGTAAGTTGCTAGACTTGCTACAGGAGCAAGTGCAGCTTGGAAAGAAAGCTGAAGGGGGTTTCAAGAAAGAGGCTTGGATAGCCATCAAAAGGAGGTTCAATAATGAGATGAAAATGAAGCTATCGAAGGAAAACTTCAAGAACAAGCTGAAAACTTGGAAACAAGGGTATAGAGTTATGAAAGACTTGAGGAATACAAGTGGCTTAGCTTGGAAAGAGACTACCCAAACTATGGATGCTGATGATAGTGTTTGGGATGAGTTGTTGAAGGTAACATGGTCTTCAAATCTCCTTTTAAGTTGAATATATCTTTTTAAGTAATGAAGGACCAATAATGAATTCAATTGTTGGCCACTATATAATGAAAGTGCTCATTATTGGCCACTTCCTTCACTGTTGTTTAGGATATGCTCAAGAGACCTACTGCCATTTTTTGGATACTATCCAAAACAACACCCAAATCAAGGGGAGCAGTATGCAGCACAAGGGGATGGGAATAATATGAAAAAGAGTGAATTTAGTACAATGAGGAGGACAACAGAGATGCCTTTAAAGGGTAAAACAACAAATATAAGATTTTATAATACCATTTCAAATATGATTTGTTTTATTACAAATTAGAAGTATCAGGCTTGTCATGTTCATCTTTTTCTTCATTTCCTACAAACTCCATTTGAAAAGGAACACACCCTTCCTCCATGAGATAACTTTTCCACCAATCCACTTCTGAAGCATTCACAAACCCTATCCACTTTTGGAGAAAGGATCACTAGTTTTACAATGTCTGACCCAGAAGAAAGAGCATAATTATTCTCATTTGCATAGCCCACTAGATAAGGAACACAAATTGTGGCTTCAACTAAACCATTATATATCTCTTTCGAAGAGCTATATAACAAGGGTGTTTAGGAATACATACAATATTGAATGCTTGGAGCAAGGAAAAAGATGAAATGGATACACTAGTGATAGATAACAAGGTGTTGACATTTTGGTTTGCCATGGGAGACAAAGTGAAAAGATGTATGGTATGTGAGGCAAATTCATCTTCTACCACAAAGTCCCTATTTAATTCAAAACCAAATATAACACAAAAGCCATTCCTATTTTGTATAGTTTCTCCACACATATTTAGCATAGAAGTTTCTAGTTTAATTCTAGAAATAGTTTGTAAAGTGTCTGGTTCATGTGTGTGAGCCTACTTCATGTGTGTGGATTATAAGCATGCACTGTCAGAGTGTCTGAATATTGAGTGTCTTATTGCTATTGCTATTGTTTAATTTTGGGATTGTTGATATAGGTGCATTATTGAAATCGGTTTGATGGCTCTGATCAATGTGCCAAGTTGTCGATGTGGTGGTGGGTAGTGCCAGTTGAAGATTTCACAGTCAGTGGAGAACCCTGGACGACAATATTGGTGTTGTCCAAACAAAAAAAAGGTTGCTAATGTGTATATATTTAATGTTTGTAATGTAACTACTATTTATTATATTTAATGTTTGTAATGTAAATAGTATTCAATACTAATGTAGATTGGGCATCGCAGGGCTATCATGATTGTGGGTACTTTAGATGGGTCGATGACAACCCATCTACATCTATTTGCCCATCTCCAGTTATCCATGATCCAGACATCCGCCCATCTCCACTCATCCACAATCCAGGATTTGAGTGCAATAGTTGTCAAGCTAGGACAAACGAAATTAAATTTTCACACATCTACTTATATTGCTATAAAATAATGTGCTATAACCCTACAACAACTCAAGCAACTAAAAATAGGTCCAAAATCCAAGGTAATATAATTTGGTTGTGAGACACCTGCCTATAAATTTTAGACCTTATAAAATTTACAAAATATCCTTAAAGAGTGAAAATCTTAGTAGAAAATATTGCAAGGTTACATATAGAATTGTTCATAACACACTTACCTTTTACGAATCTAATATTGTGTCACTAAATAGGACTGTATACATAAGAGGCATTCAATTTTTTATGAAATGATATTTTCTTAGCAAACACAAACTTAGCTTAAGACAGATTCCTTCTATTACAAAGCATCTCTCTACTTCATACCTCCATATTCCTGCTAGCAATTTCATCCATTTGTTGAAGATGTTGCTGCCTCCCGTGCTCATCTTCCTTGAATCAAAGATGAAGCTTGACCACTGAGCAAATACACCGATTCTGCAAATACCTCAATTGTTTTTGAAATTCTAAAGCTTCAGCCCTATATGTTGTTGTTGCTTCCCTGCCATGCAAGAAAAACAAGACAAAATAATTAATATGCATTAAGCTAGTGACACAGCTAAGTATGAAAAATGCTCCAAGTTATGATAAAATTGTGAAAATAATTTAAACTTCAAAATTCTACGTCTCTAACAAAGAGCCACAATGCAATGATGGTTGTATATAAATTTTCATGCAAACTAGTTCATTCAGAGTGGTAAAATATGATTGCATCCACATTAGTTAAACTACCTACAGTTTTTGAAATCTATGCTAGATCGATCATCTTGACTTTTTTGGAGAAATTTTTGCTTCAGTTCTAAAAATAAGACTCAAATAACAAGTTCTGTACAAAATTTGAGACATTACTAATTGAGGACAATGTGTATTTTTATGGCACTGAAAGTTTGTGTCTTACAGGCAATGTGCAAGACTATTTATCAAAATGGTTTTATGAAAGCTCTAGGCTATATATGTTATAGTGGAGACAACATGATAATGTACACTCACTGTAAGGACAGTCACAAATGAGGACATCTCACAGTGACTGTCCCTTGTGTGATTGCCACTTGAATGTATTGCTATTCAGCCACATTAATGCTTTTTTCCTTCAACAAATGAGGACAGTCACTCTAAAGACAACATGATAATGTACACTCACTGTAAGGACAGTCACAAATGAGGACATCTCACAGTGACTGTCCCTTGTGTGATTGCCACTTGAATGTATTGCTATTCAACCACATTAATGCTTTTTTCCTTCAACAAATGAGGATAGTCACTCTAAAGACAACATGATAATGTACACTCACTATAAGGACAGTCACAAATGAGGACATCTCACAGTGACTGTCCCTTGTGTGATTGCCACTTGAATGTATTGCTATTCAGCCACATTAATGCTTTTCTTCTTCAACAAATGAGGATAGTCACTCTAAAGACAACATGATAATGTACACTCACAGTGAGTGTACATTATCATGTTGTCTTTAGAGTGACTATCCTCATTAATGTGGCTGAATAGCAATACATTCAAGTGGCAATCACATAAGGGATAGTCACTGTGAGATGTCCTCATTTGTGACTGTCCTTACAGTGAGTGTACATTATCATGTTGTCTTTAGAGTGACTATCCTCATTCTATAAGTGTACATTATCATGTTGCCTTTACAGTGACTGTCCTCCTTCAAGTGGCAATTACACAAGGGACAGTCACTGTAAAGACAACATGATAATGTAGAGAAACATTGTCATTTGTATTTTCAACAGCGCTGAGAGAGGTTCCCTCCGCGAAATCACAGCTACAATTTCTGAGTACGTTGGGTTTATTTTTCTTTTGTCATTATTATGTAATCTGGTATTCAGCTGTTAGAGAGCTAAAATACCCAGAAATGAGGACATATCTGTGTTGAATTTATTGTTAGCGGCTTTGGTTATTTAGAATGCTTCCCCACAATACTTAATAGGATGCATTTGGTTTTCAAAGCTTTCACTGACTTGGATTCAAGATTCTGAGACTTTCACGTGCCTTGCTTCAGTTGTTTCCGCAAACAAATCGCGTGCCTTTTGTATGCTTCCACATTTTATATACATGTCCATCAGGGTAGTCACCACCACTATATTTGACAAAAACCCATCTTCAATTACTTTTTGGTGAATTTCCCTACCCTGTTCTATGACTGTACCTCTAGTTTTAATGTATAAAAATGACCCAAATTTCAAAGGAAGTATATGATAAATTCCACCTAACACTTCCTAATCCCTAGACAGTGTCTTCTTACACTTTGAAAAAAACAATTCCAAAGGGAATTAGCCTCTAGGGCTCTGCAACACCCAAACCCACAATTCTTGGCTCTAAACCCTTCTTAACTAGGGCATTCTCAATCACCCGATTCTACACCCTTCAAATCCAAATTAGTGGATGATTCACCATCTCACAAACATTATACAATGTTCCACATTATAACAATCCACCCTTGCTTGGATAGATCACTCACTGCTATACATTAGCATTCAACTCAAGGTAATTTCCCACAGTTTATCCTGTGATCACACTGTTTTCCACAAAACTTTGCCTATGCAATGTCAGTACTTCATAATACAAGTTAGTTATTGTCATCCCATGAATATTAGGCCTTCTATGTTACAGCAAAATCAAAGTAAACTCATTCAAAACGGTTTAGAATGGATGAAAGAAATCCTTCTAACTCATGTATGTGTTAGTTCAAACAAATGAGGATAGTCACTCTAAAGACAACATGATAATGTACACTCACAGTAAGTGTACATTATCATGTTGTCTTTAGAGTGACTATGATAATTTGTTGAAGAAGAAAAGCATTAATGTGGCTGAATAGCAATACATTCAAGTGGCAATTACACAAGGGACAGTCACTGTGAGATGTCCTCATTTGTGATTGTCCTTACAGTGAGTGTACATTATCATGTTGTCTTTAGAGTGACTGTCCTCATTCTGTAAGTGTACATTATCATGTTGTCTTTACAGTGACTGTCCTCCTTCAAGTGGCAATTACACAAGGGACAGTCACTATAAAGACAACATGATAATGTAGAGAAACGTTGTCATTTGTATTTTCAACAGCGCCGAGATAGATTCCCTCTGCAAAATCACAGCTACAATTTTTGAGTACGTTGGGTTTATTTTTCTTTTGTCATTATTATGTAATCTGGTATTCAGCTGTTACATAGCTAAAATACCCAGAAATGAGGACATATCTGTGTTGAATTTATTGTTAGCAGCTTTGGTTATTTAGAAGTTTAATTTTATTTGTTCATATTTCAAGCACAAACATTTTGTGGACCGTAACGTCTTCATTATTTTGGGTATGCAATGAAACAGCCCTAACTTGCGACTACCTTCACAGTACTGCAAAACCGAAGAGGGAAAAGTAAGTTAGGATGGAAATAAACAAACTTAAAACTCAGACTTAAGAAAGATGAAGGCAATGCTTCAAAAGGCCGATGCCCTAAACATGGGAAAACACAATACCACCATTAAACAATGCCCTAGTCACCATATCAATGCTGCCAGCTCTGTACCAGTATGTTGACTGCTCACTTTCAACCTGTGATAAAGGTAACTTCATTAATCATACTTGAAATGGCAGCATACGAACTAAAGCTGATGAACATTTATAAACTAAAAGTTTAAAACTACAGATTAAAAATGTAGTAGTTTCATACGAAAAGAACTTGATGTCTGAAATTTACCATTAGAAGTATCCAAAGGAATACCACAGTACTGTTGAACTTGGAGAATCAGAGATGATCTACATAGCAAGGTTCAACAGCTGTAAGGACTGTTACACCATCTTTAGCATTTGAATACATTTTCTCCTTGGCTTCTGGTGGATCCTCAAAGACCCCCAATGACGTTTTCCCTACAATTATCAATTGTTTGTCAGTATGAGATATTAATAAATAAACATTAATCACAATATTAGGCAAACAATGTTCTTGATGTC
This sequence comes from Chamaecyparis obtusa, assembly GCA_027943335.1. Lineage (NCBI taxonomy): Eukaryota > Viridiplantae > Streptophyta > Pinopsida > Cupressales > Cupressaceae > Chamaecyparis > Chamaecyparis obtusa. Next base: position 1,029,141 of record BSBK01003857.1, on the reverse strand, counting down.
TGAATCTAAATCACAGAAAGCTCTAATAAAGCAGTTCTCAGTTTCACATTAAACTAAGTTTCAATTTCAAATGGTTATAATAATTTTTGCAAGTTATAAGTAGCTGGTTACAGTATATGACATAAAAAGAAAAAAAATCATTTCTATTCTTTTCTTCTTTTTCTCTTTCAACGAAGCTTTTGCACCACACAAATGCATACCAAGAATTTCTCAGGAGGTTTCAAGACCATTGCATACCAAACTTCTTCTCTGTAGATGCTACTGTGTGTCATGGTCCAAACGGGCCCATAAATGTGGTTGAATAACAATACATTCAAGTGGAAATTACACAAGGGACAGTGACTGTGAGATGTCCTCATGTGTGACTGTCCTTGTCACAAATGAGGACATCTCACAGTGACTGTCCCTTGTGTAATTGCCACTTGAATGAGGACAGTCACTGTAAAGACAACATGATAATGTACACATACAATGAGTGTACATTATCATGTTGTCTTTACAGTGACTGCCCTCATGTTGTATATTCTTCTCTGTAGATGCTACTGTGTGCTAGGGAACTTCTTAGAACTATTGGTATATTCTTAGAGCTTGTTACACCTGGGATATTCTTCTTTGTAGATGCTACTGTGTGCCGTGGTCCAAATAGGCCCATAAATGTGGTTGAATAGCAATACATTCAAGTGGCAATTACATATATTATAATGTATCTGTCTAGTCCTCATGACTGCTCATAACAGTACAAGTGATATTTTTTTGGGAGTGGGGAAAGGTTCGAGACTTTCACCTGTATGAAGAATCCTTTCTACCTAACACAAAAATGCACCCCATAAAACATCTGATTGGTTTGAGTATCTTTGAACTATTTGGGTCTATTGACAACACTAGACCAGTGTATACAGAATGACTAATTTCATGCAAGACAATGTGATGCAGAGTGGTCAACAAGAAACTTGGTCTTAAGCCCCAACCCACTTCAAGACACCAAAATGTTACACCTAAGCAATTTAGCCTCTGATTCTATCAGACCAATTTAAAATCTCTGTACTAGAGGGACTTCAAAGGTTTCAAGATACTTCTAACACCTTATTGACTCAATCCCAACCAAGACCAAATTTCCTTTTAGGGACAAGTTTCCTGATTTTCTACCAAAAGAGAATTTATTGATCCTAGGCTTTGCCAACCAAATCAAACATTTGAAAACTCTTAACATTCCCTAAAACATGTAGAATCATGCATTGGTTGTGTTCCAAACAACCCAAGACATCAAAATCACAAATAGACCTAGTGACTCTAGTAGGTCTCCAAAACCTATTCTACAGCAATAACTCTTCAATTTAACAAAGGACCTTATGAACTTATATGTTTTTTGAGTACCTTTTTTGATGTTCTAACAATCCTCCAACTCCCAGACCCTGACTCCACTCCAGCATATCAATGTCCTTATTGAGTCCGCAGACCTAATGCATGCCTTTGGGTGTGGGTTCCAAAACAAGGCATTGAAAATGGGTGCATGAAACCAAGATCAGAGTTTGAAGATGTCCACCATGCTCTAAAGATCTAGATTCAACAAGGTTTGAGGTCCTTTACTTGCCGCTACCCTCTGATCTTGCATAATCCATCAATTCCTAGTCAAGAACATTGAGATTCTTGACCTAGGGCTTGCTCTTGAAATTCTCTGGCTTAGTATCTTGTTCCAAAGCTTTTAAAATATGAAAATAAACCCCCTTAACTTGAATTTTACAAAGAACAGAGGATATCCTATGGTTTATTTGCAAGTTAAGGCCATTTGAATGCAATAACCCAAAAAATGAGGGTTTGACAGAACAACAGATAAGAAAAAGGAATAACTTTGATATAAGGTGTCTTGAATCTACCAAATAAACTCTCAAAGCATAAGATATAAATACTCTAACTTCCACACTGGTCTGCCCTCCCTTTCACATCCGTACACTGTACAGTGCTTGAAGGAAATGCACAGAAAAGGCTCTGAAATAGTGGCTCTATCTGACAGAGAGTCCATGCTAGGCTTCATGACTAACCTAGAGCACATTCCTTGTTATGGAGGAAGTTTGAATGGTGAAGAACTTATGGAATGGATAGAGGACCTAGATAACCATTTTGACTACAAGTATCTTATTAATAACCATTTTGACTACAAGTATCTTATGGATAGAGGACCTTGATAACCATTTTGACTCATTTAGTATCTTATTGAGCTTCACTTTGTTTCGAGAATATAGTTTAATATTCTCTACTAAACAGGGCCAACCACGTGAAGGTGGAAGCTCATTTGGCCCCACCCCCCTCCCCCTAACATCACTCTACATTCCCCGTTAACATCTAACATTCATTCATTCTTTCAATTATTAATAAAATGTAACATTCAATCAATATCACATGATAACATTCATTAACACATTAGATTCGTTAACACGCAACATTCATCAATATGAAAATAAACACATAATTCATGAACATTCATTAGCACATAATTAAATTCATTGAGACATAAAATTCAGTCATTATCAATTAAGGTATTTAGATGACAATCATTTCTTTTTTCTCTTTCTAATTTTTTTTTCTATGTAAGCTCTAAGAGGAGCATCAGTGTTATCATCAATACCCCCCTCATCAGTTGTTTTGTTCTCTATTCTTGATGATCTCAAATTCCTATGCTGCTGCAAAGGGGGGTTCCTCTACAATAACAAATAAAAGAGTTAAATTTAAAATAGTTAATTATAATTGTTACAAGTATTTAATTATTTTAAAGAACATAACTGTGGCGCTCTTTAATTACCTGATCTGGCCACATCATTTTGTCTAGACTCAACCTCAACATGCTCATGAGCACCGACCCCTCGATCCTCTATAGTTGCTATACAAAATGTTACATTAATCCAAACACCAATTGTAATTACATATAAAAATTTTAATAGCAAATGTATACCTCCACCACTAGGATGCACATCATGCGAACCTTCATTATGCATAGATTGTGTAGAAGGATTGTCAAGCTGCATTCCAATATCCTACACATTGTTTTCATTGCTTTCTTAAAACAGATATACTCACTTTATATTAGAACTTAACATCAAATAGACTAATTGGTAAAGTATTCAATTTGAAATAAATTTCATTTAGCTTATTTACCTGTGGCTCAGATGCATCATTATTTGAACCTTGCACACTGATTTCAGCTCGTAGCCATTCAGCCACGGTTCTATAGCCTTGTTGGAAGCCAATTCTCTTGTCCTCTTCTGTGAGGCATTTATTGAACTCTGACCCCTACATTTTTTCTTGGTATGGTGAATTTTACTTGCATTGTTTGATCAAAAAAAATTTCCTTGCAATATATAAAAAAATTGATACAAGTTTTCATTTACTAATACTTACAACTCGTGCTTGAAGTTTGGAAAAACCACTAGAGCCGAGCTTGTGTGTCCCATGCTTTTCTAATCTTTCCTTTGTTGCCTTTGATGTGTCAGGCAATCTATGAAAAGTTTGAAATATGTTAGAGAACAGTACAGGAAAAATTTAGAGGTTAATTAGTACATAATTACATTCTCAAAAGTATCACATACCTTGCTCTACTCTCTACTAGTGTAATTCCTTTTTTCATGTCGACTTTATACTTTCCATCCAAAATCAAAGCCTGCCACTCAGCCTCAAGAACACAGGGCGGACGCTCGTGCCTTGGGTTAACCTCTAAATATTTCCTGTACTGGTCCCTAATATACTTCAAACATAAACCAGCTCTTTCAAGGAGCTTGTTTCTCTCAAATGCACGAGGTCCAAAAAGCTGGGTCATACTATGTACAAGATCATCCTTCAACTTTTTATCTTGGTTATTCCACCTTTTAAGTAAAAAAAAACATGTTAGACTCATAAATGAAGAGAAGCTACCTTTAATATAGTTCAAGAAATTGATGAAAAGGAAAACTATTCTAGCAATGATATGAAATCAAAATAGTGGTTTGGGGTTTTAGTTAGGATATGATGTTCCACCATGTACGTAGGGTGGGCCCGAATATCCGCAAACACTCGTCACCAAGTTTTCGCCAAAAAATATCATTCCCTACAAAATAATCATGTGATCATTAGTCGATCAAGAGTGATCAAAAACTAAATTACTATTATATCACTATAGAATAATAATAACTTTAAAGTACCTGGAACTTTGGCTACTTTTAAGAGAATGCCTTCATCGTCGCTGATGATCAATACGCAATGCTTCACCATTCCCGTACTAGGAACACGGGAACATCCAGGAAATGATGTTGCATCGGGACTTGTTGCATCTCCTATTGCAAAAAATGAAAACCATTATCAAATGCCTCCAAGAAATAATACTTCAAGGGAAATAAATTGGTGCAGAGCACCCATGGCACAAACACAATCAAGGGATCTACATCGTAAACACATAACACTTAAACACATAACAAAAGAGAGAAAAAGAGGGATTTGTGTACCAGTAGATGGTGCAACAGTTGGTGCATTTAGGCTGTGTGTTGTTGACATGGTAGTCAGAAAGACATTTGTGGCTGTCCTGGATGGAGGTGGCATTGTCATATCATCATGGAAAGAAGCTGAAGAATAAAATTGTTAGAGCATGCATAAATATAGAACGCGTGGACTAGCATGGACAAGATTGTTAGAGCATTAAAAAAAAAGATTGTTCGAGCATGTATTGTCAATGATTATGATCATTCCTATATATATTCAGTGGAAAACACAAGTGGGGAATGGAACAGGTGATCTACCTGAACCACTTGCAGTACTGGCCTCATCATGGGAATGGGGTTCAAAATTACGCAAATAACTCTGTAAAGACAATGCATCCATATTTTAATTAATGTCATAAAAGAGCATAACATAAAAACCATTATTGAACTCTTGTAATAATTAAAAATTTCATTAATACTTACTTTAAAGTTTTCAGAAGTGCGCAACAACTCAGCTGCCCTGTCTTTTATTTCCTGAGTCTAAGGATGTATGGATACCAAATGTAGAAGTTCTTTCCCAATTTTCTTTAGCAGCTTTTTAATGGAACCGATCGAGTCATCGGTCTCTGCTAAATCAATAAAAAAAGGGTCCACAAGGGGGGACTCCTGAGGGACTGCAGGTTGCTTTCCCTCTCTCCGACCACCGGCCCTCTGTGACAAAAATAGTATTAGTATTATCAAAATTACTCCAAAACAATGAAGAAAATAACATTAAAAAAAATAACATTTTGCTTCTATCTAGTTTGCACAATTACAATGAGTTTTACCTACTCATGTGTAGATGAGCTAGGAATATCGTCACCATCACCTTCGGGCGGTTGCTCCATATTGTGCCCCTGTGTCAAAGATCAAGTATAAAAATGTTAGCCAAAAATTTAATAACTAAATGGTATGTTGGAGTCATTGATTAGAAGTTGGTTTAATAGTATGTACCACCCCCATGATAGTAGCCTTGTTTGTATCTATGCGGTTCAAATTGTAATCAATAAGCAGCTCTTCCCCTGCACGTATTGATTTTATCGCACAGATGAATACACGATTTCCCTCGCGCACCTCAAATATGCAATTGGGTTGCTTTATAGTTGACCCAGGTCGTGTACTATTTATAAAACCCGCAATATTCCCTGTTGCTTTTGGCCTTCCATCAATGTATATAGCCACACTTTTACTTTGATTATTGTCTTGCTGTTGTATATAATTTGCCGAGAGTGCATACCTACGCATACTTTTTTTATATTGAACAATATGCATCCAAATTTTGTAATCATAACATGGTCCAACATACTCCATCAATTTAGAAACTTTATTGTAAGACACCTTTATGCCATCCATAGAAAATAGGCCCAAACCATGTAATGATGATGGTGCTATGCGATATATCCTCTCATTAACACAAAAATCAGTGTTTATTGGAGGAAGTTCCTTGGGTACCCAATGTTTCTGTAGATGTTGGTACCTCAAGGGCACCTTGATGTCACCTTTCGTCTCATCATCATAAGAACATGACCCCCCTTGAGCAAGGAAAAATTTCATGTGTTTATTGAATTTCCTTCTAGTCCTTTGACCTCTAGTTAATCTCCCTATTCTAGATAAACTGCATGTCTCACTTTCCTCTTCTATTCCTATATTTCCCTCACTCAAGGAAGACACTTCTGACAAATACCTATTTGTTGGTACCTGCAAATGGGAGAGATCTTAGAAGACATCAATCTTACTATTGATAAGTGTATTAAATAGACTTTCTATAAGGTGTATTGACTTATACCTGTCGATCCATGAGACTGTGCGGGATGCTCTTGAGAGGGGTTCAATTTCCTGCAAATGTAATTCAATTATCGTGAGCATAATCACATCATAATCATAATCACATCCATCATAAGCATCACATAAAAATTAAAAACATTAAAACGTACACATTATAACACTTAAATCAGGCTCACATTATAAGCCTGCTAGGGAAGTAGGCCTACTGAAGGGCTAAAATTGGGTTTTTGTATCAGTTGATGAGTTGAGGGCTTAGTAACCTTGGGGACATGCTATTTGAAGTTGTTTGATGTGTGTGGTGGAGGTGGAGGAAACACCTAGTTAAGGTGAAGTCAAGTTTGGAGCCTATTGAGGCATTGTGAGCATTTGATAGTTTGTTGATTAGATTGCTTGGATGAATCCATTGGATGGATTGAGGGACATTGGGATTATTCCAAAGATGTAGAACGCTAAGGTGGCATAAGGATTTGGTGTGCACTCTGATAGGTTATGGAGTTGGCTTGGATCAAGGAGAGTGATCTTATGAAGATGCTTGGTTGGTGTTGTGAGAACACTTACAAATGCTTTTGACCTGAAAGAAAATAAGGCTCAATACATTCATGCATCAATATGTGTTTTAAATAGTTTTATTTAATTAATTTAGATTAATAGTTAATTTAGATTAGTAGTATTCTATTTGTAGTTGAAACTTGTAGCTTTTAAATAGATAATGAATAAACTATGTAACCATTTAAGACAAATATATTTCTATCAAGAATTGAATATTAAATACATTAAGGATTGATGGCATACCTTTAAATTTCATCATCATCATCCTCATCATCCTCATCATCATCATCATCATCATCCTCATCATCGTCGTCATCATCATCATCGTCATCATCATCGTTGTCGTCATTGTCGTCATCATCAACATCATCATCATCAACATCAACATCATCTTCATCATCATCATCAGTAGCAGCATCATCGTCATCATCTTCTTCTTCTTCTTCATGAAAATTTGTCTCAGGAACATCATCCAATAATTGTCGATCGTGATCATCATCTACATCATCTTCTACTTCTTCGGTATCTTCTTCTTCCATCGCATTATACTTTATCGGCCTTCCTCTTGGTTCATGTCTAACAAAAAATGACCAACCCAGTTTATGTGAAACCTCTGAGTACAATACCTGCTCACATTGGCTTGGAAGAACATAGGGCTCATCCCCAACTGGCTCAAATGACCTTGTATTAACCATTGTAAATCCATTATCATGTTCAATAATAGTTCTATTAGGATCATTTGGATTAAGTCGTAGCCTGTACCATTTGACAATGAAGAGTACTAATTTGAAGGAACTAAAGTCGCACTCAAGTATATCATCCAAAATGCCATAGTATTGATTTTTAGACTCTTGAGGATCTAAGTCATTTCTAGATGAAATATTAGTCACTTGAAAGACTGCAGTTATTCTAGAATCACAAGTTTTCTTCGTGTCATCCAACACTTTGACGCGAAATTTTTGACCATTACAGAACATACCCTTGTGGTGTTTAACCTACAATAATATGTGAAACATGTCAAAATTATTATATCGTGAGTTGATAAACATACGGGTGATTAATAATTTTGTACATACCTGGAAATCTCTTAAACCATATGCTAAATCTATTTCCCTTTGCGTAACATTAGAATCTCCATTACGATGAGCTTCTTTAACCAATGAAGATACACCTTCTCATGTTAATGTGTGACTAGAATGTTGACATCGTTCAATCCATACCGTCATCCAATCAAGATTGTTTGCAATATACAAATGTAGTGCATCCCACTCTCGAGCAACTGTACAAAAAAAAAATAGACGACTTACAACCGATTTATTTTGAAGATTAAGAAATAATTTATTACAATAACATCTTATAATTTATTACCTATCACTTTCCTCAATCTACCTTTCCCCATCAAGTACTCCCCTTTGAATTTTTTAAAAGGGTCGAGATCCCAAATGTGATCTACATGAATATTTGAAGTAAACTTAGGAAGATATTCAGTAATGTACACCATAGTCTGGTATACCATGTATCCCTCTACCATAGAACCCTTAGGATGTCCTCTTTGTCAAACCAAAGCCTTCAAAGATTTCAAGTGCCTCTCAACCATCCACATTGACCTAGTGTGTGCAGGTCCACATAATTCAATCTCCTCAACTTGGTGTATGAGGTAGTGTTCTTGTGCATTGAAAAAAGTTGGAGGTAGACACTTTTTCATTTCACACAGTAAATGAGGAATTCTTCTCTTCCAATAGTTTATATCTTCTTTATGGATTTTTTTAGATGACAACCACCTACATTAAGAGATTCAAGTCACAAAAAATATATAAATACGAGACTTTACAAAATAATATACAATAGATTACATAGCAAGAAAAACAAATCGTGAATATAATAAATATATACAACAAATTGAACAGATATTACTGCTTACCTCATGTATTTTCCAAGATCATATATCACTTGTTTGATGTTATTGTTGAAGTGCTCTGGGAGAGATAGAGGTAGCACGTACTGCAGTAATTATAAACCAATCATTTCATTATTTTCTAACATAACATAATGAATAGTACACGTAGTTTATGAATATATTGTAAATATAGAAGAACATAACTTACCTTGATGAAAGTATGCCAATCATGCATTTTGAGCCCTGGCCCAAATTCACTTTTCTTTGATATGAGATTGCTTATGTTCGCAGCAAATCCTGTGGGAAATCAAATTTTTCGTATGACTTCTTTTATGGCATCACTTTGCTGCTCCGTTAATAACAAAGGAAGGGCACTTATATTAATCTGATCTCTATTGCTATTTGAGTGAATGAAATTCTTCAATGCATGATTGGATTCATGAACGTCATTACAAATTTTGACAATTTTTTCTTTGTCACGCCTTCCATCCAATATTTTCCACAATGTCTCTGTTATATTCTTTCCAATATGCATAAGATCAAACAAATGCACAATTTGTAGGTCCTCGTAGTAGGGCAACCTACTAAATTGTCTGGGATAGCTTTTTAGTCCCTTTGGAAGGTTGTCAGTAGTGCCTTGACGACCTTCACGATCATCAATTACATAATTAGTAAACAAAAATCACAATAGAAATATATAAATTACAAACATAAACCATTAGGTGGAATGACATTACCTCAACGATTAATTCTATTATATTCCAACTTCCATAGGCGAGGTGTCATTCTTCGTGGCTTTGATGTAATCTCTTCTTTCCCATTGAAAAGATGTTTTTCCATACTTTGATACTTATGATTCCTGTGGAGGAAGTGTCTGTACTCATCAAACACCTGCTTTCCTAAACTTTTTGAATGACGAGATTTCATCTTTGGACCACAAACTGGACATACAAATTTTCCCTTTGTTTGAAGACCTACAAGATAATGATATAATTGGATTATTAAATATGTTGATTTTTATAATTAGAATTATCATGCGCAACTTGAATTCACTATAACATACCACAAAAATGTGTTAGCCCTGGGGCATCATTTATTGTCCATACAAGTATTGTATGGAATTGAAATTGTCTTTGTCCTATTGGTCTAGACACGTCATACATAGTGACACCGTTCCATAACTCCACCAACTCATCAATAAGAGGCTCAATATATACATTCATATCTTTAACTTGATATTTACCTACTTGAATGAATAATATCATTACATAATTATTGTGACCATTTTACTGTAAGATTTGTAAGTACATGTAAATTAATAACTATCAAATGTTAAAATACCTGGAACAATCATTGCCAACATAATGTGCTCCCTCTTTATTGACATCCACAGAGGAATGTTATTGTTGATAACAAAAACAGGCCACACCGAGCAAACAGATCTCATCTCTCCAAATGGATTAACACCATCCGCTGCCAATGAAAGCTTGAGATTACGAGGTTCTTCTTTGAAGTGTTGCCACTTTTCCTCTATGTGCATAAATGTCGAACCATCCGCAGGGATTCGAATAATGTCATCTCGACTTCTATTGCGTGCATGGTAATCCATAAATTGTGCCAAGCTAGTACACCTGAATAATTGTCACATCCGTGGAATAATGGGGATGTAACGAAGAACCTTGTGAGGTACCTTTTTTGTTATTCGATCTGTTCGATATCTACTCGTATGACATACAGGGCATTGTGTTGCAAATTCATGTTCTTTATAATATATAATATGATCATTGGGACAAGCATGTATTGCTTGATACTCCATTCCAATATCTTTCATAATAGCAGATAATTCTCAATATGAGCGAGGTAGAATATTTGATGGTGGTAACAAAAACTCGCCTATCAATCTACAGCAAAAAATATAAGTTGTTAATATAAACAATATTAGTGGTACATTATTCACCCTTTGTTAACTATAAAGACATATATGACATACCTTAACATACGTGACATTGTTATGTTGGATAAACCATTCATAACCTTCAAGTTCAACAACAACAATACAGTAGAGAGAAGAGTTGTTCGGGAGTCTTTGTATAGGGGCTCGTATGCCTTCTCAAGTAGAGGTACATCGAGGCTATCATCATCATCATGATCAGATCCGCTTGGACTAAATGTGTCATGGATCAATGTATTTATACCATCATCTTCAATTGTGTTATTTGGCACATAATCGTCATCTTCCATGGGATCATTATCTTCACCTTGGATATTCACACCCCCATGTTCCTCCATATCATGTACTTCCTTGGGGAGATCAACCTATATAAAATTGATTAACATAAATAAACCATGATCTTCAACTCATCATCAAGTGATTTCATATGTATATAAATTGTTAAAATGATATAATGAACAACTTACCAGTGGATGATAGTCATGCCCCCCTTCAATGTGACCATTCTCCCTACAATGTCTCTTAACTGTTTTGATTAGTAGTCTTCTACGGTTTAAGCCCTTACAAATTTTGCAGGGACAATAACATTTTCCATCACCTTTTCTTTTCAAGTTAGACCACAATCTAGCGATTGTCTCCCTATTTTGTTCTTCACTTATATTATCTGACATGATCATTCTTCGCAGGAAGCAAAAATTGGGCTATGAAAACTTTGGTCTACAACTTTCAGTGACTAAGCAAAATTGTCAAAAGTACACAAATCTTCTTAGACCTAGTTAAATCCTTTAATATTTTAAAAGTCTAGTTAAAATATACATTAGATTAAAAAATATACAATTTTCATGCCTGAGTGCGCGGCTACGACTAGTGCAATGGTCTTCTTGCTTAGCTCTAGAAGCTCTCTAGCAATCAAAACATATAAGCTACAAGGCCTAACAGCAATTTCAAAAAATATAAGCTACACGGCAAGACATATTACATGACATGGCAAAAGGATTAAAATATACATTAGATTAAAATATATACAATTTTCAAACCTGAGCGCCCGGCTATAACTCGTGCAATGGTCTTCTTGCTTAGCTCTAGAAGCTCTCCAGCAATCAAAACATATAAGCTATTAGAATTCATTAACTTTCTATAATTGGAAAACTCTATTTGATATTAGACCGTAAACTACTACTATTCTCTCCATAAGAACTAAGTACAAAATTCTTTCAAGTTCACATCCATGATTCCCTTTAGATTAAAATATACAGCAAAAATAAGCTAAAAGTCTAGTTAAAATATACATTAGATTAAAAAATATACAATTTTCAAACCTGAGCGCGCGGCTATAACTTGTGCAATGGTCTTCTTGCTTAGCTTTAGAAGCTCTCCAGCAATCAAAACATATAAGCTACAAGGCCTAATAGCAATTTCAAAACAAGGGTCATCAAAAGAACCAAAAACAATGTGTGCAAACAATACCTTGTGAAGTGGTATAGACAATTAGAAGATGCTACTATGTGCTAGGGAACTTCTTAGAACTATTGGTATATTCTTACAACTTGTTACACCTGGGATATTCTTCTCTGTAGATGCTACTGTGTGCCGTGGTCCAAACGGGCCCATAAATGTGGTTGAATAGCAATACATTCAAGTGGCAATTACACAAGGGACAGTCACTGTGAGATATCCTCATGTGTGACTGTCCTTGTCACAAATGAGGACATCTCACAGTGACTGTCCCTTGTGTAATTGCCACTTGAATGAGGTTAGTCACTGTAAAGACAACATGATAATGTACACATACAATGAGTGTACATTATCATGTTGTCTTTACAGTGGCTGCCCTCATGTTGTATATTCTTCTCTGTAGATGCTACTACGTGCTAGGGAACTTCTTAGAACTGTTGGTATATTCTTACAACTTGTTACACCTGGGATATTCTTCTCTGTAGATGCTACTGTGTGTCATGGTCCAAAAGGGCCCATAAATGTGGTTGAATAGCAATACATTCAAGTGGCAATTACACAAGGGACAGTCACTGTGAGATGTCCTCATGTGTGACTGTCCTTGTCACAAATGAGGACATCTCACAGTGACTGTCCCTTGTGTAATTGCCACTTGAATGAGGAACAAGGAGGAAGTGATACAATAATAGGGGGGTGATCATTTTAAAATGTGTTGGACAACAAAAAATGCTATGCACGGGGTAAAACATGGGCTCAAACCTTAAGAAAACTAGAGACTAACAACAAAGAAAATGTACCTCATGATACTTATTGAGCTTAAAGCATAAATAACCTACTATGTACAAGAAGGAAGGATAAACTATTAATAGAAATGTTTAAGATGGATCCTATTTATCAATATCTCAAAAGGATTACCTTCCATGTTTTCCAACTCAAAAACATAATTTTCTTTGTAGCGAGAAATATAAAAAGGACCCTCCCATAAGGCATCAAACTTTGTATGTTGACTTGGATTGGCTGCTCTTTCATTGTACTTCAAAATCATATCATTTTTCTTAAGAGAGGGATTGCATACCTCTTGTCAAACCCACATTATACTATTCTTTGGTGATGTGTCAAGGCATTATAAGCATTCTCATAAGCTTCTTGTAGATTCAACAATTTTACTAATATGACATTCATCGCACCATCTTCCTCTACTTCAATTAATGTTAGAAGTTGTAGAGCTAGGATTTCCATTGATATAGGAAGAACAACTTCTATTCCATTGGCGAACTAGTGCCGGAGCACCTCACACAACCAATTTGGAGACGGAGATTATACAGACTTTCAAGACAAATCAGAGGGATGGAATACATAAATAGGATCAACAGGTCAATTGGAGGATCTTAGCACCTTTAATGTTATTAAAATAATGCAATACTTCAATGAGTTTGTAATGATGTCCTTATTAGGACTAAAAGCTTGTTTACAATGGACTGAGATTGTCCAAAGTTCAATAATGTTCTAAGAATCTAGAATAGGCTAGTGCGAAAGTTTAAGTCTTTTGGAAAGTTTAATAATCATAAGAGATCAAAGTTAGTGAGTTTAGTGGTCTTTGGATTAAAATAATTCAATTAATTATAAGTTAGAATTTTTGAATTTTCAAAATCCAACGGTTAGCTAACAATGGAGGGAGTTAGTATTTAGGATTTAGTTAGGCTCAAACTAAGCTCCAATCGATGAAAATTGGTTGGATTAGTTTTTGAGAAGTTATAAAGAATCTTATATATATCTCTGTTACGACAAAGAAGGGAGATATATACGGACTGCAACAGTAAGAAATATAAAACTCTTAGTTTTTGCAACTCCATTTATCTTGGAAGTCTTAGTTTGTTTGAACTAACACATACATGAGTTAGAAGGATTTCTTTCATCCATTCTAAACCATTTTGAATGAGTTTACTTTGAATTTGCTGTTGCGCGGGTGTATGGACTGGTGAAGGAAATAGCGAGCAATAAACTTTAATTTCTGCAAGTTCCTTGATCTTTTAAGTCTCAAATCATTTGGTTTGATTATTCAATTATTCTTGTTATTGAATGAGTTTACTATTATATTGAGACTGTTGTCGTGCCAGTCACTGCTGAAACAGTCATTCTTTTGTCTAGACTTGTCATTGCAGTAGAGTTTTAGAGATAATGAAGATCATCCCATGAACATAGAAGACCTAATATTCATGGGATGACAATAACTAACTTGTATTATGAAGTACTGACATTGCATATGCAAAGTTTTGTGGAAAACAGTGTGATCACAGGATAAACTGTGGGAAATTACCGTGAGTTGAATGCTAATGTATAGCAGTGAGTGATCTATCCAAGCAAGGGTGGATTGTTATAGTTTGGTTTTATACCTCCCAATTGCATTTGTTTAAAAATCGTTGGAGGTTTTTAAACAAATGCAATTGGGAGGTATAAAACCAAACTCAACCACTTTTGCCAGCATTCTTCAAGCATATGCCAAAATGGGATCTTTAGAACAGGGTAGGGAAATTCACCAAAAAGTAATTGAAGATGGGTTTTTGTCAAATATAGTGGTGGTGACTACCCTGATGGACATGTATATAAAATGTGGAAGCATACAAAAGGCACACGATTTGTTTGTGGAAACAACTAAAGCAAGGCACGTGAAAGTCTCAGAATCTTGAATCCAAGTCAGTGAAAGCTTTGAAAACCAAATGCATCCTATTAAGTATTGTGGGGAAGCATTCTAAATAACCAAAGCCACTAACAATAAATTCAACACAGATATGTCCTCATTTCTGGGTATTTTAGCTCTCTAACAGCTAAATACCAGATTAAATAATAATGACAAAAGAAAAATAAACCCAACGTACTCAGAAATTGTAGCTATGATTTTGCGGAGGGAATCTCTCTCGGCACTGTTGAAAACACAAATGACAACCCGCTTGATTTTGCGGAGGGAATCTCTCTCGGTGCTGTTCAAAACACAAATGACAACCTGCTTTGTTCAAAACACAAATGATAACCCGCTTGATTTCGCGGAGGGAATCTCTCTCGGCGCTGTTGAAAACACAAATGACAACGTTCCTCTACATTATCATGTTGTCTTTATAGTGACTGTCCCTTGTGTAATTGCCACTTGAAGGAGGACAGTCACTGTAAAGACAACATGATAATGTACACTTACAGAATGAGGACAGTCACTCTAAAGACAACATGATAATGTACACTCACTGTAAGGACAGTCACAAATGAGGACATCTCACAGTGACTGTCCCTTGTGTAATTGCCACTTGAATGTATTGCTATTCAGCCACATTAATGCTTTTCTTCTTCAACAAATGAGCATAGTCACTCTAAAGACAACATGATAATGTACACTTACTGTGAGTGTACATTATCATGTTGTCTTTAGAGTGACTATCCTCATTTGTTTGAACTAACACATACATGAGTTAGAAGGATTTCTTTCATCCATTCTAAACCATTTTGAATGAGTTTACTTTGATTTTTCTATAACATAGAAGGCCTAATATTCATGGGATGACAATAACTAACTTGTATTATGAAGTACTGACATTGCATAGGCAAAGTTTTGTGGAAAACAGTGTGATCACAGGATAAACTGTGGGAAATTACCTTGAGTTGAATGCTAATGTATAGCAGTGAGTGATCTATCCAAGCAAGGGTGGATTGTTATAATGTGGAACATTGTATAATGTTTGTGAGATGGTGAATCATCCACTAATTTGGATTTGAAGGGTGTAGAATTGGGTGATTGAGAATGCCCTAGTTAAGAAGGGTTTAGAGCCAAGAATTGTGGGTTTGGGTGTTGCAGAGCCCTAGAGGCTAATTCCCTTTGGAATTGTTTGTTTCAAAGTGTAAGAAGACACTGTCCAGGGATTAGGAAGTGTTAGGTGGAATTTATCATATACTTCCTTTGAAATTTGGGTCATTTTTATACATTAAAACTAGAGGTACAGTCATAGAACAGGGTAGGGAAATTCACCAAAAAGTAATTGAAGATGGGTTTTTGTCAAATATAGTGGTGGTGACTACCCTGATGGACATGTATATAAAATGTGGAAGCATACAAAAGGCACGCGATTTGTTTGCGGAAACAACTAAAGCAAGGCACGTGAAAGTCTCAGAATCTTGAATCCAAGTCAGTGAAAGCTTTGAAAACCAAATGCATCCTATTAAGTATTGTGGGGAAGCATTCTAAATAACCAAAGCCGCTAACAATAAATTCAACACAGATATGTCCTCATTTCTGGGTATTTTAGCTCTCTAATAGCTGAATACCAGATTAAATAATAATGACAAAAGAAAAATAAACCCAACGTACTCAGAAATTGTAGCTGTGATTTTGCGGAGGGAATCTCTCTCGGCGCTGTTGAAAACACAAATGACAACCCGCTTGATTTCGCGGAGGGAATCTCTCTCGGTGCTGTTCAAAACACAAATGACAACCCGTTTTGTTCAAAACACAAATGATAACCCACTTGATTTCACGGAGGGAATCTCTCTCGGCACTGTTGAAAACACAAATGAAAACCTTCCTTTTTTTTTTGCACTTATATCCCGACAACGTCGCAATTGCGACGGTGTCAGGCTATATTTGAAAAAAAAAAGCCAAAACCGCTTAACATTTCCCTGTCATCGCAAATTGCCATCGCAATTTCACCCCAAATGTATTAGTGTTCCCTTGGTGGCTTTTATTATTATGTTACATTCATTGATGATGCAACTAGGAAAGTATGATTATATTTCATTAGACAAAAATATGATGTATTTGAAATTTTTAAGAAATGGAAAAGCTTGGTTGAAAATGAGACTGGAAAAAGATTAAAATGTCTCAGATCTGATAATGGTGGTGAGTATTGCAACAAAGAATTTGAATATTATTGTGCCTCTACTGGTATTCATAGATAGAAAACTGTACCAAGGACTCCACAAGAAAATGGAGTGGCTGAACGCATGAACATGACAATAATGGAGCATGCAAGGAGTATGAGGTTGCATGCTAGGCTGCCCAAAAATATGTGGGAAGAGGCTATGAACAGTGCTATTTATTTAATCAATAGAGGCCCCTCTACTCCTTTGGATTGTGGTATTTCAGAGGAAGCATGGAGTGGTAAGAAGGCGAGTTATTCTTTTCTCAAAATCTTTGTTTGTGAAGCTTTTGCACTTATAGATTCTAAAAATAGAACCAAGCTGGAAGCTAAGTCAAAGAAATGTGTATTTGTTGGATATGGCATTGATAAATTTGGTTATAGGCTTTGGGATTTTGAAAATCATAAAATTGTAAGAAGCAGGGATGTCATATTCAATGAGAAAGTATTGTACAAAAATCTATTGTAGCAGCATGAGAAGAAAGAAAATGATTATGTAGTGCTGGATGATATTCCAAATGATAATGTTCCTGTAGTTCCTTATGCTCCACAACAACAACAACAACAAACACCACACACCCCAGTGAATGTTAGATGGTCAACAAGGCTAAGTAGACCTCCAGATAGATTTTCACCTTCTTTGTATTCTATCTTATTAACTGATGCTGGTGAACCTGAATGTTATAGTGAAGCTATGCAAGTGGATACAAAACTTTAGTGGGAGTTTGCAATGATAGATGAAATGGACTCTTTGCTAAAAAATCAAACATGGAATTTATGTCAGTTACTTGCAGGAAAACGGGCTTTGCAGAATAAATGGGTTTACAGGTTGAAAGAAGAAGACGGAGGTAAGAAAAGATTTAAAGCCAGATTAGTCGTAAAAGGATTTTCACAGAAACATGGTATTGATTTGATGAGATTTTTTCTCTAGTTGTTAAAATAACTTCTATTCGTATTGTTTTAAGTATTGTGGCTACTGAAGATTTGCATTTAGAGCAGCTTGATGTTAAAAAAGACTTTCTTCATGGTGATTTGAACGAAGAAATATATATGGTACAACCATAGGGATATGAGGTCAAGGGTAAGGAGAGTTTAGTGTGCAAATTGTAGAAAAATTTATATGGCCTGAAGCAAGCACCTCGGCAATGATATATTAAATTTGATACTTTTATGCATGAGAATGGATACACTCGATGTAATTTTGACCATTGTGTTTATTTCAAGAGGTTAAATAATGACAGCTACATTATTCTATGTTTATATGTTGATGATATGCTTGTAGCTGGATCTAACATGGATCATATTAAGGGGTTGAAACAATAGTTAGCAAACTCTTTTTCTATGAAGGATTTGGGGGCAGAAAAACAAATCCTTGGCATGAAAATTTGTAGAGATAGGAAGAACAAAAAATTAACTCTATCTCAGGTTGATTATGTTGAGAAGGTGTTGTAGAGATTCTACATGAAGGATGCCAAAGCTGTCACTACACCTTTGCCTGGTCATTTGAAATTGACTAAAGAAATGTGTCCAAAGACACCAGAAGAAGAGGCAAGAATGTCCAAGATACCTTATGCTTCAGCTGTAGGGAGCTTAATGTATGCTATGGTATGTACTAGGCCAGATATTGCACATGCAGTGGGAGTCGTTAGCTGGTATATGAGTCACCCTACGATTGAGCATTGGAATGCAGTCAAATGGATTCTTAGATATTTGAGATGTACATCCAATAAGTGTTTACACTTTGGGGGCTCTTCTACTATTGTTCATGGTTATGTTGACTCAGATTTGGCAGGAGATATTGATACTAGATGGAGTACTACAGATTATGTATTTACTATTGGTGGGACAGTAGTGAGTTGGATTTCTTAGTTACAAAAGGTGAATGCTTTATCCACTACAGAGGTAGAGTATGTTGCTACTATAGAGGTAGCCAAGGAGATGATATGACTTCAATTATTCATGGAAGAATTGGGACATCCACAGGCAGATAATTATTTGTATTCAAATAGTCAGAGTGCCATTCATCTTGTAAAGAATTCTACTTTGCACTAAAAAAAAAAGCACATACAGTTGCGATATCATTTCATTCGGTCAGTATTGGATGATGGACTTTTAAGGTTGGAGAAGATACATACAGATGATAATCTAGCATATATGTTTACAAAGGCAGTGACAAGGGAGAAGCTGAATTCCTGTTCATCTTCGGTTGGTCTTCTAGACTGAATAGAATAAAAGAATAGCTGAGTCCAAGGTGGTTTCATTATTCCAGTGGGAGCTACAGGTTTTGGTCAATCAGTCTCCAAGTGGGAGGATATTGTTGTGGAGTTTGATCAGTCTCCAAGTGGGAGATTGTTATGTATGTAGAGACTAATCAGACTTTTCCACAGGGTCAAGGGGTAGAGCTCCTGATGGGGTCAAGGGGTAGTGCCCCTTGCAGGTGCCCCTAAGGGTCAGTGCCCTAGGGCAGGGTTGAGGGGTTGTGCCCCTTGATGCCAAGAATGACTTAATAATATTGTAAAGCGTCGGCCATCTATTTTCTATTAGTCAGAGTATTTTTTCCCTAATTTAGTTATGTCAAAAATACTTGTAAAAGGGCTTAGGGTTTGAGATTCATTGTATGAGGGATTATTGTAGCTTCCTATAGTGGTATTGAGTTGTAGGTTTTAGATTGTAATCACTGGATAATAATAAAGATATTGGACTCGCTGTTGGTGGACGTAGCCCAGGGATTGGGTGAACCAGGTTAAATTCTATGTTATTGTGTTCTCTCTTGTTTGTTAATATTTGCATTTTTTGCTTATTATCCTAATAGGAGGGGCTTGCACCCCAAGCATACCTCTGAGATAATCAAAGACATATTTTGGCAGTGGCTTTGTAAATATGTTTGCTATCTGTTCTTTTTTGGTAATGTATTCCAACCTTATTTCTTTCTCTGCCACCTTGTCTCTCAAAAAGTGATACTTAATAGAAATATGCTTATTTTTAGAATGTATCACATGATTCTTTGACATATTCATTGTACTGGTGTTATCACAATGGATAACCACTGGTTCAACAAAAGTTATTCTGATATATTTTAGCATTTGTTTCATCCAGACAATTTGAGTATAGTTAATAGTAGCAGCAACATACTTAGATTTAGTAGTAGATTGATCTATACAATCTTTCTTTTTACTTAACCATGAAACCAACATTTTCCCATGGAAAAATGCACCTCCACTAGTAATCTTCCTATCATCAATGTTCCCTTCCCAATCGACATCAGTATAAGCATGCAGTTCAAAATCATCATTTTTGTCATACCACAAGCCATATTCCATTTTTCCTTTTAGATATCTAAATATCCATTTTACAATAGCCATATGTATCTCTTTAGGATCTGCCTAATATCTAGCTACAATTCCAACAACATTAGCAATATCTAGTTTGGAGTGAGTTAGATATTGTAATCCTCCAATCATTGATCTATACTTAGTTTGAAAAACACTCTTGGTATCATCAATATTTGTCAATTTATGGCCAGTCTATTAGAAAAATGGTCAGTGCTCCCCTCGGGATTCATGACATGGCTTAACCACCTCCTGTGTCTTCTATAAGTCTAGTGGTTGTATCAAGAATTTTGGTCAATCTTTTGGTGCAATGAAAACTACTACTTGTAACAAGTGGTATCAGAGCTTGGTCATAGGTTCGAATCACCTTGGGTAACATTGAGGGGGAGATTATTGGAAAAATGGTTAGCGCTGCCCTCGGGATTCATGACATGGCTTAACCACCTCTTGTGTCTTTTAAAAGTCTAGTGGTTGTATCAAGCATTAAAAGGTTGATCTTTTGGTGCAATGGCAACTAATACTTGTAACACAGTCACCATGGGTGTATCAACTACTTTACAGTCTTCCATTCCAAACTTTTTCAACATTTCTTTAAGATATTTAGTCTGAGAAATACAAATGTCATTCTTGCTCTGATTTATTTATAGTCCAAGAAAGAATTTCATCTCTCCTATCATGGACATCTCAAATTAATTTTCTATTTCTCTAAAAAAATTCTTACACATCTCATCATTGCCTCCAAAAATAATATCATCAACAAAAACTTCTATTATCAAAACTCCATCTTGACTAGTTCTTAAATACAAGTTACTGTCAGCATTACCTTTTTCGAATCTAAGGTGAAGTAAGTACTTGTATAACCTTGCATACCAAGCCCTTGGTGCTTTCTTTAGTCCATACAATGCCTTCTTCAATTTGTAGACCATGTCTTCATCTTCTGTTAGAGTAAGTCCATCATGTTGTCCTATGTATACCTCCTCTTCAAGATCCCCATTCAGAAATGCAGATTTTACATCCATCTGATATACCTTGAAGTCTATATGTGCAACATAGGCCAAAAATAGTCTCACAGCTTCTATCCTCACAACATGAGAAAATGTCTCTTTAAAGTCTACGCCTTCTTGTTGTGAATAGCCTTTGCATACTAATCTTTCTTTGTTTCTCACAACAATTCCTTCTTCATTCATTTTGTTTCTGAAAACCCACTTAATTCCTATTACGTTTTTGTCTTTAGGTCTAGGAACCAATTCACAAGTGTTATTTTTCTTTATCTGATCTAATTCTTCCTGTATAGCTTTGATCCTAGATTCATCTCTACAAGATTCATTGGTAGTCTTTGGTTCAACTTGAGAAATCAAACAAATTTCTTCCCTTGTCTTTGATCTAGTCATTATTCCTTGACTTGCATTACCAATAATTTGATTTTCAAGATGATTTTTCTTAACATACCTCAGAGTCTTAGGAATCTTAGTAACTTCATTTGTCTCATCATCACAAATCTCATTTTCACAGCCAGTCTCAACATGTTCTTCTTATTCTATAGTAGCGGCCTCCTTGAACTCTGTATTGTGATTACAATAATACATTCTCTCTTGTATTTGAAACTTTTCATCTATCTTCACATTGTTACTTGTAATAATCTTTCTCAATCTTAGGTTAAAATATTTGTAAGCCTTTCTTTTAGTATAATAACCAATAAAAATTCCTTCATCACTTCTAGCATCAAATTTTCCTATTTCATCATCTCTTTTGATAAGCAATTCTTCCAAATATTCTAAAACATTTTACAGTAGGAGTATGATTAAACCACAATTCACTGGGAGTCTTATTTGTACCTTCTTTGATTTGAATTATGTTCAATGTGTATAATGTTGTCCCAACACCTTACCTCCAATGTACATGAGATACATTTCCTTGTAGCAAAATTATCCTAGCGGCATCCAATATTGTTCTATTTCTTCGCTTTGTTATCCCATTTTGCTGTGGAGTCCTAGAAGAAGATGTATGTCTGTGTATTCCATGCTCTTCATAGTATGAATTGAATAGATCTAAAGTAAACTCTCCACCTCTGTCTGATCTCAAACATTTTATCTTTAAGCCTGATTCATTTTCTACTTTTTCTTTGAATAACTTGAATTTGTCAAATGCTTCTGATTTCTCTTTTATGTAAGTGATCCACATCATTCTAGAAAAGTAATAAAAAAAAGTATAAAGTACCTTTCACCATAGTATGATTTTGTCCTTGCAGGTCCACATAGGTCTGTATGTACTAAATCCAACTTTCCTTTTGATGTATATGATTTACTTTTATAATTGCTTCTTTTTTGCTTTCCCATAACACACTCTCTACACATAGTGTTAGATGGTTTTACAATTTTAGGTAGGTCTGTCAATGTATTAGTCAAGCTTGCCTTCACAATATTATCAAAATTAACATGACAAAACCTTTTGTGCCATAACCAGCTGTCATCTATCTTTGCAACAAAACAAGATGCTTTAGATGTATTTAACTCAAATACATTACCTCTAGATTTAGTACTTGTTGCAATCAGATTTCCTGTCTTACTCCGGATAAAACATTTCCCATCAATGAATTTTAATTGATACCCTTTGTCCATCAGTTGTCAAACACTTAACAAGTTATGCTTAAGTCCATCAACAAGTAGTACATTATCAGTATTAGTCTTTCCATCCAAATAAATAGATCCTACTCCTATGATAGGTTTAGGAACATTGTATCTGAATCTTACAACACCACCATCATACTTATTTACTTTAACAAATTTGTTTTTATCTCCAATCATATGATGTGAACAACCGTTGTCTATAACTCATTCAAATTTATTATCAACATGTGATACTAAGGCTTTTTCCTCATGTAATGGTTTTTCATCTTTGATAGCAATAAATATAATCTCATCATCATCCAAATCATCATCAAAATTACCTTCACTAGCATAATAACATTCCTTTTCTTTTGAATACTTAGGTTTGAGAAACTTAGGTTTGTGTTTAGGAATTCTTGTAGGACATCTAGATGCAAAGTGACCTATCTTATTACATGAAAAACATTTCAAAGGTAACTTTCCTTCAAATTTACCCTTACCTCTCTTTTCTCTTCTAGTGATCAGGGTAACAAGTTCATCTAGATTTCTTTCTTCTTCTTGTATCTATTCCTATTCATCAACATACTCGGCAAGGTCTTCTTTTATATTATAACTGTTGGTTCTCACAATTCTAGATAATGTCTTTTTGTGTGTAGATGCCTTACATGTTGTTTCAACTTTAGGTAAATAATCTTCCATTTTTTAAGCTTCAAAGGTAGTTAGCTTTGCAATCAACATTTCTCTACTAAAGTTTGTAGTCAAAGGTATAATCTCTTCTATAGCCTAAACTTTGGTCTTATAAACAGGTGTCAATGATCTGAGGATCTTTACAATAACTTCTTCCTCTTCATAAGTGCCTACGGAATTTCTTATTCCAATCACAACCTGTGTGACTCTTTGTAAATAAGCCCTAATGTTTTCATCATCTTTCATTTGCAACTTCTCCATATTTTCTAGCTCTGTAATTTTGCTTGCTTAGTAAACTTGTCTCATTCATACAATGCTTCTAATCTTACCCAAATTTTGTGTGCTGAATCTAGATCTTTCACCTGAGTAAATTCTCCTTCAGAGAGTGCACTGATCAGTGCTTCCCTTGTGACCATGTTATATGAAAATGTCTTATTTTCTTCATCAGTAGCTTTATCTAATTCATCCTTAGCCTTCATGGTTACCTCATTCTTTGTGATCATCCAGTAGTCGATACCCAAACATAGCAAATGGGTTCTCATCTTGTTCTTCCAACTGTCAAAGTTTTCAAGATCAAATTTTGGACTATCCTTCCTATAGAATGCCATCTCCAAGATCACCTCAAGCTGTTAAGATTTCTCTCTAAGGACTAGTAGCTCTGATACCAATTTTTAGGGATAAAAGTCCACCTATACAACTGAGAGGGGGGGGGGGGGGTGAATTAGTTGTATGATAGATTATTAAAATTTAAACTTTAAATAGTAGTTGCACCAAAAAAAATGAAAATAGTAAATGCCAAAACAATAACACAATATTTGTTGTTGAGGAAACCCTATTAAAGGTAAAACTCCAGTGGGAATTGGTACCCACAAATGATATACTGAGAGTATTGTATCCATGTTAAAAGATCTAGCCCTTTTAGGAGCTTATTGAAACATTACAGTACATAGTCCCTGTTAAAGGACAGACCTTGTTAGGAGTAAAAAAAAAGAGTAGGCTCACTTCCCAAAGAAGATTATGTCCACCTTTAGAACTCATTATTCACAACACAAGTGTATGTAAGGAAATACACAATCCTTGTAAACTATCTGATAGCAGTTGTCTTTGCTTGATTAGTTCCAATGAAGTATATACTAGTCTCTTCTCTACATCTAGTAGATACAAGCTCGCAACTTCCACAATCCTCTTTTATATTCCATCTATACTACATATCTTTTCAAAATAAAAGATCTTACATATATACCTTATTATAAATAAATGATCAGGTCGGCCAATTAGGATTTCCTAGTTATACAAATAATTTCATAACCCCTTTCTAAGATACACATGGTATCTATAACAAGTATACAACAATTACATTTCAAAAATTAAGGTCTGACATCTGTAATTGATGCTCTCTATTCATAATACATGCTTCAATTATGAAGTCAACCCCAAATAGGTCTCCTCCAAAACACATGCCACAACTGACATCATCCTTCTTTCCACAACTTTCTAAGATAAAAAAAAATTCCTCAGTATGCTATCTGACATACCTTAAAATCACATTTACTGAATCCAAATCGCTTGTAAGATATACACAAATAACATAGACTTACTCTGTCAACTTCCACTGTCACAGTCTAGTAACCAGTCTTCAGTAAATCTTCTGTAACTCGGCCAATATGAATTATTATGGCATGCGATCTTGGATATAAGATGACAACACTTCCCTATACAAAAATCCTTGTTCTCTCATTCTGAATCAACCGTATAGTATCTGTACACTATAATAACTAGTCTATTTTCTTCATAGAAACATATGTTGACATCAGTGACAAAACATGAATGAAAACAACACTCAATAATGTAGTGATTAAACATATTAAATGCATCAGGAACATCCAATAGAAAATTATGTGGAGGATTGGGGTTTGATGGTGGATGAGGATTATGGATTTGGAGAAATGGGGGAGGAAACATGTCTTCGAATGCAAACTTTTTATTTTGACCCCATTTTGTAAGTTAAGGACAATGTTTTTAAGCTCTTCAATTTCTTGGGCAAGGTTAAGAATGTGAGAGGCATCATGCGGGTGATAGAGGGAATCATGTGTGGATAGAGGATAATGAGGTGGATTTACCTTGTCAAAGGTAGAGGAAGGACTAGAAATAGAAGTTGAATTGGGATTAGATATGATATGTTGAGGATTGATTTGGTAAGCAGGTTGGATTGGAGGTATAGTTTGGGGATTAGGATTTGGCACTTTAAAGTCCCCAACCATTTTGTGAAACCAATCCATATTCATGATGTTTGAATTAGAGATTTTGGATTGTATCAGAGGAAGATGATGTAGAGGAAGATTTGAATTAAGAGTGAAATATTGGATGATTGACGAAATATGAACCTAGGACTAGGAGTAAATTTGGATTTTGATTTAAAAGGGCAGGGCCTTAATAATTTTGATATGATTGGATGATGTATTTGATTTATTTAGAGGGAAGAGCCTTAAGAAGTTTGATTGATTTGAATTGGTTTTGATTTTGGATTTGCGAGGGCAGGGCCTCAAGGTTGGATTTGATTTGATTTGATTTGGATGAAGATTAAAGCCCAAAGATGATGATGGTGCTCCTAAGTAAAAAATGGAAGATTAGAAGATGGTGTGATAAGAGACTTGGATTAAGAATGGATGAAGTGGAAGGATAGATTATGAATGTTTGAAGAAAAATGGAATGGATGATGTGATTGATTTGGAATATGGGGATATATGGATTAAATTAGCACATGGTTAGAATGAAGGTGACAAGTGAATTGGATTAGGATGATGATGATGTGATTAGATGAGAAGATTGGATGAAATGATGAGATTGGATTAAGAAAGTTGAATGATTAGGAAGATGAAATGATAAGATTGGATTATTATTATGACCTTGATTTTATTAGGCAAATTGATTTGGTTTAGGGTCATAAATGATGGATTAAGAATGATTAGGATGAGAAGAATGATGAGGATGATTAAGAATGATTAGGAGGTGATTATGGATGACAAAGATAAGATGTTTAAGATGAAAGAGGATTAATATTATTAGGATGAAGGAAGATTATGGATGATTGAATTAGATTAGGGAGATGACTAAGGACTTTCTTGACGATTAGGAGATGATGATTATAATGATTAGGGAAGATTAAGATTGGAGGAATGATTGGAAGGATTAAAAATGTGATTAGGATAAGAGGTATGATGATGATGAGATTGTTGATAGGTAGAAGAGGTGATCTAAAGACATTGTGGAAAGCTTGACTTGGAGGTAAACTTGAAAAAAATATTTGTGTTGTACTTGAAATGTTTTGTTTTGTTTTTTTGAATTTTTGATTTTTGGATTTTGAAGTTTTATGATTTTTATTTATTTTTTAATTTAAAAATGAAAAACACACAACGCAAAAGACAAAATTCCTAAGGCTCAATTTGGTTGATGTGTCCCCTTTTGTTTCAAGCGAGGAAGGTTTTAAATATTCAAACACACCAACAACCTATTAAGGTTTTAACTAGGATGTACAAGATCAACTAAGGGGTGTCCTTGATATACACAAGGTACGTGAGGCCCAAATCCATAGATGAAAGAGAATATTGTCAAATAGCAAGGAGGAAATGGTAACGCAATCTCCACCTTCACTTCCCAAAGGTATAAAGTTATTTGGGGCTTAGCCAAGATTGATAATATTCTACTTCCAAGAGGCCTGCCTTTATATTCAAGCCTTGCTATTTATACTCCGCCAGAACATGAGAGTTGAGGTCGTCCCCTAGAGTGATAACTTCTCTAGGCAGGCCCCCTAAAAATAACAAAGAAAGATCCCTTATTTATTCCCCCCTCAAACTCCTTAACAAGGATGCAAGAAGAAAACCTAAATAAGAAAATCTTGAGGATTAAAAGACAAAGGGGTTCATTTTAAGCCCAAATCCAAATGTGAATGATTAATTTTAAGCCCTTTTTTTCAATGTGAGGAAGACACACCAAACAAGTTGACCAAAAAAAATACAATCATCACTTTTTACACTATAAATAAGAAGGTTTGGAATATGTGCACCTTGATTTTACGCTTTCTAATTTTATTTTATTTTATGCTCCTTTGACCCACTATGATGAGCTCCAAGTTGCCTTCACAAACTCCAATAAAGTGTGTGAAATCATGAAGAAATGTGATGATTCAAAGAAAATACATTGAATTATTTGATTCCACATGAAAGAAAAACTCATAACTGACTGATTTTATCATGCATTGAACTATGTGCAAATAAAGTCCAAACTCATCACAAAATTTTATTTTTTTTGCTTTTGACCTAGTCAACAAGATTTGATTTCTTTGATATGATTTTGGCCACAAAAATAGAAATGCAAAAAAAAGACCCCTACTCAAAATCTGAGATCTTTCCAAAAATGTAAATTTTTTAAGAATATTCTTTAATTTGTGTCCTAGAGACCCGATTTATCAAAACATAACAGTTTTCAAAGATTGGATTTTTGAGCCATATTAGTTTATCAAAATGAAAAACAAAAAGAACATACCCTCTGTAGAATTCTTAGAAATTTTCAAAAATGTAAAGTTTTCTAAGAAATACACTGATTTGTGACTAGAAATTAATTTTCATTAAAAATCATAAAAAAATTATAACTCATGGAAAATTGATCATAAAAATCTGATTTTCGGATTGAGACATAGTTGGAGCATCTCCCACCTGCAAAACAAATTCAGACAAAAATTCCAAGCCATTTGAAAGATATGATCAGATCTTTCAAAAAACTCTAGGGTTTTGTCTTCAACTCAACCTACAAAAGCATTAGCATAGAAAAATCTTTAAATGTGTAGATCTAGTAGGTATGTGGGTCTCACCAGGCATGCCAAAATGTATGCAATGAAAATACCTCCAGCTACACCACAAATCAAAGCATGAAAACATAATAGATATGAAACATTTAGGTTAGATTAAACATGCTAAATGACTTGCAATACAACCAAATCTTCACTACAACCTCCAATGAGCTAAAACAAGGGCACCCAAAGACTTGTTTGATTTTCTCTTTGAGATTATGTGGATATTCTCTCCCAACACAAATTAAATGTAATATAATGCAAAACTATAGGATGCTAGCTAGATGATCATGAAGGATTGAGAGCAAGTATGAGGAACTTGTCTCAAGCTTCACAAGTGATAAAGATTGAATGATGCAAGATTGATTCAAGATAATGATAATGAAAACAAGATTATGATCTAAGATGGATGCAATAAGATTAAGAAGCTATGTTATAGATGCAACAAGATTGAGATTAGAAACCACATTAGAATGCAAAGCAAGAACTAGAACTAGAATGATTAAGAATGCTAGAAGATGCATAAGAATTGAGAAGAATTAGCCTAAAAATGAGGAGTGAGATCTCCTTTTATAGAAAATGAAAAGAATTGGACGGTGGAGATTAAGAAGAAAAATAATGGATGACCAATATTAAGAGGAAAAAGGGAAGTGGCTAAGATAAAGAGGTAAAAGAATGAGTGGATAGGATTAAGAGGCAAAATGATGTTAGGTAGGGTTTGAAAAAGGTGAAGTGGCAAAAGATGCAAAAGTCAAACTTCACTTTTAGAGGGAAAGAGAAATTTAAAAATGATTGGTGGAGAAAAAAGATGGAGAGGTGGGGCTATCTTGGAAAAAGTGATCATGCGCATGTTTAGAGGTAATCCACCTTTTAATTAAGATTAGAGGAATATTAGAAAAATATAAGAATAGGAAAAAGGGAAAATGAATTAAATTAAAATAAATATAATTTAATCAGGGTTTAGAAGAACTTTAGGCTAGTGGAGGAGTAAAATAAATAAAATTTATTTTATAAAGGGAAATGGAGGGATAATATATTAAAATGAATTCAATATATTAAAGTATTTAAATAAATTTTAAATACAAAGATAAAATGACTTTATTTAATTAAAGTAAATTTAATTAAATAAATAGAAGAATATAACAATATAGTTAATTAATAAAAATCAAATATTATGTTAACGGAAAATATTAATAAAAATTAACAGTAGTGTGAATGAACAATTTTAGGTGTCTACAAGGAGAGTCCCTCATAATCTAGTGATTTGGTCCATGACCTATCCCTGACCATGAGAACCACATCCCTTGGAAGGGATGTGGAGATATCAATGTCAACTAGAATGTGAGGAAAGGTAGAGATACTCATCGTTGCCATAGCCTCATCCACCTTTAATAAATGAATAATAGAGTTGCCAATGACTTCAAAGCAAGAATTCTACCAAAAAGGAAGGGGAAAATTGGTGAGACAAACCCACGCTAGACACAAACTGAACAATTTAGTAAGAGGATTAAAGTAGATTATCCAAGATTAGGTTGAGATAGAATGACTCCCCCACACCTACAATTTTCTCAATACCAAATCACATTCTTCAGTAAAAATGAAGAAACAATAAGAAACACATTTTCACAAGGGATAAACTGTATGTTACCATAGACTAAAGATCTCTAAGAATTTGTTAGCTAGTGACATAGATCTGGAAGAGAGGGCTAGAAACTAGAAATCTACAAATCAACCCACAATATTGGTAGAAATTCACATTATCCACCACATTTGGGCTACACACCACCACATGGGAGATCTTGGCACAAACTATAGGTTAAGATTTCATAGTTGGAGGAATAGTGGTAGTAGATTTGGCAGCACATGCATATCTCTGCAAATCAACAACAACAACATTTGGGGCCTTAATAGCCCTAGAAGTGTGTTAGCACCTATAAAATTCTCATGGTTCTAGCATTTTTCTGCCGGTCTCTACAATTTTTTTTAGGTCTCTGGCTCAAACCCTAGGTGAAATTTTTGAAAACTAGTCGTTGTAGTGAAAAAGCCCTAAAATACCCTGGCCTCGTTCTAATTTTGTGTTACTTTATTCAGGCCACTTAAAACTCTTAAAGCATGTGCTAAATTGTTTACCCTTTGTCACATGATCGCGTGAACCTTTTTCATGTCATGTGATCTTGTGACTAAAGGTTTTCGGGCACCTTTTAATATTTACCAAATTGCCTAAGTCTCCTAGGTTATTTTTTCCTAAGTTTGGAGCCCGACGGTGCTTTAATTTTTTTCCTAAGTTAGTGCCTTAATATTTCCTATGTTTCGGGTTGATTTTTCCCTGGCCCAGTCTCTCTGCTAGCTTTTCAATCCAATGGTTGTCATTAAAGTGAAAAGGATTTATTAGAGCTATCCGATGTTGAGATGGCCATTGATCTTACTTTATGACATGGCATTTCAGACTATGGGTCCAAGGTGACACGTATGCACAAATGGTGATCTGTGAGTGGTCCATGTATTAATGCGGTGGCAGTTGTCAGTGGGACCTAGTTTTCAAGTTTGTTAGAGGGTCTTGACATTGTCAGTTGATCAATGATTAGCGTAAGTTCTCATGAGATGTGTCAGAGCTTTGAGATCTTACGCTAGCCGTCAATGTTACTTTATTCTCAGGCGGTAGTATAAAGGTGGGTCTAATTGCCAAATGGTTTTTATGTGCCATGATGTGCTGATTTATCATTATCTGATTGGTCCATGTTGTGTGACTAGGCATGTTGTCAGTGGGGCCAGGTTTCTTGAGGTTCAGGGGGTTTTGACACTTGCAGAGCATCAACGGTCGACGTGTAATTTAATGGGTTTTTTTTTGACACATGCAAACTTAAGAAAACTGTTGATCTCTTTCAGTGTCAGGGAGTTGTCAGAGTAGGGTAAGATTCTTCATCTGACAGTTGTCTCATGATCTGGAAGAATCTTGGAGGTCTATGCAAAGATGAGACAACTGTCGATGTTCTTGATGCGGGGCCCAGTTAAATTTTCTCAGTCTTTTGGTAGTTTGGATAAAATTCTGGCGGTTCTAACAAATGTTTGCTTTGATTCATTGGTTCATGTGATGTTTTGGTGAGGGGTCTAATGACTTAGTGATTTGGAAAATAGTGTTCGCATAGTAGCCAAATGATTTAGCGGTGCTCTCAAAATTCTCACGAATGGGTGAAGGTTTTTTAGTCGCGTATTCGCCAGATTATTATATAGTAAAGAACATAACCTGGGAAAAGGAAAAGCATCTAACGGTCATGATATAAACGAAGATCAGATTTGAATATGGGTTGTTGATACGTCAGTAAGTGCCATAAAGTAGCTATTCTCTGTAGATTTGAAAATTTGAATGTTTTCCAGCGACAAAAAGGACCAGAATTGAATGTTTCGACAGCCAAACTTAATAGAAATGATTTACAGTTGTTGTGGTGTGGTCCAATGAGTCTGATGATTATTTGCAGAGAGTTTTATACCGTGGGGGATGGGTTTACTTGCTCGAAGCATGTTGCAGGGGTCAAATTAGATGGATTTGCAAGAATTTCTTGATCTTCAGTACAATTCCAGAAGAATTACCATAAGTGAAGATTGAATTTAGATCTGATTGCTCAAGGTTGCTTGGTTTTCCCTCCAATGTATTAATTTTTGATCTGTTTGAATTACTTGGTGGGTGGAAACCCTAACCCTTACCCTAGTTATCTGTAGCTTGTTGCATCCTAACTTGTGTAGGATTCCAAGATAACCAGTGGTATTTAGTGTTGAATTGTTGATTTTTGAAGGGTTCCAATTTTGAAGTTCAGAATCAGTCCCTAGTTTCTAGTCCCAAGGGTTTTGTAATAATTTTGAGTTAGTGCTTGTTAATGAAAGAAGAAAATTGCAGGTCTAAGCTATAGTTTTCAAGCAGGGTGGCTTGTGATTCATTGTATACACAGAAGGAACTCATCATACTTAATACAAATATCTAATTCTTATCTCTCCTTTGTGTCAAGTCAAGTAAGCTTTGAGTTTTCTAGCTCATTACATATGGTTTTTATGTATGTATCTTCATTCTTGAGTTCTGATCTTGGATTGGATTAAACAATGCTCTAAATGAGATATGAGTTTACCCTTGTCTATGTAAGGATGTTTTGTAAGTAGTAAAGATTAGGATAAATGTATTTATGGCTATGAATTCTTAGGTATTCTCAAATTTTTGTGTTTTTGTGTCTAAGGACTCTTGCCCAATGGATGAGGCACTGGCCTAAATGAGTATTCCTCTTGTCAACATACACTTGTTGAAGTTATTGCATTCCAAATATTGAAATCAAGAACCTTTCTAAGCTTTAAGTCTTTGGTTGTATGGTTGTGTTACCCAATAGTAATGGAGAGTCAATGAATGTGGGGTTAGAATTTAGTACTTTCTTACTATCAATTTGTTGTTTAGGCCCAGTCTTTGGTGTGTGAAGTATAGTTTTCATTGGGTTAGGTGCACCCACCTTGGTTTTGTAGAGCCAGAAGTGAGGAGGGCAGTCTTGTCACTATAGTTGGTCTAGTTACCCTAAGATCCATATACATTTTAGAATTAACTAATCTTAAAATCAACCTGAGGGTATATTGGCAGCCTAAGAGCATAAGCATCCATTTTGAACACCAACAATATGGTGACTCTCCTAGGGAAATGTTACACAAGTTTATAGTAACCAGTAGGTCATCATTGGAAGAAACAGGGTTATTCTTGTCCCTTGTTCTGTTGAGCTCATTTGGATATTTGTTGGCGAGGAAATAGTATTGTAAGATTCCCAATACACTTGGGTGGTGACTCAAACATCTCTATAGCAGTGCTAGTCAGTAGATTTTTATAGGATGAGTTACAGAGGTACTAGGTCCCGGAGAAAGGAGCATCCTGAAAACATAATGGAACAAGGTATTCCAAGCTCTTCTAGGCCTAGTCAGACAAGGGGAGGAAAGAAGAAAAGAAATCTCTCTCATACTTGGAAAAGTAAAAAGGATACAAGACAAGAAAGTCAAGCCAAGCCTAGTCAAGAAGAAAATATTTTAGAATATGAAGAGGCTGTTGATTTGGGATTGAATCAGTATGAGGATGAATTTCAAGTGGGAGATAATGAATATGAGACTACTCTCCCAGAATCAAAATAAATCTTTGAAGAGCTCTATGAGTTGGAAAGAAGAGTTCAAGAACAAGTTGTTATCAGATAGCAAAGAGAAAAAGATAAAGAAGACAGAGTAAGACAAGCAATGATAAGGGTTGATCAGCTAAAGAGGTAGTTATTAGATTTGGAGGCAATTAATTTTGTCCCAGACCCTGAAAGAGTAGAGGAACAACCTATTGTGTATAAAACACATGAGATAACTAGGCCTAGAGATAAAGGCAAACAAAAGGCTGTTGGAGTTCAAATCAATGAACAAGTTCATGTGGAAAACCCATTAGAGTAAGGGTTGAGATTAGCTGCAGACCTTGAGAAGGATAGAAAAGAGAAAGAAGTATTAGATAAAGAATTAGAGAAAGTAGAATTGGAGGCTACTGCTA
This sequence comes from Chamaecyparis obtusa, assembly GCA_027943335.1. Classification (NCBI taxonomy): domain Eukaryota; kingdom Viridiplantae; phylum Streptophyta; class Pinopsida; order Cupressales; family Cupressaceae; genus Chamaecyparis; species Chamaecyparis obtusa. Next base: position 995,118 of record BSBK01003857.1, on the reverse strand, counting down.
CAAAAATAAGAAAAAAGATTGATTTTCTCAAACATACCTCAGGACCTTCAAATGTTGCTGCTTCCTTTTTGGGGCAAGGTGGAAATCATGGTAACCTTGCACCTCATACAAATGGCATTCCGGGTGCTACTAAAATTCTTGCTGGTTCAAACACAAGGACATCTACATCTTAAGAAATGGACCCACCTCAAGGAGTTCCTGTTCATGAAAGGTACAAACAACTTATCTTTTTTGGTATTCCTAGTTATCCTAATGTAATTCCTGATGAAATTAGAAAGAAGATCCCAAAGTTTGCTGGGAACAATGTCATCACATGTGAGGAACATCTAAAATTTTTTATGGATGTAATAGATGATTATAATGTTGAGCCTGATGATGTTGTAATGAAGTTATTTGTACAATATCTGACCGAGGATGCTAGGGATTGGTTTAGAGGATTTCCCCATGCTAGCATAGGGTCTTGGAATGAATTTAAGAATTGTTTCAAGGAGCATTATGGAGATAAAAAAAATGAGGGTTTTATTTTGAATGAATCCAATAACATAAAGAAAAATCAGAATGAAGAGGTCCTTGAATTTAATATAAGATTCCAAAAGGCTATGCATAGGCTCCTGCAAATTATCAGATTAGATGATAGGGTGTGTCTTGTGACATACTTAAATTCTTTTGATGCAAAGATGGGTTACCTTTTAAGGGATAAGAACCCTAGAAATCTTGGGGTGGCTTACAAGTTGGCTATCAACATAGAAAGCAATAGACGAATATCAGGAAAATTAGGGAGAAGAGATGATTTTAGACCTCAAATGCAAAATAAGAAATAGATGGGAAGGTCTACTAAATTGAAACCCAAAGAAGAGGATAATCTAAAGCAGATTCTAAGTGCTTTAGAGGATCTAAAGCCTGATGAAAAAAGAAACAATAGGGTTGCAACAAATGACCGGCCTGCTTCAAGTAATTTTAGCAGGCAACCAAGAATGCAAAATTACCCATACAATACTCAATGGAAGGATGGCAGGCCCATTTTTCCAGTTAAAAGGGATAGGCCTAATGATAGGATTCCTGATCCTTTGTAAAGAAATTCAGTTAACATAATGATGATGTCCCATGGTGTACTTCTTGTCAATCTCCTCATAGTCCAGAACATTGTGTTATTGCTCTGAATTTATCTGAGAACCAGGAATAGGATGAGCAATATGATAGGAGTGGTTGTGTAATGACTTCTTCACATGCATGGGATGAGGTTGACTCTACTAATAATGAGGAAGAATAATTTGATGATGTTGGATGTGGTACAGTAAAGTGTGAGGAACATGTTTCATTAAGGAGACCCTCTGATGAGGAAATTGCTCAAATCACTGCAGACATGGTCACTCAAGCCAAGAGCAATTACAATTTGAGAAATAGGATAGTTGGAAGCACAACTGGTAAACCAAGTAGCATGTTTATCAAAAAATTAGAAAAGAGTACACAATAGCATGAGGAAAAGGAGAAAGATGCCTGTGTTGTCAGCAAGGTTAAAGTAAAAAGGAAGATGGGACCTGCTGTAATACCTCAAGGTAAAGCAAAGACATCAAAAATAGTTGTTCCTACACTTCAAAAGGATGATGAGTTTCTACAAAAAGGTAAATTTGACTTGACTGTCAAAGTAGAAGATAAAGATTTTACTAAGATTAAGGAAGACATGGGCAACCATACATATGTTCCCATTAATATGACTAAATTGCTTTCACAAATAACTGTCAAGGTTCCACTTTTGGAAATGATGAGAATAGAAGAGCCCAAGGTCAAAGCCTTGGATTGGGTAAATGGTGCCTCTTCTATAAAGCTCCAAGAAATTAACAGAGGTGACAAGCATGTGGCTTCCTTAGATGACACACCTGACAGTAAAAATGAAGAAATTATCTCTAAGATCCCTCAGATATTTTTGAATGCAAATGTTGTAAATGGTGCATCAAGGACAGTTGACCCTTTTTTCTTGTCCCTTATGATAAATGGAAAACTTTTGAAGAATTGCATGATTGATTCTGGAGCATCAAACACTGTCATGCCTGCAGAGATCATGAAGTCATTAGGACTAAAGGTTGATACACCTCATGGGAGATGCCAAGCTATGGACTCAAGAGAAGTACCAGTTATTGGTACCATTAAGGCTTTGCCTTATAAATTAGTGGCATTTCTTGACAAAAAAATAACTATGAGTGTTCTTGTAGTTGATATTCCTCCTCAATATGGAATGCTATTATCTAGAAAATGGAGTGCTTCTATGGGAGGAAGTATTCAATGTGACTTGTCTTTTGCTACCTTTAGCATTGAAGGAGAAAGTGTGAAAGTTTCAAGGGAAGCTAGAACTCCACATATGATTGAGGAGGATGAAGATGAAAATATGAATTGTTTTGTTGACACTAACATTGGCTCTTTCCAATTTTAGGAGATAGAAGTACAAGAGAAGGTCAAGCCTGTCCTTCTGGCTAATGATGAAAATAATATGGTAGAAGGTAATGTCTTATGGACTCTGTATTTTGATGGAGCAAGTTCTAAGGGAGGTGCCAGAGCAAGAGTGCTATTGATATCCCCAAGTGGTAAGACTTTCAAGTTTTCTTTCACTCTCTTGTTCCTTTGCACAAATAATGTTGCTGAATATGAGGCCCTACTGATTGGTTTGAGATAAGCATAAAAACATGGAATTAAACACCTTAGGGTGATTGGTGATTCTGAGCTAATAATTTCTCAGATCAGATCAAAGTATGCATTTAAGAATCAAAGGCTGAAACAATATAGAAATGTTGTTTGGGATGAAATTGAGGGTTTCAACGCCTTTGGTATTGATTGGGTGGATAGAACCCAAAACAGGATGGCTGACTTACTAGAAAACATAGCTTTGAGGCCAGAGGATATTACCTTTACAGGGATATCTAGGATTGAGTGTAAGTCTAGGCCTTCTATCCTAGACAATGTTGAGAATTGGCAGGTATTTTCTGATGATCAGGATATACTAAGGTTTTTGCAGTGTGAATCTCATTTTGATGGTCAAGAGATGGATTTCAACACTTATGTTGACATCAGAGATAGAAAAGAAAATGTTCTTGGGAAGGAAGTTTTGTAATTAAAATCAAATAGGATCCCAAGGGGATTGGTTTCTCTTGAAAGGGCATTTGATGATAAAGAAAGGACTTGCTTTCCTAAATTTGTTGATAAGGTCAATGATTTGGAGGAAATAAATTTAGGAACAAGTCAAATACCTAACAATGTTTATATAGGTAAATGTTTGTCTCAAAAAACTAGGAATAATCTGATTGATCTTCTCAAAAAATTTAGACATGTCTTTGCATGGTCTTATGATGATTTGAAAGCCTATAGAGAAGATCTATTCTAGCATGAAATACCATTGAAGGAAGGAACTAAACCTTTTAGGCAGAAATTAAGACCTGTGAATCCTACCTTGGCACCAAAAATGCAAGATGAACTCAAAAGGATGATGGATGGTAGCATCATCAAGCCTGTCAGACATTCTACTTGGGTGTCAAACTTGGTTCCAGTTAGAAAAAAGAATGGTGACATTAGATTATGTGTTGATTTTAGGAACTTGAATGTCAATTCTTTGAAGGAAAATTATGGTTTGCCCAATATGGAGAATATGCTACAGAAGGTTACTAGATCAGAGTTAATGTCCATGATGGATGGTTTCTCTAGATATAATTAGGTCATGGTCAAGGAGTCAGAATAGTTCAAGACTGCATTCACTACCCCTTGGGGAACATATGTTTATGTTAGAATGCCCTTTGGTCTGACAAATACAGGAGCTACTTTTTAGAGAGCTATGGATGTGGCCTTTGCAGACTTCATAAACAAATTTCTAGTTGTGTATCAGGATGATCTCATAGCATATTCAGATAAGGAAGATCAACATTGTGAACATCTTGAGAGGATTTTTATTAGGGCCTTAGAGTATGGAATTTCTTTGAATCCAAAGAAGTGTTCTTTTGGTGTGGTGGAAGGCAAGCTCTTAGGAAATATTGTGTCCAAGGATGGAGTGAAAATTGACCCTGAAAGGGTTATGGCTATAGATAAGCTTTCACCACCTAGAAATGTTAAAGGAATCCAATCCTTCTTTGGGCAGGTAAACTTTTTAAAGAGATTTGTTACAAATTTTGCAGAAATCAGTATCCCTATCTCTAGAATGTTGAAAAGGGAGGAAAAGATTGAATGGAATGAAGAAGCAAATGAATCTTTTAGAAGTATCAAAAAGGCCATCAAGGATGCTCTAGTTTTGAGGACACCTGATTATGGTAAGCCCATGCAGATATTTTCTTTTGCTTCTTGTCATACAGTTGCATCAATTTTATTGCAGAAGAATTCAGATGGATATGAACAACCTATATCATTTTTTAGAAAATCCCTACAAGCAGCAGAATTGAAATATGATATTACTAAGAAATAGGCTTATGCCTTAGTTAAAGCAGTCAAGGCTTTTAGATGTTACCTTGTGGGAGCTAAGGTGGTCGCTTATGTTCCTAGTGCTGTAGTTACAGATATATTGGTGCAACAAGAGGTTTCAGGGAAAAGATGTAGATGGATCAATAGGATCCAAGAATTTAATATTGATATCCAGATTACAAAGTTGGTAAGAGGCTTAGGTCTTGCAAAATTAATGGCACAAAGCAATTTGATTGCAAAACATATAAATGTGTTAGAAGAAGAACAAAGGCCATATGTTTGTGATATGGATTATTTTGATTGGTACAAAGATGTTATTGGTTACTTGCATAAATTGGTCCTTCCCCCTAAGATGGATGAAAATAGAAGGAGAACTATCAAGTTGCAATCTGCAAGGTATGCCATCATACATGGTGAGTTGTGGTGGAGAAGCAATGAAGGAGTATTGCTAAAGTGCATAGATCATGAGAGGTCTGAAGCTCTGTTAAAGGAAATGCACCAAGGTGTTTGTGGAGGACACTATATGGCAAAGACCATAGCTCACAAGATCCTTAGGTCTAGATTTTGGTGGCCTATAGTTTTTAAGGATACACACCAGTTTGTAAGAAAATGTGATGCATGTCAAAGATTTGCTGGAAAGTTGAAAATTAATGGAAATTTTCCCCTCTAACCTAGTGGAGTTCAGGCTCCTTTCCAAAAGTGGGGTATTGAATTTATTGGAGAAATTCCCAACAAGTCTAGTGGTGGACATTCTTACATACTAGTGGCAACAGACCATTTTACCAAGTGGGTTGAAGCTATCCCTACTAGAAAGGCTACTAGCAAAGTGGTAGAAGACTTTGTGATGCAGAACATCCTTACCAGGTTTGGTTTCCCAGAGGTAATTGTGGTTGATAATGCAATGTGTTTTAGATCATGGGAATTTAGTGATTTTTGTCAGCAATATGGGATACACATTTCATTTTCTTCCCCATATCATCCACAAGGAAATGGTCAGGCTGAGTCCAGTAACAAAAGTCTAATCAAGATTCTCAAGAGAGTGTTGGACAAGAATAAGAAAGCCTGGGACTCAAAGTTATGGTGGGCACTATGGGCTAACAGGGTAACTATTAAGAAGGCCATAGGTTGTGCTCCATTTGATTTGGTGTATGGAATAAGTGCTAGATTGCCTCAAAATAATCTATTGCAAATGTATAAGTTCATCCACGCATATGATGAAGATTTGAGTGATGAGATGAGAGTAAGAATGGATGAATTGATCCAATTGGAGGAGGTAAGGAGAGATGCACATGAAAGAAATGAGACATTACAGAGACAATGTAAGAAATTGTTTGATAAAAGGGCTACTCATAGGAGTTTTGAAGTTGCTGACCTTGTCCTGATGTGGAATGCAAGGTTAGAAGATAAGGGGAAGCATGGAAAGTTTGACCCAATTTGGTTGGGCCCTTATCTTATTGAAAGTAAATGGGGGACAGATTCTTATGTCCTGAAAGATTTAACTGGTGGTACTTTGGAATTGCTTGTTCATGGACAATTCCTCAAGTTTTATTTCTCCTGAAGTATCTTTTCCATGAGTAGTAGTTTAGGTTTTCCCCTGTACAGTTGTCTATTTTTTCTTTTTGGGTCAAAATTTTGAGTTGGTCTACTCTTCCAGGAGATTCTAGCTTGCTTGTTGTATCTGCAGGAGATACACATCCCTGAGTATGAGCCACTGTTAGCACCTATAAAATTTTCATGGTTCTAGCATTTTTCTGCCAGTCTCTGTAGTTGTTTTTAGGTCTCTAGCTCAAACCCTAGGTGAAATTTTTGAAAACTAGCCGTTGTAGTGAAAAAGCCCTAAAATACCCTAGCCTTGTTCTAATTTTGTGTTACTTTATTTAGGCCACTTAAAACTCTTAAAGCATGTGCTAAATTGTTTACCCTTTGTCACATGATTGCGTGAACCTTTTTCATGTCATGCGATCTTGCGACTAAAGGTTTTCGGGCCCCTTTTAATATTTACCGATTTGCCTAAGTCTCCCAGGTTATTTTTTCTTAAGTTTGGAGCCCGGTGGTGCTTTAATTTTTTTCCTAAGTCAGTGCCTTAATATTTCTTGTGTTTCGGCTTGATTTTTCCCTGGCCAAGTCTCTTTGACAACTTTTCAATTTGATGATTGTCATTAAAGCACAAAGGATTTATCAGAGCTATGTGATGTTGAGACAGTCGTTGATCTTACTTTATGACATGGCGTTTCAAACTATGGGTCCAAGGTGACACGTATGCACAAATGGTGATCTGTGATTGGTCCATGTATTAATGCGGTGGCACTTGTCAATGGGACCTAGTTTCTAAGTTTGTCAGAGGGTCCTGACATTGTCAATTGATTAATGATTGGCGTAAGTTCTCATGAGATGTGTCAGAGCTTTGAGATCTTACGCTAGTCGTAGATGTTACTTTATTCTCAAGCGGCAGTATAAAGGTGGGTCTGATTGCCAGATGGTTTTTATGTGCCACGGTGTTTTGATTTGTCATTATCTGATTGGTCCACATTGTGTGACTGGGCATGTTTTTAGTGGGGCCAAGTTTTTTGAGGTTCAATGGGTTCTGACACTTGCAGAGCATCGAAGGTCGGTGTGTAATCTGATGGCTTTTTTCTGACACATGCGAACTTAAGACAACTGTTGATCTCTTTCGGTGTCAGGGGGTTGTTAGAGCAGGGTAAGATTCTTCATCTGATGGTTGTCTCATGATTTGGAAGAATCTTGGAGGTCTATGAGAAGATGAGACAACCGTCGATCTTCTTGATGCGGGCCCGGTTAAATTTTCTCAGTCTTTTGGTGGTTTGGATAAAATTCTAGCAGTTTTGACAAATGTTTTCTTTGATTTGCTGGTTCACATGATGTTTTGGTGAGGGGTCTAATGACTTAGTGATTTGGTGAATAGTGTTCACGTAGTAGCCAAATGATTTAGCGATGCTCTCAAAGTTCTCGTGAATGGGTGAAGGTTTTTCAGTCGCATATTCGCCAGATTATTATATAGTAAAGAACATAACTCAAGAAAAGGAAAAGCATCTAACGGTCATGATATAAACCAAGATCAAATTTGAATATGGGCTGTTGATACATTGGTAAGTGCCATAAAGTAGCCATTCTCTATAGATTTGAAAATTTGAATGTTTTCCAGCGACAGAAAGGACCGAAATTGAATGTTTCGACAACTGAACTTAATAGAAATGATTTATAGTTGTTGTGGTGTGGTCCAGTGAGTTTGATGATTATTTGTAGAGAGTTTTGTATTGTGGGGGATGGGTTTACTTGCTTGAAGCATGTTGCATGGGTCAAATTAGATGGATTTGTAGGAATTTCTTGATCTTCAGTATAGTTCCAGAAGAATTACCATAAGTGAAGATTGAATTTAGATCTGATTGCTCAGGGTTGCTTGGTTTTCCCTCCAATGTATTAATTTTTGATCCATTTGAATTTCTTGGTGGGTGGAAACCCTAACCCTTACCCTAGTTATCTATAGCTTGTTGCATCCTAACTTGTGTAGGATTCCAAGATAACCAGTGGTATTCAGTGTTGAATTGTTGATTTTTGAAGGGTTCCAGTTTCAAAGTTCAGAATCAGTCCCTAATTTCTGGTCCCAAGGGTTTTGTAATAATTTTGATTTAGTGTTTGTTAATGAAAGAAGAAAATTGTAGGTCTAAGCTATAGTTTGCAAGCAGGGTGGCTTGTGATTCATTGTATACACAGAAGGAATTCATCATACTTAATACAAATATCTAATTCTTATCTCTCCTTTGTGTCAAGTCAAGTAAGCTTTGAGTTTTCTAGCTCATTACATATGGTTTTTATGTATGTATCTTCATTCTTGAGTTCTGATCTTGGATTGGATTAAACAATGCTCTAAATGAGATATGAGTTTACCCTTGTCTATGTAAGGATGTTTTGTAAGTAGTAAAGATTAGGATAAATGTATTTATGGCTATGAATTCTCAGGTATTCTCAAATTTGTGTGTTTTTGTGTCTAAGGACTCTTGCCCAATGGATGAGGCACTGGCCTAAATGAGTATTCCTCTTGTCAACATACACTTGTTGAAGTTATTGCATTCCAAATATTGAAATCAAGAACCTTTCTAAGATTTAAGTCTTTGGTTGTATGGCTGTGTTACCCAATAGTAATGGAGAGTCAATGAATGTGAGGTTAGCATTTAGTACTTTCTTACTATCAATTTGTTGTTTAGGCCCAGTCTTTGGTGTGTGAAGTATAGTTTTCATTGGGTTAGGTGCACCTGCCTTGGTTTTGTAGAGCCAGAAGTGAGGAGGGCAGTCTTGTCCCTATAGTTGGTCTAGTTACCCTAAGATCCATATACATTTTAGAATTAACTAATCTTAAAATCAACCTGAGGGTATATTGGCAGTCTAAGAGCATAAGCGTCCATTTTGAACACCAACAAAGTGGAAATCCCTCCACCTCTTGATCCAGTAACTCTAATTGTTATGTAAGTCATTTTTTAGTTTTCTTAAATTTTGGAATCATTAACATTTTTAAACCTATACTTAATGAAAAAGTGCTAGAAATATTTGGTAAATAAACTAGTTGAATGGAAAAATAACCATTCAAGTTGTTTTCTTTTTTATTTTTATTTTTATTTTATTCATGATTTAAAAAATGAATGTTAATTTTTAATTTAAATGTATTTTAATATTTAATCTAGATAATTTAATTTGGTCTCTTCTAAAATCTTGTTTCTTTACAAAGCATGATCTTTTTATTTTTAAATATTTTGATCATAAAATTTAGAAGACTACTATTTATGATTTTATTAATAAAATCTAAGATATAGAAGAAGTATCTCATAAACAAGAGGTGCATTACATCGAGTTCTCGCCTATAAGAGTTACATATAGTAGTTATAATGTAGAGTAGTTGATGGTTGTCATAAGATTAGTGGAACCATAAAGCATTTATTTACACAGTTAGTTATCTATTTATTTTCTATTTGTGATGCTCTATATTAGTCACATGGCTTACTGTATACTAGAAATAGTATCTTCATAGAATTAGTATTGAACAATAAATCAAATAGAAACTACATAACCACAATTAGCAACTCTATCTAGCAAATAAAGAACACTTAAGCATTATATGGCTCTCTAACTAAGAGTGTTAATGGTGAAGCTCTCAGCAAGCCTCCATTAATGATAGTCCTAGAATGAGAAATGAGTGATAAGCTAAGCTAATTAATTCAATTCCAAATAGAAATGCTCAAATTAACTTCTAAATTGCCTTTCTAGCTATAATTCTCAAGAGGTTAGATGCAATTCTCAGATTTGTGGATTTATTTATGAGTGATTTATGCCTTGCTTATATAGGATTTGGCAAGGGTAGGGGGTGTAGTTGAGTTGATCATGATTGGGCTTGAGTTGAGTCTTTGGTTCCACCCTTTGAAGATAATTTAAATATTGTGTCCTCAAACATTGAGACAATTAGACAAGATGAGTGGACAAGATTCTCTTTCAATTTGAGTGTTTGAGATTGAATTTGACTTGATCCATGTGAGCTCTTTTCTTAAATCCTATTGGTTGAGAATTTTTCCTCCCATGTGGTGTTGAGAGAAATTAGGATTTATTCAATTGATTTCAATTCATTTATTTAGCCAAGTGTACCCCTTGAATGGGTTGATTTTGATTTAATTCAAACTATACAATTAATTAGATTAATTGCACATTGATTTGATTAGTTTTAATTGATCTTTTGTGTCTTGATTTTGATTTATATTGAATTAAGACTTGATTTTAATTTTGATTGGCTAAATTGATGCAAGGCAGGGAGCAAGAGGGACCAAACAATGGTGCACCCTAATGATCCAAGCCTACCCAACACATGTGGAAGCAAACAAACACAATAGTGAGAGAGAGAATGTAGAGTCTTTCATCTATTTTCATAAAATAGAATCATACATGTCAGGTTGTAAGGCCTTCCCGGTTATGGCCTGATATTACAATGAATCTCAAAAGTCCTCAAACATGCGAGGATCTATCCAAAATCTCTAACTCTATTTTCTATCCAACTTCTATCCCCCAAAACTGCCTCCTAAACTCTAAACCAGCAACTACATTTATACAAGAAGCTACTGAATTGAGTCGGCCTTCAGATCCATAATCAATAGAAGGAATGGTTAGATCTGGGACCACACACTTCCCAATGATGGATTCCAACATTAAATTTGTGATCCAATATAAATGTACAAGTCGGCCATAACAAAGACTAAAACTAAACCCGTCGGTGAGCAAGACAACCGAGCAGTAAACAAGCAATGTCGAGCACCAGTGAAACAGCCAACCACCTAGAAGATAACTAACCTTGCTCGATAACCAAAGGAAACTGACCAACTACTGACCAACTTGGTCAAAGCAGAAACTGAGCAACATAGACAAAATCCAAATTATTTTTGGTGACACAGGATTGCCAAGGACCCGAGATGCTCCTGCATCAGACACCTAGGGTTATTTTGAAATGATTCTCTAAATCATTTGGTAGGTCTGGTCTGAGCTGCATCCAAATCAGACTGTGAAATCCAAGAACTATCTTCCGTTGGTCTATTCTTCCACTTTACTAGATATTCCATATACTATTTTCCTCTTGTACTCTTGCCAACTCTTTCCTTCAAAATCTGTTCAACTTCATCATTCTGCTTCTTAGGATATTCTTTCGGTACTGTCATTTCTTCATCAAGTTCATGATAATCATATAAATTAGCAATGTTAAAAATAGGTGATATGTCCATGTCATCAGGTAACCCAATTTCATATGCATTTCCATTGTCAAATTTCTTTAGAATCTTGCAAGGTCCAAAATTCTTCATCTTCAGCTTCCCATATGTTCCAACAGGAAATTGACCTTTCTTTAAATGAACCATCACTTCATCACCAACATCAAATTTTTTATGTCTCCTTGATCTATCAGCTCTGTCTTTCTATTTCTGGTTACTGTCTTTCAGCTTTAGCTTCACATCTTCAAGCAATGTCTTCATGTACTCAGCAAACTTTACTCCTTCAGCACTTTTCTTATTCTCATCAGCAATGTCTCTCAAATCAAATATTCCTCTCAGTTGTGTGCCATTCACAATTTCAAATGGTATATTTTTAGTACTCCTATTCATTGAATTATTGTATGAAAACTCTGCTTGTTCCAACATAGAATCCCAATTACTCGGTGTGTCTCCAACTAAACATCTCAAAAGATTTCCCAAACTTCTGTTCACAACTTCAGTATGTCCACTAGTTTGTGGGTGAAATGTAGAACTATATTTCAACTCAGTGTCAAATTTCTTCCAAAGGGTTTTCCAAAAGTATCCAACAAATTTACTATCTCAGTCAGAGATAATAGTCCTTGGTAATCCATACAATCTAACAATTTCCTTAAAGAAAAGATCTACTACATGGTATAAAATGTGCCATTTTTGAAAATCTATCCACAACAACAAATATAGAATCATTACCTCTTACTGTCTTCGGTAAGCCAAGAACAAATTCCATATTGATGTCAATCCAAGGTTTACCAGGAGCAACAATCAGTGTATACAATTTAGTATTCTAACTTACTCCTTTTGCAACTTGACAAATTCCATAACTTTTCACAAATTTTTTAACATCTTTATACAACTTCTGCCAATAGTACTTCTCCTTAAACAAATTCCATGTTTTATCAATACCAAAATGTCTAGCCAAACCATGTTTCTCCTTTATCAAATTAGTTCTCATTACTCCTCTTGGTATACACAACTGAATACCTTTAAACAACATACCTTCCTGAATAAAATATTCATCCCATTTAGTATCTTGTTGATCTTTAATAGGTTCTCTACACTTTCTCCATGGCTCAGAAAAATCAGGGTCAAACTCATAAGAATCTCTCATCTCATCAAAACCAAGAACTTCAATTTTCATCTCGATCATCAAAGATCTTCTACTCAATGAATCAACAACTTAGTTAGTGACTCCACTCTTATGCTTTATCACAAATGTGTAACTCTACAAATACTCAACCCATTTCATATGTCTCTGATTCAACTTATTCTAACTACCCAAATATTGTAAAGCCTTATGATCAATATACAACACAAATTCACTCGGTATCAAATAATGTCTCCATTTATTCAGTGCTTGAACAATAGTATAGAATTCTTGATCATACATAGAATATTTCCTTCTAGCATCATTCAAGTTTTCACTAAAGAAAGCAACAGGTTTACCTTCTTGACTCAACACAACTCCAATTGCACTTCCACTTGCATCACATTCTACTTGAAATACCTTACTGAAATTAGGTAATGCCAAAATAGGTAATTCAACAACCTTCTGCTTCAGAGTCTCAAAAATTTTGTCAGCTCCATGTGTCCACTTGAATTTTCTTTTGTCTCCTCTCATAGTCTTAGTCATAGCATTATAAATTGAACTGAAATTCCTTATAAACTTTTGGTAAAAACTTGCCAAACCATGAAATGATCTTACCTTGCTAGCATTCATAGGTGTAGGCCAATTCAAAATAGCTTCAACCATTTTAGGGTCCATCTTCAAACCATCAGCTAAAATAACAAATCCCAAATACACAATCTCCTCTTTCATGAATGAACACTTTTTCAGATTTATCAACAACTTTTCCTCTTTCAATATCTGCAAAACTTGTCTAACATGCAAAAAATGTTCTTCTTTGGTCTTACTAAATATCATAATATCATTAAGATATACAATCACAAACTTACCCAATAATTTATTCAAAACTTCATTCATCAACCTCATAAAAGTACTCAGTGCATTAGTTAAACCAAAGGGCATAACCAACCACTCGTACAAACCTTCTTTTGTCTTGAAAGCAGTCTTCCATTCATCACCCTCTTTGATTTTGATATGATGATGCCCACTTTTCAAATCAATCTTTTTGAAATACTTTGCTCTAGTCAAACTGTCCATTATGTCATCCATTCTCGATATAGGAAACCTATACTTCACTGTTATCTTATTGATTTCTCTAGAATCAGTACACATTCTCCATTCTCCATTCTTCTTTGGTGCCAATACAAATGGTACTGCACAAGGGCCAAAACTTTATATGATCAAACCTTTCTCCAACAATTCTTGAATCTGTCGGTTTAATTCCTGATTCTTGGTATGTGTCAACCGATGAGGTGCCTTGTTCGGTAAACTAGCTCAAGGGATTAGATCCATAAAATAATCAATACTTCTTTTCGGTGGAAAACCATTAGGTACATTATCAGAAATGATATCTATGTACTCAGTGAGTAACTTATCAATCTCCTCAGGGACATTCTATTTTCCTACTCGGTTTGTTAGGGATCACAGAAAAACATACATCATTCTTCTTCAAAGAGTTAAAAAAATTTCTTCCCTCCATCAAAAAAACTTTCACAGATGTGCAAACATTACTAACAGGTTCTTCCATCAATGGTAACAAGATTTGTTTCTTTCCATCAGCCATAATAGTATACTTATGCAATCTCCCATCATATATAGCATGTATATCATATTGCCAAGGTCTACCCAACAAAATATGGCAACAATCCATAGGCATGATATTAGATAACACCTTATCATAGTACTTTCCAATCTTCAAATTCACATAACATTGTTCACTTACCAGGAGTGTATGCTCATCTTTGATCCATGAAATCTGATAGGGCTTCGGATGTACCAAGCTTTCCAACTATAATTTTGTGACCATCTCTTCAAGTGTCAGATTCTCCAAGCTACCACTATCAATGATTACCTTCCAAACTTTGACAGAAACTCTACATCTAGTCTTGAATAAAATTTTCTTTATCGGATCTTCCTTCTTTCTTTCATTCCACAGTGCTCTCCTTACCATCAAGTTATTTTCTTTCTCAGGTTCATTCGGTGACTCTTCTTGTACCAAAGCATTTCTACTGCTACCAGCCTTCTTACTAGCATGTGTACATTCATAAGATCTATGTCCTTCTTCTCCACAATTGTAACAAGTTCCTCAGAAACTTCCTCTACCATAACCACCTCGATAGTTACTGCCTTTACCTCTAGATGAACTTTCACCTTTCCACTCGGTCTTGCCTTTGTCCAAATTTTTCTTTTATGGTTCAGATCTACCATTTTCACCATTAGATCTACCTCTTCCTCTAGGGAATCTACCACCTCAACCTCTTTGTCTTTTCTCATGTCTCTTGTTCAATTTCTCCTTCGCCTTCAAAGAAAATTGATATGCCTCTTCAATATTCTCCAGCTTGACCATACTAATTTCCTCTTGGATGGAAACTCTCAAACCATTCGAGTATCTACCAATTCTTTCCACATCATCTTCATCATGTCTAAATTTGATATCTAATCTATAGAATTCCTCAGTATACTCCTTTACCAAGCTATCTTTCTATCTCAAACTTTGCATTCACCGAACTAGGTTAATCTGATAATCATAAGGTAAGAACTTTCCTTTCAATTTGTTCACCATTTTATTCCATACCTTGATTTTGTCTTTGCCTTTCCTCTTCCTATCCAGCTGTAGATGTTCCCACCATAAGGATGCATGAATTTTCAACGTTGTGCTTGCAATCTTCACCTTCTTGTCTTCAGGAATGTTTTCATATTCAAAGTACTTTTCCATCTCAGTGATCCAGTCCACTAATTCATCAGAATATAGCTTTCCACCATACTCAGGAGGATTGAAATGTGGTGTTGATTTCAAACTTTTCAAAGCCTTCAAAAATCTTTCTTCACCTTGATCCATAATAGGTGCAGGTTCTGCATTCGCTTGTTCTTCCTCAACCTCATCATCACTAACATCTTCAAGATGTCTACCTCTTCTCTGGGCTGTTTCAATAGCTTCTAACCTAGTAGCAATTTGCCTTCACATATCTACCAATCCTGGATCTACATCTCACCTCCCATGAACCATCTTGACAACCCTGAACAATTGCAGGTCAGATCACAATCTGCTACCCCACAATAATCAACTAGGGCTTCAAGAAGAACCTAAAAACCTAGATCAAGATCTAACCTCACTCTGATACCACCTGACACAAGGTAGGGAGCAAGAGGGGCCAAAAAATGGTGCACCCTAATGATCCAAGCCTGCCCAACACATGTGGAAGCAAACAAACACAATAGTGAGAGAAAGAATGTAGAGTCTTTCATATATTTTCATCAAATAGAATCATACATGTTAGGCTATAAGGCCTTCCTGATTATGGCTTGATATTACAATGAATCTCAGAAGTCCTCAAACATGCAAGGATCTATCCAAAATCTCTAACTCTATCTTCTATCCAACTTCTATCCCCCAAAACTGCCTCCTAAACTCTAAACCAACAACTACATTCATACAAGAAGCTATCAAATTGAGTTGGCCTTCAGATCCATAATCAACAAAAGTAACAATCAGATCTGGGACTACATGCTTCCCAATGATGGATTCCAACATTAAATCTGTGATCCAATATAAATACACAAGTCAGCCACAATAGACACTAAAACTAAACCTGTTGGTGAGTAAGATAACCGAGCAGTGGATAAGCAATGTCGAGTGCCAGTGAAACAACTGACCGCCCAAGAGATAACTGACCATGCTCAGTAACTAAAGGAAACTGACCAACTATCGACCAACTTGGTCAAAGAAGAAATCGAGCAACACAGACAAACTCCAAATTGTTTTTGGTGACAAAGGATTGCCAAGGACCCGAGATGCTCCTGCATCATAAATGCTCGTTGTGATTCAATTGCCTTCATTTTGCCTTGATTTTCCTTGATTAATCACTTGAATGATCATGTCCACTTTTAGGTGATTACAAATGCCCCTCTTTGAGTTGACATGTGAAGCGTGTCGATTCAAAGAATGTTATGATTCAACTGATGAAAGGTCATGATTCTGCCAATGGTCGATCTTGATGTTCAATATGGAATGCCAATATTGATGATGTTTGATGCAATTCTGATTTTAGTGTCCTGATAGTCAATATGATGTTAGATTACTGATGTGATACCTGATTTGACATGGTTCAATGTTTGATGCCCCTTTTGATTGATTAACAAAAAAATTCCTGATAAAAGCTTGCGCTTTGATTTGATGGTCGTTCTCCTAATTTTGATGATGATGCTACTGATGTTGATTATCCAAGTATATGTCCCCTCAAAAATGAAATGAAATTTGATAGATTTTTTAAAAAAATTGATGGTTTAGGTCATTTTGCGTTAATTGGGTTATTTTATAATGAATTTTGATTTCATTTCTGATAATGTTTTCGCATCTTTTTGATGATAAATGCCCCTGATTTGGTAGAATTAGTGAAAAATTTGGATCCCTAGGCCTCCTCTAATCAAAGATTCCCTTTTTAGGTCAAAGATAGTCATTTTTACTATTCATTTTCACTTTTACTTGTTGACTTTTTCTCTAACTTTCTTTGAATCCCTGATGATGTCGGTCCCAATACGTGAGCATAGATTTGAGCATGGTTGACGGTATCAATGGCCACTAAACTACGGACCTCCGATGAGTGCCTGAACTTCTTGGTTTTATCGATTTATGCTTGTAAATTTAATTTTTTTTTAATTTTTCATGATAAAACTCCCTTTTTTTCCTTTTTTAATTTCCAAATAGCGCTTTTGCATATTTAAATGGTGCTTTCACCCTTCAAGTAGCACTTCCACATTTTTAACCAGTGCTTATGCATTTCAGAACAATGTGTTTACATGCCTGTTCTTGGCCCTAGACCGCTTTTGCTTTGTCAAATAGTGTGTTTCCATTTGATTTCTCTTTTTCCATTTAGATTAGCACTTATGAATTTTAAAATAGCGCTTTCAAATAGTTTTAGTACATTTGCCAAAAGTTGTGCTTTTAAATCTTTAAGTAGCACGTTTAAAAAACATGTTCACATTTTAGTGCTTTTAAAGCCTGAGATAGCGCTTTCACCCTTCTAGAAAAGATTTTAAACTACCATCGTCCACTTTGTAAATTTATTCAACATCGTCGATCAGATGATTGGTTAAGGTAACAAACTTGATGTTATAGTGAGTCGTAAGATGTCAGTATGAGTCAGTCATAATTTGAATGTTTGATTGTCAATCTAGATTTAGATGATGGGTGATGATGAATTTTTCATCCTCTCTGAATAGACTCGGGAAAATTGATTATGGTTTGATATTTGTAAATTTTTTATTGACTTAGGATAATTGAAATGATAATTGATTTCAAAAATGATGTGATTGAACTTGCTTTGTGCAGGTTGTGCTCAAGTCATTGGGCATCCGTGGTTTGTATCCTTTACCCATGAGTATGATCTAGGACCTGAGTGTGGCTGATTGTAGACATATCAGTCTGTGTGGTCTATCTTTCCTTCTGGCTCTACCTCAATTCTGATTGAATCAGAGTTTGATCATTGCTATGGCTAAGTGATGGCACTCAGACCATAACACCTTCCATTTACCTATGGGTGAGATGACGATCACCCCGGAGGATGTGTATCGTATCCTTCACTTGCTAACTAGAGGAGAGTTGGTTTATTACAATTTTGTATATGATGGGTCATCATGCCGGTGGCTCTTTCTAGATCTGACCATTGGAGATGATCATATCTAGTGGGCCTAGTTTCTTTCTTTTCTGGTGCTACCAGCAGTCTTAGGTACTTTGATTGGTGGGTTCTTGCTTCTAGATAGACATGGTCATGGGTTTGCAGTTGGATGGGGTCCTATCCTTGAGGACTTGATGGCACATCCTCGGTGTTTTGATTGGGGATCCTGTGTATTAGCTTAGTTATATCATGAGTTACATATAGTTGTTTATAGACAATCTTCCATGCTTACTATAGCTTTGGACTTCGGAGCATATCCTAGTGACATGTCACATCACAGCGTGACAATGAGATCTGGGTTGGCCATTCACCTGGATGTATGAGGGCATGGTGATTAGGACCCATATGGGTAAGTTGGATTATTGGCATCATGTCATAGATGATATGGATGCTGTGGTCTAGAGGCCATATGTGGGATGTGAGGCTTGGCCTGAGGATGAATTTGAGTTACCTTATTTGTTTTTCCCTCAATGGATGATTGGATGTTCCACTTATATCATTGAGAGATTCTACTTTAGGAGAGTATTGCATCAATATGGGCATTGATAGGGTATGTCATAGGGAGTAGCGATTTATGCTTGAGTGCAGGAAGAGAGATCATTGTGGGGTCCCTGTGTAGATTATGGCACAATAGTCAGAGATTTTTGAGACCTTGGGTACCTACCTTGGTCGATGCAAGAGCATGTGATGGATGCTGGGATCACAAAGGATTATGCTGAGTGGTTGCATCAATACCCATTTCTAAGATTTACTGATCCTGTTGAGAGAGTTCCAAGTATTGATGAGCTATCAGATGGTGATGGTGGTGATGAAGGAGATGATGTAGATGATGGAGATGGTGGGAGAGTTGGGGGTAGGATTGGAGCATGGCAGAGATGACGGGGTCGTCGGGAAGGCAGAGTTTTGATTCAAGTGATTGCTGTTGCTCCAATCCCTCCTAGGGTTGGGGGTGGTTCAGCCAGTTGAGATATGAGTTTAGATTTTTTCTTTTGATGATAGACATGATCTCATTCCTTTATTGATATCGAGACATCGGACTCTATTGTATCATTTTTTATTTGTTGAGGTTGTTCATGCTGATACTTTGATACTTTGATTCACTTTGATAGACTTTGATTATCTCGATATTTGCATTTATGATCTTTTGATGGACTCTAATATCTTGTTGATATTATGAGGATGATACCATAGACTCTGATACTCAGTTTGATAGCTTTCACTATATATGATGTCATGATGTGTTGGATCTCCTTTTCAAGTGTTTTAGCATGATATGCAGATCTAGATGGTTCTATTTCCTATATGCTTTTTTTTATGCTTTTCAGATGTGATTTTTGAAATGTATGCACATGTTCTAATGATGTTTAAAAGGTTTTCTTATGTATGAAAGAATAAATGGATGAATGCAATGATGTGTATTCTAATGATTAATGATTTTTTTTCTATGGATGTAATGATATATAGATGGATTAGATGGTTGTAATGGATAATGTATATGAATGCAATGTGATATGGATACTTAATGATTAATGATCCTAGATGTTTATATGTGATATAGTAGAATGATATTGCAATGCAATGTAATGGATATACTAATGTAATGATTATGATTATAATGAAAGCAATGGTAAATGTACTTAATGGATGTGAAATGAATGATTTCCTTTTGTCATAAATGATGCATACTAAATAAAATGAATCTTGAATGATGCAATCTAATGCCATTAATGAATTTAAGGTGATGTATGCAGCCTAATGTAATTTAATGGGCTTAATATGATGAATACAACCTAATGTCCTTGAATTGAATGATTCTAAAGATAAAGATTAATGCAACTTAATGCAATGAACCTAATACAAATGATGGTACATGACTTATGAAATTTACTACAATGATTTTAAAATGATGAAATCCAAAGAACTTAATGGTTTAAATGATGAAAATGCTTAAATGAATGTAAGATGAAATGAATGTAGTGAAGATGATTTCAACGATTTAATGCAATGGTGATAAATGAACCTAACAAATGCAAGTGAACTAATGAAATGCACTTTTGTTTTTTATATTTGATTTCCAACAAACTTGATCACATATAGTTTTTGATGATCCTTTGATTTTTTATTTGACCACACCCCCGTTTGTTTTTGTCATTTTTCCCTCCTGAAATCATAAACTAAGAAAGGAAAAATACATTAAATGTATTTAATCTAAGATGTATGCAACTAACTGTCATTATTCAAAAATTTGGAGCTTATATTTATCATTGAGCAATTTTTGGAATCCCCATTTTAGTACAACCATCACTAGTTCAACCATGATGATATGAATACTTTTTGCACCTCTTGTGTTTTGCTTTCCCATCTCTTTTCTGGTATGACTATCACTGATTGAAACCAATCATGAGAGTGGGAATACCGATTTTGTCAGATTCTATATTACAAGTGGATTTTGGTATTATGATATTGAAGATCAAAATATCCAATGTATCCTTTTGTTGAAACAAACAAAGATCTCCGTCTTATCATATGTACAAGTCCTCAATGATTCTTTGATGATCACGTCCTTAGAAAACTAATACATGATTTAGAACTTTGATCTTAAGACAGTCATTCAGAAATCAACTAAAATATCACGATTTAATTATAGCTTGTCTAGTTTTAAAAAATTCATCGATTCACTAGAAAGACATGATTTCATCAATCAAGTCAACGCTTAGAAATTTTTTTGCAATGTTTTTCAAATCCATATTTCAAGTGTAGTTCCATCCATTTCATACTTTTAATCCTAATAAAGATAAGGTCATGTAAGATCTCGGATCAAATTTTGCATTTGGTTCAAATTGGATTAGGATTTAGGATTTGATTAAGTGTTTCACTTGTGTTTTTGATGAATTGATTCGATGATTGATTGAAATTTTCTTTCGATGAGTCCTTCCTCCTTTTGAGTAGATTTCCCTAAATTTGATATGATGACGCTTGTTGGACTTAGGACAATTTTCATATTATGTGACCAAAATCTTTAGGTACTTGCAAATGCAACTGTGGGGTTTTATTATGCAATATATACAAATGCTGGTGAATGCAATATTTACAAGGTGACCTTCTAGGTATGCGATTGACTTGGACTTTCAATGGCACCTGTTTAACAGGTTTTCACCGATTGAATGAATCTTTCTTATTTTTTTTGTTTTTAAATCTTTTTCCTTTTTTTGCTAATAAGGTGCCTATTTGCTAGGTTTTCACCAAGATACTTTTTCTCTTTTTTTATTTTTTTTTGTATTTTTCTCTTTTTTCAATTTTTTTGTTTTTTCACATCATCAAGGCACCTATTTGCTAGGTTTTCACCAAGACAACATCTTTTTGAGGATCATATCTGAATGTTTTTTCTTTCTTCATGCTCAATTTTCCATAATTTTTTATCTTTTCTGCATTTCTGATTTGTTTGTTCTTTTCTATTTTTCAATGTTTTTGGTATTTTCAAGATCTCTTTTGACTTTATACAATAAGTATGATGCTTTCCATCTAATTTTCTAATACTCTTTATACTCTTTCATTTGCTTTATGTATAGAACCTCTTTAGATGAATGCTATTGATGGGTTCTTGTAGCTCTTCTACATCACAATCCACTAACTTTTAGGTACCGGTCCCAAAAGATGAAGTGATCACAAAAGGTCCTAACTAGTTTGCTTCCCATTTTCCCTTCTTTTCCCTTTCTACTTGATTCTTAGGATTCTTTCACAAAACTAGGTCACCTATTTGGAATATTCTTGACTTGATGTGTATGTTATAAATCCTTGACATTCTATTTTGATATACTTTTAAGTGATCAAATGATTGTTGTTGTTTCTCTAGCAGTTCTAGTTCATGCAATCTAGCAACTCTATAATCCTCTTCACTTATTAAACCATGTAAAGATACCCTTAATGATGGAAGTTCTACCTCCAAAGGAAAAACTACTTCTGTTCCAAAGACTAAGGAAAATGTTGTAGCTCTTGTTGGCATTCTAATGCTGGTTATATAAGCCCATAAGGTCAGGTTTATTTTGATATGCCAATCTCTACCTGAATTGTCCACCGTTCTCTTCAATATCTTCAAGTTGTTCTTATTTGTTGCTTCAACTTGTCCATTACCTTGGGGGTAATAGATTGATGAAGAATGATGGATCATGTGAAACTTTATTTATAATTCCTTTAGGTCTTTGTTTTTGAAGTGCTTTGCATTATCTATTATGATGGCATGAGGTACACCATACCTAAAAATTATGTGGTTTAGGATAAACAAAGATATCTCCTTTCTTGTTGCAGTTGATAAGGTTACATCTTCCACCCATTTGGTAAAGTATCTCGTTGTTGTGATAATGAATTTATGACCATTTGAGGATGGTGGATAAATCATTCCTATTAAATCTAGACCCCATTGATAAAATGACCAAGGTGTCATCATTGGATGGAACTCTTGTGCAGGTACATGTATCAAGTTTCCATGATATATACACTTTTTACAAGTTTTAGCAAAGTTACAAGTGTCTTTCTCTATTGTTCACCAAAAATATCCTATCCTAAGAAGTTTCTTAGCTAGGGTTAGACCATTCGAATGTGACCCACAAATCCCCTCATGAATTTCTCACAAGGATTTATCTGATTCCTCTTTTTCTAGACATCTAAGAAGCATTCTATCTAAAATATTACGATACAATGTTTCAGATATTAGGGTATAACGAGCGGCTTGGTGGATAAAGCTTTTCTTTTGGTTCCTAGTTTGGTCCATGGGTAGGATTTGATCTTTTAAGTAGGTGTAAATAGGTCCATACCAAGGTGAGTCATGTGTAGTTAGCAAAAAAATTGTATGAGGATGAGTAGGGTCAAATGTCAGTTGTTCCACTTCTTCTACCAGGAATTCATATCTGGCACTTTGATATGGTATTTGTAGAAGTGATGCCAAAGTTGCCATTGCATCTTCTACTTTGTTCTTTTCTCTCGGCACTCTCTCAAATGTAATAAGAGTGAATTACTTCTTAAGATTTTTCACCATGTTCTTATAAGGTACCATCTTGTTATCTTTCATCTGATATTCATCATTAATTTGATTAATGACTAATTGTGAATCTCCATAAACCTTTAGTTCTATTACCTTCCACTCTAATGCCAACTTGATTCCAATGACCAAGGCTTCATATTCTATTATGTTATTGGTGCATGGAAATAACAATTCATATGACTTTGGAATTTTGGATCCTTGAGGAGTGATTAAGAGTATGCCTGCTCCTGATCCATGTTGGGTGTATGAACCATCAAAATATAGTTGCCATGTCTTTGCCTCAACATTCACAATCTTGGAATCTAGGAATTCTACTTGAATTCGTTGATCATCTAGTAGTGGTGATTCTACTAATTGGTCAGCAATGACTTGTCCTTTGATAGATTTGTGGTCTACATACTCAATATCAAATTCAATCAACACCATGACCCATTTGGCCAGCCTTCCATTTAATGTTGTTTTGCTAAGTAGATACTTCAAAGGATTGATCTTTGCAATGAGTCTTATCTTATGAGCTAACATATAGCGGCATAGTTTTTGGGAAGAAAAAACCATAGCCAAACATGCCCTTTCAATGAATGTATAGTTCAATTTGTATTTGACCAAAGTTCTACTCATGTAATATATTGCCTTTTCTTTGCCTGATTCATCTTCTTGTGCCAAAAGTGCCCACAATGAATTCTTTGTTGCTGAAATATATAGGATCAAAGGTTTTCCTCTGATAGGTGGCATCAAATTTGGAGGGTTCATGAGGTATTTCTTCAACATGTTGAAAGCTTCTTCACACTTCTCATCCCATTTGAAAACTGTATCTTTATGTAGAAGTTGGGTGAAGTTATGACATTTTTCTGCCAATTGGGATATAAATCTTCTAATGGATTGAATTCTTCCTTGTAATGACCTCATTTGGCTTATGTTTCTAGGTTCTTCCATCTCCATGATGGCTTTGACTATAGCAGGATCTACTTCTATTTCTTTTGCTGATACAATGTAGCCTAGCAGTTTCCCTGATTGGACCCCAAATGCACACTTTTTTGGATTGAGCCTTACTTTGAATTTCTCTAATTTGACAAAAAATTTCTCTAGAATTGGTAGATGCTCCTCTCTTGAATGATATTTTTCTAATATTTCATCTACATAATCTTCCATGAACTTATGCATCATGTCATGGAATATTGTTGTCATAGCTCTTTGATATGTTGCCCCGACATTCTTTAGACCAAAGGGCATAACATTCCAGCAGAATGTTCCCCATGTGCATGTAAATGATTTTTTTATCTTGGTCCTTAGGTGCTATCTTGATCTGGTTATAGCCACTAAATCCATCCATAAGTGAAAACATGGGATGTCCCATTGTTAGGTCCATACTGGCATCTATGCTTGGAAGAGGAAAATCATCTTTAGGACATGCCAAATTTAGATCTCTAAAATTCATGAAAATCCTGATGGACTTATCTATTTTTTAAACTGGCACTATATTTGAAATCCATTGGGCATAATCAATGGCCCTAATAAATCCCACTTTTAGCAATTTCTCCAACTCCACTTTTACTAGCAAGGCTATATGTGGATGCATTTTCCTTAGCTTCTGTTTGACTGGTTTGGCTCCTTCCTTTATGTTCAAGTGATGCATAATTAAATTTGGGTCCAATCTTGACATATCATCATATGACCATGTGAAGTTGACTTGTCTTTCCTTGAAAATTTTTATGAATTCTTTTCTCTCTTCACTAGATAAGGATACCGCTAGGTGTATGATCTTTGGCTCAGTTTTTGACCCAATGTTTATCTTTTCTGTAGGCTCGATCAAAATTGGAGATCTCTCTTCATAATGTTCAAGTAAAGCATCCAAAATTCCCTCCTTAGGTGGCTCAATTGGGTTTTCACCTTCAGAAACATCCTTTATTTCTTTTTCTTTTGGATCTAATGCTGCCACAATGTGGTTTTCAACACTCAATTCTTTTCCTTTTTTCCTTTTTTTGTTTTTTTCATTTTTAGGTGGATTGAAAGTTTGGATACTCCCCTTTATCATTTCATCTTGATATTCCATAGTGAAGAAGGTTCAACCGCATTGAGGTTTTGAGACACCACATTTTCATTCAAAAAGGTTGGGAGGATGGTTGGTTCAATGGAATCCCATTTGATTAATTTCGGGTATATGAGAGTTAAGGGATCAATGCTTTGGCTTGGTTCAATGGGATTTAGAGATAAGACCTCATTTTATGTTTTGTACATTGTATCATTCAAGTCTATGACATGTGCTTCTTCAAGATGCTCTAGAGAACTAGGATCAAAATCCCCCTCACTAGAATCTTCTAAGGTTTTTGTTGGATAGAAGTCTTGTGGATTAAACCTAACGTTTGATTCCTCCATAGTAGGTCTCCATGATGTTATGTAGGGTTCTCCTACCCATTGATTTATCTCAATTTCTATACTTGGTACATTATCTATGACCACCTAGTTTGAACTTGATGCTTGATTCTGATTTGGTGCTAAAATGGGTGCTTTTCCTTTGTTAGACATGTATGTATGAATAACATCAATACCCTTATCATGGCATGATTCATCAGATAATGTATCCCATTCCCAATCATTTGAGTCCTCATCACTATGGGACTCTAATTGTAATATTTGATCATAGACTTTGGGATAGTGCTTTTGGGTATACCCTTGTTCTAGGTATCCTAATCTAGTTTTCATCTTGCTATCTCACCATGTCATTTCAATTGGTTCTATAAGTCCTTCATTCCTTGTACCCAAAGATCCTTGGCCTTTGTATCCCATATTTTACATTATTTTGAATCCTTTCCCATATTGATGTGTGGGAATGTTGATATTTTGGATACATTTTTCTTGAGCACTTGATTCCTCATCCTTGTATAACCAATTTAGGATTTTGTTTTCTTCATCCATGGAGGATGATGTGTTGGCCCTCAAAAATTTGTCATAATATTTATGGGGTAGATTTGAGGTTCTTCCATATGACTTTGGAGATAAGGGTAGTTCCATCATTGACAAGGAGTATTCGCCTACACCCTTTTGCCTAATTTTACATTGTTCTTCAAAGTTTTTCATCATATGGTCCATTTTTTGATAATGGGCCTCCTTGGTATAGATTTACATGGATTTTGTTTGGTCTTCTTTCTTCTTTTCAAAGGTAATTTCCTCACTAACCTTTTCTTTCCCTTTTTTCGATGTAGATGAGTTAGTGGGACTTGGAAGGTTTTCAACAACAACAATTTCTTCCTCCTCTTTTTATTTTCCCTTTAAGGATGGAAGATCTTAAGAAATTTTCCCTTGCTCAATTCTTAAGGGTATAGACCCTTCTACATTATGTGGGACAAGAGTATCATTGATAGGCTTTAAGTTATTACAATATTGGAAGGGGTTTGAGTCCTCGCTTACCATGATCTCTTGCCCTCGATAAGGAAATTTCAAACATTAGTGATAGGTTGATGGCATGGCTTGCATTTCATGAATCCAAGGTCTTCCTAATAAGATGTTATAGGTTAGCTTTAGGTCTAAGACTTGACAAATAGTCTCTTTTTGCATTGGGCCAACCCTAATAGGAAGTACTATGACTCCCTTGGAATCTCTTTGTTCGTCATCGTAGGCTTTAATAGTTATCTTTTTCTTAGGGTCAATATCCTCCTTAGAAAATCCTAGGTCTTTTACTAGGTTAAGGGTATAAACATTTAAGCTAGCTCCTCCATCTATAAGTACTCTTTTCACCCTATGCTTATGAATCAAGACTTCTATATGCAAAGGAAAGTTTTGAGGATGATTAAGTGACATGCCATCTTGCTCAGAAAAAGAGAGGCAATGAGGTGCAATGAGGTGTCCCACCATGTTTTGAAATTTATCTACCTCCAAGTTTAAAGGCACATTGGTCTCCAAGAGGGATTTTTCCAAGATATCCTTATGAGTTGATGATAATTTAAGCAACTCAAGAATAGATATTTGAGTAGGATTTCATTGTAATTGATCAACCAAATTATATTTCTTAGATGATGAAGTTGAAGCTTGGTTTGGTAGAACAATTCTTGGAGAATTTGTAGGTAGAGTGATTTTAGAAGCTTTCCCCCTACTGACAACATTAGATGATGCCTCTCTTGATTTATCCTTTACCACCATAACATTTATGGTATTGTCCTCTTCACTTAGAGTATTGATTGTGTTGTCATAGGTATGAGAAAATTTCACTTTCTCATTACCTCTTTTCTAATTTTGGTTGTTGGCATTAGATGACTCACCCTTTTCATGGTTTAGAAAGGGGTTCTTGAAGGCCGTATGATCCTCATTGTTTTCTCACCCTTCAATTTTGATAGTTCTATCATCTATTAGGTCTTGCAATAAGTGTTTTAACTTCATGCATTCGTTGGTTTTGTGACTCTTATTTTGATGATACTCAAAATGGTGAGAATAATTCCACCAATTAGGTTTAATTTGAGGTTCATAAGGTCTCAAATCAGGTAATGTGATAATCTTATTAGCAACCAAGGTTCTTAATGCGTTCTCCAAGGGTTCACCTAAAAAGGCAAATTTTCTCTTTTGATATGTGGTGAAAAAGGGTTTGGGCTTATTCCCATTGGAATTATTAAAAGGATTATTATAATTGTTGTTGGGATTGTTGGAATTTTTGTTGGAATTACTGGAATTAAAGGGAGCTTTATTCATTTGGTTTGCATTATATGAAGAATTGGCTCCACTTGATAAGTTAAAAGGGGTTGCCTTCAAGTTGTGGGCCTCCACAACTCCATTGTTCACAAGATTTTTGTTATTATTCTTTAACCATAACTTAGGTTTATCATTGTGATTATTGGCCCTTCTATTATTAACATAATTAGATACATAATGGTTATTGTTTTTGTTGGTATTGGATTTATTGTCTTTAAACAATTTTATCTCTCCTCTTTTTACCAATACGTCTTCAATCTTGATCCCATTTTTGATAAGTTTTTCAAGTGTTGGGGGACATTGAAGTTGTAATCGATAATTCATCTCCATGGTCAAATTTTTTGTAAATATTTCCATCGTCTCCTTCTCGGGATACCTTGCAAAAATGGTCCTCCACCTTTGTATGAATCCTAAGAAGGATTCACCATCTTTCTATTTGGTATCACACAATTTGAGCATTGTGATTTCATGCTTGATATTATAGGAGTAGTGGGTTACAAACTTAGAGGCTAATTCCTCAAAAGTCTTTATTCCTTGTGGGAGCTTAGAGAACCATTCCATGGCAGGACCTCCCAAGCTCCTAGGAAAAATTCTCATTAGGTATGTAGTGTTGTGCATGAACTCAATGCTTAAGGAACAAAACTCCCTTAGATGATCCTATGGGTCTGTTTTACCCATATACTTATCATATTTAGGAAAAATAGTATTGAAGGGAAAAGGTGCCATGACCAAGCTTTTGTCAAAAGGAAAAGGACACAAAGCTTCAATAGAAAAGGGCTTAGGTTCGGATTCCTTTTTCATGAAATCAATTTGTTCTTGGAATGTTTTTAATTGTCTAGTCATAGAATTCATGGGGTTATCTTCTTCTTGATTCTTCTTAAGTTTTTCTATATCATAGTCATGTGGGAGCTTTACCCCCACTTGGGCTAGGTTTAGGAAAAAATTATCCCTATCCCTATCTATCAATTTCTCCATGACCTCAAGAAAATCATTATCTTGGGCTGCTCTATCAAATTTTTATTCAAGGGTTTCTTTAGGTCTTTGATTGGCATTATTAAAGTTTTCATCATTTCCTCCTTGATTGTAGTCACGAAATGTGGAATTTTGATCCATTATATCACCTTCTTTCTCAAAAAGATTTGGGAGACTATCCCCTTGGTTATAATAATTGAAAGGAGTTTGGTATTCAAAATCATTAACTTCATTTTCAACACAAGTGTTGTTTCCTCTTAAGAATAATTTGAGTTTGTGAGAACGTGTGGAAATTGACATCCAATAAGGTTTGATTCAAATTGGTCCTTAGATTTGGTAATTGTTGATTATATTTGAAGAGATTAAAAATGTAAGATGAAATTTCAATGGATATCTCTTTCACTTGTTTTATGTATTTCCAAACACAAAAATCACGCATACACTTGTTTCTTTTTACCCACTACACAATAAGTGTTTGATTTTGAAAGTACGTTATCATAGGTTTTGCACAAAAAGACACTTCAAGCAATCTACCTAGCTCAAGATTGGTTCGTAAACATGGCTCTATAAGGTAATATTTTCTAATTTAACAAGGTTTTAGTCAATATTCCATCCAAAATGGATATTAAACTTTCATCCTCCAAGTATATTAGGAGGCTTCCCACCACCGATATGTCAGAGTTTTGCACAATCTGTGAGGACTACTCGAGGAAGTTCAAAAATTTAGTATCTTTTTGTCACACACCCCATTAAGGATGCATGCATTTTGTTTTATAGTGGGTTGGATTCTCATGGAAAAATAAAGTGTATCCCACTTTGGGCTGTCCCTCTCACCGGCATCGTTAAGGCAAATTCTCGGGAGGCGAGCCCAACTATTGATCTAACATGTTCATTGGAAAATGGAATAGAGAAATAGGTTGTGGGAATTTGGTTCACCAAAAAGGTGAAGAGCATATCCCTATCCACTTCTTTATCCCCAAACATGATTAACAAGGTTCAATTTCCAACCCACTAACTAAAGGGATTCGAGTATTGCTACTCTCTTCCACAAAAAAGGGGTTTTCAATTTAGTGTTTAATTTGCTCAACCTTTCTTCGTAATCAAAGAGTTTAACACTTTTGGCATTTTGATTCACTAATAAAAGTGAAGAGAATAGGCCTAATGTTAAAATTTTCAAACAAAGATAGGTTGTTTTTAATTACTAAATTCTGAAAACACCAAAGCCACAATTTAAGTACAAAAATGACAAAGTTTAAGGCTTACCTTTTCCTTCTAGCTAGCAAAGGCTAGGGGCATATTTGATTTATTTTCATGTTTTAATGCTTACCTTGGCTATCATTCCTTTCCAATGTGCTTTTCCTCAAACAAATTAGTCAACAAAACTAGCCAAAGTGAAGGAAACAAAGATAAAACTAAAGAAAGCAAGCTAAAATTGAAGTTTAAGCCTTAATTTCCAACTTTGAGCAAAACTTGATTTAAGGTGAAAATATCCAATTTAATAAAATAAATTTTGCCTTGTATGCTTCTACAACTTTAAGATAATGTCCATGTACCTTTCCTTCTTGCTGTGAATCCTCAAGAACAAGCTTAATGTGAGCAATGTTCTCCTTTTTAATCTTCCTTGTCAAAGCTTTGCTTTCTTGATTGAATCTGCTCTCTGGCTTTTTTACTTTTCTGTGATTAGTCATCCTATAGAGACATAAAAATCATTTTCTAACAGTCAGATTATGAAAATTTGCAGTTTATTCTAAAGCACTGCAGAAATGATTAAAAGCGCTATTTAACTATTTAAAAGCGTTGTCAATCAAATTAAAAGGACTATTTAAACTTTTAAAAGTGCAGCAACAGAGAGTAAAAGAATTAAGAAAAGGCATTTAAAAGTAAGTAAAAGCCCTGGAGAAATATGCAAATGTGCTCGGTAGTCAGGGAATAAGCGCTGATAGAATTTAAGATAGAATTTAGAAGGAATCGAAAGCGTTGTTTCTCTGTGTGAAGGCACACAACTTTGTTGTGGAAGCACTGAAACAATGCTCAGAAGTGTTGTTTAACTGCTCAAAAATGTCATTTGAAGTTTTAGAAGTGATGTTTCACTGCAAAACCGAGAGTTATACATGCAAAAATTTGAACAAATATGAAGATTATGAGATTTTTATAAAGTGAAGCCTACTGCCCCACGGTGGGCGCCATTTTGTATACTAGAAATAGTATCTTCATAGAATTAGTATTGAACAATAAATCAAATAGAAACTAAATAACCACAATTAGCAAGTCTATTTAGCAAATAAAGAACAATTAAGCATTCTATGGCTCTCTAACTAAGAGTGTTAATGGTGAAGCTCTTAGCAAGCCTCCATTAATGACAGTCCTAGAATGAGAAATGAGTGATAAGCTAAGCTAATTAATTCAATTCCAAATAGAAATGCTCAAATTAACTTCTAAATTGCCTTTCTAGATATAATTCTCAAGAGGTTAGATGCAATTATCATATTTGTGGATTTATTTATGAGTGATTTATGCCTTGCTTATATAGGATTTGGCAAGGGTAGGGGGTGTAGTTGAGTTGAGCATGATTGGGCTTGAGTTGAGTCTTTGGTTCCACCCTTTGAAGAAAATTTAAATATTGTGTTCTCAAAGCTTGGGACAAGTAGACAAGATGAGTGGACAAGATGCTCTTTCAATTTGAGTGATTGAGATTGAATTTGGCTTGATCCATGTGAGCTCTTTTCTTAAATCCTATTGGTTGAGGCTTTTAACTCCCATGTGGTGTTGAGAGAAATTAGGATTTATTCAATTGATTTTAATTCATTTATTTAGCCAAGTGTACCCCTTGAATGGGTTGATTTTGATTTAATTCAAACTATATAATTAATTAGATTAATTGCACATTGATTTGATTAGTTTTAATTGATCTTTTGTCTCGTGATTTTGATTTATATTGAATTAAGACTTGATTTTAATTTTGATTGGCTAAATGCTTGTTGTGATTCAATTGCCTTGATTTTGCCTTGATTTTCCTTGATTACTCACTTGAATGATCATGTCCACTTTTAGGTGATTACACTTACTATAGCTACTATCAATGTTAATGGTATAGTAAATAATTTTCGATAAACATTCTAGCTCCCTTTTTTACGATGTGTAGGAAGGCGAATATTTGTAGCAATAAGGAACTTGAGCAAATAATTTTCATCCATCTTATCTTTAATCGATTTGGTCCACTTGGATTTTTTTTCCTGACAATTGTGTTTGAATAGGTTCCAATCACATTTAAGCAGTCACATGAGAATAAGAAACAACCAATAAAATATTATTTGTATCATGTTGCACCCTTATTTACATGACTTGTATAAATAATTATAAAAATAAATTAAGTATAATTAGTAAAAAAATAATTATTATTTAAATAATTATAATAAATAGATTTTAAGTATTTCTATCTATTTGCTTTTATACATTAATAATGTAGTGTATATTATACAAATAATAGATACATGAAAATTGAACAAATAATTAAAACATTAAATAGATTAATTGTTATATAAACAGTAAATATTTAGTACGTAAGTAACAAGAAGAACAATTAGACCTATAAAATCTAGTTATTCAAAAATTTGAAGTAGATGCAAAAAAAATTGAATATTTCTAGAAAAATCATGAGTATTATGAATAATTTTATCAAAATATTTAGAAAATTTTGTAGATGTGGTAGCCAGTTTTATATGCTATGACAAGAAGCACATAATTAATTTGAAGGAAAATCCAATCGATGTGAAGGTAACTCTTCCTAGAGAACTTGAAAAGAACATAATCTCTAAGAGTACAAAGATGGAATACTCGATCTTTTCCTCTCTATTTTAAATTGATTTTTTTCATTTTGATCTAAGAAAAAACTAATTTCTCCACAATATTAGAATTAAAATATTGTACATTTTTAGTGCCAGTATTAATTTAAATTAATAAAATATAATTCCCCGCTCTATTTTTCAATGTAGGAATTGAATTTTACATCTTCAATAACATTTAAATGTGAGAGCTAAATTTTAAGTACTAATATTTATTATTATAAGAAACAACAAGATCTGAAAGATACAAATGAAGCACAACATAATAGCGAAAATCTACTATAGAATAATGTAAATGAAGAGAGTACATATAGACCCTAAGTGCAACCAAATCCAACCATGGAAAGAGGGATGAACTAGAGTGGTGGCAAAACTACCCAAGAGACTAGGATGATGTGTCAAAATGAAGTCGACACATCTCTAGTAGACTCCTGAAGGATGACGACTTGTGTAGACAAGTGTCAAATGACTATGGACAACTAGTTAATATTAAAATCCTAAGTGTAAAATAAATAATTACACTAAAACCCCCCTTAAGCATAACTTAGGAGGACAAGATAACAAAATGAGTCTTGGCTACTAGCCATGTTAGGTACTCATGTATAATGCAATCTCTCATAAAAGGAGAAATATAGAAAACCCAGTGGGAACAAAACTATCCTCTAAAAAAGAGATAAGAAGAGAAGAATCCTATAAGGCCTCCCCAACAAATGATGTTGCTACTGATGAATCTACATGAATATGACTATCATTTGTTGAATCATCTAAATTATGAGGACTGGAATCAGGATATGAATGAGAGCTCATATGATGTGTAACACTAGAATATGTATTTTCTTGAGCAAATAAGATCCCACCTTTCAATTTCTCTTTGTCGTTAGTACTTTCCTGATTTGAAGAAGATACTCTGATAGAATCAATTACCTGAATATTATATTTTTTTAGTAGAAAAGTGAGGTGTTCAATTTGTTTCTTCATGCATTGATGCTCTTCATGACCAATCTTTTTACAAAAGGAATATTTAACTCTCTCAATAATTGATTTACTTTGTTGAGATGATTTATCCTTCTTGAAGTTATCAATTTTATCTTCTTTCTTCCCTTCTTTGTCCTTTTAGTTCTCTTTTTCTCTCCTTAAGCATTTTGATGCTTTTTTATTTTCTGCATTAGAGCTTGTGCCTTTGTAGATTTCAAAGTACCCATTTGAATTATCTTTTCTTGCTCCCTTGTAAGATCCTCAATGAATTTATCAAGTGAGGGCATAGACCATGAGGCACCAAAGGATCTTTTAGTAGAATATAAAGTAGAGACAAACACAAAAAAATTAGAGCCTAGTTTGAAAAGTACATAAAGGATTAATTGATCTTCTTTCTTGTCAATTCCATAATCTTTTAACTACAACTACAAAGATTTAACTTTAGTGAAGAAGTCCTCTAAAGTTGAAAAACTATAAGGACTAAGACCTAGGAGTTGATTTTCCAACTTATGACTTCTAAGTTCATCAATTGTCCCAAATAGTTATTTTAAGAGCTTCCCAAACTTTTTTGGGTGTTTTCAAGTTCTCAAAATGATATACTAATTCAGGAGATAGGTTTAAACATGGAAAGCCAAATGCTTGGTCACACGTATTGAAAAAAAATTCTTTGTCCTTGGTTGCATTAGGTTCTTTTTATGTTCCCATTGTCACCCTATATAAGCCTTTATTCTTTAGTACAAGATTGACTTTTAACTTCAAATCATGATAATTGAAAGGTGTTAGAGGTTCTATAGTCACATTAGAATCCATGTTAATGGACTTAGATTGTTTCTTGTAGAATGTAGAAAAGATGAAAACTTCATAAGGAAGTGAGAAAATTAGAAAAGACACAACACCCCCTTGATTATTTGCCCCCCCTTATTTTTGGCACTTTATAGGAGTGCTTTGTAACCAAACCCACAAAAAACACTCAAAATGGTACTTTATAATGATAACGTGTGAGTGTCTCCATTAGATTTGTGACAAAAAAATATGCATTTTTGTAAAAAATAGAACTCAATTTTGAGTTAAGGAGAAAAAGTTATGAGAAAATGAATTTTTGTCTCTTCACAAAATTATCCACCTTCATAAAAGCAAATTTATGCTGAAAATATTTTATCTCCACCAAAAAATTATATTCCCAAAATAAAAATAGAAGGTTTAGAGTTAACCCCCTAGGGTAGGGAGGAACTGGGGGCTAAAAAACCATGTGACCAAGGGCTAAACTTTAAAAAAATTGCATGCACAACCCAACGCATAAGCAGAGGATAGAGGATGATGCTTGGATTTTCAAACCATGTCAAACTATTTTAAAAAAAAAAATTGTTGGTGCCTAAAACCGTCATCACTGATTGTGTATGCACCCTTTCCAAAGCTTGAAGTTAGGGAGCTTGTAGATGTTGTCACGTTTGCCTCCCTAGTGCTTCCACTACTCGATATGATGGGGGAATATAACAATACACACAGATCCATCATTTCCAGCCACAAATCCATCATCACTAGTCATGCCAAGGGTTTTTAGAACACCATGTTGACTCACATAACCACTGTTGCCTTCACAATATCTCAATATGACTCTGATACCATATAAGAAACAACAAGATCTAAAAGATAAAAATGAAGCACAACATAATGGAAATTTTTTTCTATACAATAATGTAAATGAAGGGAGTACATATAGACCCTAAGTGCAACCAATTCCAACCACGAAAAGAGGGATGAATTGGAGTGGTGGGAAAAACTGCCCAAAAGACTAGGATGATGTGTTGAAATTAAGTTGACACATCTCTAGTAGACTCCCAAAGGATGATGAATTGTGTAGACAAGTGTCAAATGACTATGGATGACTAATTAAGATTAAAATCCTAAGTGTAAATTAAATATTTACACTAATAATTTTTTTAAAAATAATTTTAATATAAAGTTTTTTTTTTATCGGTAAAAGATCGTGGCCAAAATATTTTATTAATATGAATATATGTACAAACTAGTTCAATAGGGGCACCAGAAGAAAAGAACTGGGTGAAGAAAACCTCTAGTCTTGCCCCACAAACAAATTATTATATTTATCTTTCTTTATATACATCGCGGATTACAACCCAAGGTAATGTGGAGGATTATATCATCACCTCATAAATACACACAATATGTTTAATATAATATTTTTATTTTAAAATCTTGTAGTAATCAAGCATGCCCACAATTCATCCAGGAACCATCTAAACATCCTCTTGAGACACTTTGTAAGCCCCTCCACATTTTCTGATAAATCTAGGATCACATTTGATTGTCTGCTCACAACGAACCAACCATTTGATAGGGATAAAACATAGTGACAACCATATCCCATAGTACTTCTTATTTTCATTGTATAGAATGGCCCCTGAATAAGCCAGAGTGTGAATGCTAGCTTGGATAATTTATATTGAGCTTTGAAAAATATATAACTTCCTCATATCTATCATAAATGGATTGATTAGGTTCAGGTTCCAAATAATTCCAAGCTCCAAACACATCCCTCAGCTACATGGAGTAGTCCAGACCATTGTCGACCCTATTTTAGGAACCAATTCCCATCACCAATGATGCACTTGGGTTCTTGTAGTAGCAAAATATTACTTATTAATTTATATAGATGACGTTTTTCCATCCTTCTCATGTCAGGGACCACAAGGTCCTTGATATTTCATGATGCAAATTTCATTGGATCCCAAGGGAAGCCTTTTCTCCCTTGGCACTTTTCCTCTTGAGGAAGTCTACCATACTCAAGATGCCTTTCTCCATAGCCTCCTCCTCTCTCTCTCTTTTTTATTGGTTTTCCTTCCCCTACCATTCTTACCTTTCCTTAGTAGTATGGCCGCATATTGGCTAATGTGCCTATGGTCAACTTAATGCAGTGCATCCTCCTAGTTTTTCTCCTCCAATGCCATATCTTCTTCTGATTGGTTAATATCTCCAATTTCATCCACATCTTCTTTATGCAATTCCGCACTTATGTTTCCTTGGTTAAAATATCATCTAAATCAGACTATATATGTGGTCCCTCTTCTAGAGATTTAGGTAGATTGGGGCAAGGGCAGTCAGGTTCTTTCCTCATCACCAACTCCTGGTTGTTTGATTCCATGAATCTAGGGTTTACAACCATCACGCTTGTGGTTTTGGCTTCCAATATTCTTTCTTCTTTTTTGGGATTCAATAATCATTTGTCATATGATTCCTTCTCCCACATCTTGAATAGTAAAAATTTTCTTCTTTAATCTCAAGGTGTGCCCTAAGGTTTTTTTTTGTTTTTTTTCAGAATCTTGCAGATGGTCACAATCTTCATTTTTTTGTAAATATAAGAATCACCCTCAGTAATATCAGAATCAATCTCCACAAAGGTTTTGAGTGGTCTCCCAATTTTCTCTAGGGCTTCTTCATTCCAATATTCCATTGGGAGATTGTGTAATCTAACCCACACTAGTTTGTCACATGGATTAGTTTTGGCTGGATTGAAGTTCCTTTGCCATTTTTGCATATATAGGGGGTGTAATTCAATACTCTAGATACCATTTTTTAATAGTTTCTCTTGTTCATCCTCTAAAGCAAAAATTACAATAAAGAAGCCTTTCGGGAGAAATTTTGTGATCAGAGGGCATTTCCAAGACTCCTTGATCCGTTTGTTGATTTTTTTTCTTTCAGGTCTAGTTCCTATAAAATGATAGATGATTGCCAAATCATCTAGGAAATTAAGGACGCTATCAATCTCTTCTGATACATCGATTGTTGGCATCTCCAAGCTTTCACTAAAACCACCAAAAACTTGTGTCTTCCTTTTGATACCCTGATTTGTCACTGATTTACCCCAACTGAATTTGGATATTTTCGCTAAGCCATCTACTAAATGCGAGCCGCTCTTCTCCATCCGCTCACTATTTTTTTTTTTAAACATCATATTACCATATATCAATTTTAATATAAAGTTTAATGTAATTTAAATAAGTCACATTAATTGAGTTGAAATAATGTGTGCATTTTAAGACACTATCTAGTTAACATAAAGTTGGAAAATGTATTTTAATTTTGTCTTGTGAATATACTTCAATGAGAAATGTTCTCTTTTTGAGGCGCAATGGGTTTTTAGTTAATATGAATAAAATGAATGAATTTGATGAATAACATATTATAGGAACACTTTTACAAAGAAAAACATATATTTTTTACTATTGTTTTCTATGAGATTGAATGAAATTAGAGTTTGTGGGAGCTAGCATTGTTACACTATAATCCTCTTCTCTTACTAATGTCTAAGGAAATTAAAAATTACACTATTGCTAGGACTAACATAAGGAAAAATAATTTCCAAATGAGAATACACAACCAAATATCCATGAAATCATCTAATGACATGCAACCAATATTAAATGACATGAACATGGAGAGAGAGAGAGAGAGAGAGAGAGAGAGAAACAAATATTTATTTTGTTAGTTTCTTCAAGAAATTATAAATTATTTTATTCATAAATATTGTAACGCCCCACCAGGGAACCCAGAAGGCTAAGGCTAAAATCCTGACGATTTTTTTTTATTTTAATTTTACTTACTTAAATAGATATATCATATTTTAAAATTAGGTTAAGGTCAAACATCCCTCTAGGTTCCCTAGTGTTGTTACCAACATTATTTTCACAATTTATCCAATGCTTTTCTACTTGATTAGATACATACATAAAAGCATCAATTTAGAGTTACATAAGTTACTTATGCCATAAGTATACAAGTTACATGGTCTACTTTTATCCATTCATCTTATCCTATTATGATTGTTATTATTTTCTATCATCTTTAACATGAGTATTTATCTATGCATCGCATATAGGTGAATAGTTTACAACAAGGTTTAAACTTTTAAATCACATCTTATGACCAAGTATTTGATTATCCACTTTTTTCTAAAATTACATGTGTGGATCTTGAATTTATTTATATATAAATTAACATTCATAATAAGGAACTGTTATTTCCTTTATCAACTTTCACACTTAAGATTACATCATGAAATTTCTACAGTATTGAAGCATATAAATCACACCATACAAGGAATTTATAACATACATTATTTCAGATTGAACATCAAATAGCACTTGCAAGACATTTCCTTGGAAAACTACATCTTTAAAGATAACATTTTTAACCCTTTCCTTTCTCCTAGAGATACCCTTTTTCATATCTTTACAAATTACATAGAGTATCGAGTCTCCTTCAAGGGCTCACACAATCAGTAATAGGATATCATTATTTTGGAAGCTACATAGAATCATCACTTTTTTAATACAACATTTTGAAATGCAAGATATAATGAAATGATCTTCAACACCTTCAGGTAGGGATTGAATGCAAGCCATCCATGAAACCACAGACAATACCTCAATATAATGCCACTCATCCACATGGATCCATAAAGATCCACTTCCCCATGCTAGGAGATAGAACCAAAGTCCACACGGGAAATCTAGGGTTGTCTGAGGGTGTGGGATATCCCTTCCCAACACAACAACAAAATTTAAGCCTAAACAAGTTGCAAATATCAAAACATAAATTTTAAAGTACAAATATCGAACCACCAATATTGCAATACAATTATCAAACAACAAGAGGAGATTTCTCTATAGTACGGGCTAGGTGAGTATCATTGCATATTCCTTTATGTTGGGATCCTTCCTAGCAGTCATGTAATTTGGTGCCCTCATATGGCCTACCTTAGTAGCTACAATGACCTTGATACTCCAACATGACCTATGCAGACTATCAATCAATCTTTTATCTTATTAATTTTTTTATTAAACCCTTACCCATTCCCAACCATTTTAATTAATGTTAGATTTTATTTACACATAACTCACCCAAAGGCTATCCTAGTGACCTCCACGACCCATAATCCTAATGTGAGCCACTCACCTAGTGCACCTAGGAACCCTAATCACACAAAATCCATATGGGGAAATTCAGGACTCTACAACAAGACATCTCTCCCTTGGATTCTCAGGTGTTTTCCTATGATCCACATCATCAAGACAAATCCTAACTCTAAAATGTAGTATGGTGGCATAACAAGAATGGATATCTCAACAAAGCTCTTTAGGGATACTACACCACACTCTTCCATAATAGAGAGCAACATAAGAAAAATAAAAGTACAATAAAATATAAAATGATAAATATTTATAGGGATAAGAATGTACTATAAACCAATAATCTCGCAGGGACCTATGAATCAAAGGAGAAGACACATTAAAATTGTCTCAAAATGGTGGCAAGATAAAGACATGTTTAAATTTTTGTGAATTTTCTCACGTGGGTTGATTGCAAGAGGGTTATTGGTTAAGAGAGGAGTAAAAGTGAGTTGCAGATGTGTCCTAGTGGTTGGAAACACAAGAGACCCTTTTTATGTGTGATTCTAGTGATTTTCTTAGTGATATATGCATGATTGTTTCTAGAACATATGTATGACTGTCATAAAAATACAGTCTTGGTGTGGGGATCATAAATTTTTCTTACACCATTGGATTTACCTAATGTTTGGATATGTTGGAGAAAACCTAATTGTGCACATTCTCACTAGAGCGGTTGTTAAAATACTTTCAGGTCCAAAAGTTACATACACCGTAGTATGGGTCTAAGAAAAATTACTTGTAAATTACTCAAAAGATCAACACAATAAACATTCACAGAGACAAGATACTTTCCCTTTTTCCTATTGAAAACTTAAAGTTTCCAAACCACCATAAACAATTAAATAAATTTATAATACATAGAGCATGATAGCACAGAGAACCATATCTTTTCACAAGTCGAACAAGGAAAATCCTTTTGAGAAGACAATTTTTTTTCTTTCAGAATACAAACACAATATGCAAACCAAGACACTTTGTCTATTTCCAATTATCATTTTAATTATTATGCTAATTATATCACATCCCTTAATTCTATTGTATTTAAAGTATACACACACATAGATAGATTAAAGATTACAATATATACATATATATTTCTACTTACAGGAAGTTTTGTGGGTTCCAAACCCTACCTGAGATCCTGTCGATAAATTCCTTTATAGTATAATTAATCCTGACTCTAATTTCCTATTACAAGGCTCCCAGATCCTCTAATTACGCTCCAACACTCAAAGAGCCTTTTCTAATAAGAATTCTACAAAAATTCCCAATCTTTCATTCAATTTCTGATCACTTCCCAACCTAATACCTTCTTCCTCATTCCTGTCCCCCCAAACTATAAGAAGGATCCCTTATAAATAGACCTATAATCAGTTGCAAAGGTCATGGAGGTTGCTTCCCATGAACCAATGTCTCCCTAAAGTTAATAAATAATATTTTAATTAACTTAAATATAAC
Source organism: Chamaecyparis obtusa (assembly GCA_027943335.1). Classification (NCBI taxonomy): domain Eukaryota; kingdom Viridiplantae; phylum Streptophyta; class Pinopsida; order Cupressales; family Cupressaceae; genus Chamaecyparis; species Chamaecyparis obtusa. The sequence continues at coordinate 954,158 of BSBK01003857.1, read as the reverse complement.
CCACCTTAGGAAAAACAAACTTACCTAACATTCCTCCCGTGAATTTACTACCAACCAAATATTAATAATAATATGCCAAGCATAAGCAAATCATAACTAATATATATAATTTTTATTTATTTTTAATTCTAAAAATACACTTAGTATTTATTTAAATATAAAGTAATGGGGTAAGGTTCTCAAGGAAAACACTTACCTCATTGGTAACTTGGGGCCCCTCATAAAGGTGAGGTCCCAAGATCCACTCCTCTCCCCAACATATTTTAGAGAGAATTGCAGGAGAGAATATAGGGATTAGATTTAGGTTTTATTCTATTTTATTATTTTCTTACCTTTTTAAATTTTGATTTACTTTTATTCTACATTTTATTAATACACATATTTTTAAACATATTTGACTTACCACTCTTTAAAAAAACCCACACACACATAAATACAACACATTATATACAAACACACATATATAAATATTTATACACATATGCATATAAGTGTGCACCCATACATGCATACTTATGTATATATCATTACAAGAAGGAATAATGAAATATATAAACAAAAACATCCTTAATAAGAAGAGTCACGAGACATAAAAAATACAACCAACCCCCCCCCCCCCAAAAAAAAAAAAAAAAAAAAATGACCAATCAAGTAAAAATGATATCCAATCCACCCACTGGGATCAAAACAACTATCAGAGCACAAGTCTATGGCCGTTAGGGTGTTTCCCTATGTAAAATTTGGGACCATCTTTGAATCAACAACTTTTTGAGGATTTTAAGGCACACTTAGACCTGTGTAGCTAGGTGCAGTTGATACTTGGTACCTATACATCCCTACATCACCCAACAACAACATATACAACAACCTATATGTACAAATAGTAGTTGACAAGGAAGGAGGAGTGTGATATCATGTAGATCTCCCACAAGAGTGACTACGACTGCCTCCCCTCATCCTACAAACACACCAAACAGAGTATACACCAAAACATGATGGGTTAGCGTAGTTAGCCCAAATCATAATCATAATCAAATAAATGCATTAATCAAAGAAATTATTCTTTAACCACAGGAAAGTAAACATGTACATTAAATGATAAAAATGTTATCCTTTAAGCAACATAAAGGTACTATCTAAACATATATCTAGTTGATATTCATGATAGTCAAAACACAATAGATAGTATCATCAAAATAGGTATTCCAAGAAGATAAATCATCATGCAGACAAACGATCATCATAGATCACAATAAATGATTTGTACTATATAATATTTAGGAGCCTAGTCATAAAATATATTATCAAGCACAATCTTACAGTATGTCATCATCTTAAGCAAGGAACCCTATATATATAAAGAATAAATAAATAATGAAAGGGAAATCTTTTAAATCAAAATGAAAGATTAAATTGCTTAGTTTTTGGAGTTAGAGGAAGAACACTTCACATAACAGTGATAGAGTGTGTCTCTTTCTAAAAATAATGTAGTAAGTAACAATAGAAAACTTTCAAGAAATCTTCAAATTTGTTGAAGTTTTAGTAGTAGTAGTAGTAGTATATTTCTACCATTTAAATGTTGTAAGAAGCTTATAAATTTAAACATAATATTAGTTACCAATAGGAAGCATGAAATATGCCTCTATTTTGAATTTCAAATAGAGCTCTTATAGTTTTACCATGAAAATACATTAGAAAAATTGTATAAATGTTTGTGCAAGTACATTTTCTTCAAAATAAAATAAAATGTAAAAACATTATAATGGACATGAAGCACAATAACATAAATGAAAATAATAAATATTGTCATTTTGATCATAAAAACTACAAAAATGGTCTAAAATAGATTCTAACACATGAAAAATAGATTCTAAGATAGGTACAATTAGTACTCTCAAAATTATAGGGTAGCGAGTTTAGACATCACATATCTTTGTGAATTTCTAATTATATTCATATTATTTATTGTGCGATCAATCTAAAATTTTAGAAATTTATTCATCTTAGTGTTATTTAGAATTATTTTATATCTTATATTCAAAGAGTCATATTTAAGTTGGTTTAATTAGACAAAGTTGGTATTAAAGGCTTTGAAATCCTTCCGAATTATTAATTTTTAAAACATTAATGTTTTATTGTAAATGAATACTTTGATATTGTTTAAATTTATTATAGAATCTAGACTACCTTACATTGCTAACCTATAGAGCCAAATGGTAGTCATCTAAATTAGTTATTATATTATATGAAGAAAGCTTCACAATACTCATAATGAACATGTACACTTTGACACTTTAGAGTTCTTAATTTTTGTTTTGATCGGTAAACATAGGTATATATCATTAATTATAAACACAATTATTAGACTATAAAGTAAAGATTGGTCTGAGTCCAAAAAACTAGACCATGAAACCACATTTTTTCTAAATAACTAGCCAACCACTTTCATAAACCATAACCTAAAAAAAAATCCTTGACACCATATAGACAAAGACTATATCCTCCCTTTACATAATTAACACCAAAATGTTTATAGATATGAACATTGTTTGAACTATACAACTATAAACCTTGCATAATCTTCTAGGTATTTACTCAAAATTTAAAAAAATACAAAATTTTGTAAACAAAAAAGACCAACAACTTCATTTTTTCTTCTCCTCTTGACATAGGATTCTCAAGGCACCACGACAAAAAAAATTGATGTGATGTCCACATCTGCGCAGTAGTGATATTCTAATTTTATATACTCCTCCCCTAGTATTATTTCTACCATTTGAGAAAATATGGGGTCTTCAAACTTTTAAAAAAAATCATTCAATTTTTTTGAAATGCTACCTAGAAATGTTAGTTCCTACTTGTTGGTGATGAGGGTAATGTCCACCCCAAATATCTTTTCCTGTTTTAAATGTGAAAAGAAAAGAGATTCATTACCTTTTGAAAGGAGTTAGTGCATTCCTTGTAAAGCCTTGAATTTACCATAAATGTGGTATGAGTAGATTTAGCAGGTGGTAGTGTCCATAAGCCTCCACTCATTTAAATTGTAATGTCTTGGAGATCATGAAACATCCTTTCATCTTGTGGGTAATTTATGGTGACCACCCACTTACACAATGTGTTTTCCACATCATTTCCTTCATGCTTTACATGGGTAATTTTTAAATTTTCTAATTTTATATGTTTCTTTCTAATTAAAGTAATAATTTTATTAATTTTTCTAGGATGGAGCTTTTTCATTATTAATGAATTTTATAATAATCAAAGATTCACCTTCTAAATCTAGATTTGGGATCTCAAAATGTCTTTCCATTCTAATAGTAGATAAAGTTGCTTGAGTTTTGGCTTCATTGTTTGTACCCTCTAGAAGTTTTTCAACTCCAAAGGTAATGATCTGTCTAGTGTAATCTTAGACAACAAATTGCACCCTATATGGACTAGGGTTGCCTTTGAAACCCCCATCTAAATTAACTTTTATCCAATCCTCCTCTAGATTACTCCACACAACCTACTCTCGCTTGTTAGAAACTAGATCAACATAGGAAGGCCTATTAACAAACCCGAATTTAATTAGTAACCATCTTGAATGAATTTGATTATTGAGATGATTGAAAGGGATCTTTCTAGGGTTAACATAGAGATTGAATGACTAACCAATTATGACATTGAGATCTCTAATCTTACCAACATTTTGAAAATTGGCTCCTCTTCAAAACTATATTGTTTCCTTTCCTTCCAAATTTCCCAAATAATTGTTGTAGGGTGAATCTTCCAAATACTAGAAAAGGTTGAGGTATGATGCTTTGTATGCCATCCAATAAAAAAATTCCTTCAAAGTGGTTGGGAAGGGAAGTTTTCATTCCAATTTTTGATATAAAAATTGTCAACATCTTGATGTAGAGTCATACTGAAGGAAAAGATAGTCTAAAGTTTCAAAATTGTAATTAAATAATACACATTTAAAAGGACCTAAAAAAAATGTTTTTCAATCTCTCCCCTATCAAAATTGACCTCTCAAAGCCAATTAGGCATATGATCCAACTTTGGGTAAATTGACTTTATTCCGATAGAGATGATAATGCCAATCCTCCTTTAATACTGGTGCTTCTAAAATATTATAACCAATTTTGAATGAATACTTACCAAAATTTGAGTTGTACCAAATGACTTTATCATTAGAGTCAATGAGAAACACTCTCCTTTGATAAAAAAAGTTTTAATAATTCAACTTTCTCTACCAATAGCGGAAGACAATTTACTAATTTGCAACATCCAACCAACCTTCCATTAGTCTTGTTCTCAACAAAAAAATCAATCACTTTTTCCCCTAATGAGCCTATGTAATTTGATTTAATGGTACCTTGGATGTTCACTCAAACTAGAAGACTATCCCATGATTCATCCTAGAAGCTAGCATATCTATTATCACCCAATTGCCAAGTTAGATGATCTGTGATTATTAGTCAACAAGATACTAAGAAGTTCCAAATTGATGAGCCTTTTAATTATTAGTCTATCTGTGGACTAGTTGTCCAAATATTTTGATTGAAGAATATGTGTCCATTTCTGATTTAGATTGATTTACATACTCCAAATAAGATTTTCTCCCATAGCCCCACTCATAAGCTTCCTATTTCTTAAACCCGTTCCACTGCATGTTTGGTTTTGCAAATCTTGTTCAAGCCAATAACAAAATATTGCCCACCTTTTGATTCACATTCTAGAAAAAATTTCTCATCTTTTGTTTAATCATCTTAATAATCTGAGGAGGTATTCTCAAACACATCATAGAAAAAGGGAAACAATATAAATTATTGATCTTAACATTAAAATGTTCCTTGCTAATGTGATCCATTTATTTTCCATCTCTCTATCATGTTTGAGAAAATATCTACTAATTTTTGCCAAAGTTTGATTTTTTAGCACCATCGAATAAAGACACACCTAAAAATTTCCCCAAGAGTTTTCCCAATTTGATCCCAAGAAGCTTCACAATGTCTCTTTTTTTATCTATTGTAGTATTAAAGAAGAATAATTCAAACTTTTTCTAATTGAAATTTTGGCCTAAGGCTTTACAATAGTCATTTAAAGTGGATTTAATATAGTGAGCTTCACTAACTGTGGATTCAGCCATAAAAAGAGTGTCATCAAAAAATTGAAGATGGAAATAAGGTTCCAAACCCCACACAATCTTGATCCCTTTCCACAAACCATCTAGTCTCTTTTTTGAAATGAGCCTCCCCAAAACTTCTACCATTATAATGAACAAAAAGGGATACAAACAATCCCCTTGCCTAAGACCCTAAGAGGCTTGAAAAATGCCTTGGGGCTACCATTAATCTAAAGAAATATTCTTGAGGATTTTATACAACTACCAAACTAGGAATTTCATTCTTTACAACAACCAAAGCACTCATGAGCTTTTAAAAGGAAGGACCTATGCACTTGATCATAACATTTGCTTGTATCAAGCTTGACAAGTATTCGACTAGTTCTTATTTTTTAGATGGAGTGGGTTGTCTCATGGAAAATAATAATATCTTTGACTATAGACCTTTTTGGCATGAACCCACGTTTCTCTTTAGAAATGATTGAACCTAAAAAAAATTTCAATCCATTTTCCATCACTTTTGAGATCACCTACTAGACAATATTGTGAAGAGAAATGGGTCTAAAATCATCAAAGGAAGGTGAGTTCTCATTATTTTGGGACTCATGCAATAAAAGTATTATTGAGATCATTTAACATGTAACACTCCAATCCCGACTTCTCAACAACTTCTCAAAGGTCCAACTAGACAATATCCAATAATTTCTAAAAAAATATAACTGAAAAACCATCTAGGCAAGAGGTTTGGTCCCCTTCCAATGAAAAGAGGCTAGACTCGATCTCCTCTACAAGAATAGTGCATAAAGCATTTGATTCTTTGAGAAGAAATGAGGGAAGGAATCAGATTAATTATTTCCTCATTAGGTTCTTTACTTCCATCGTCAGAAAGAATATTTGAAAATAACAAAAAATTTCTCTATTTATCTCTCCATATCACTTAAGATTTGACCTTCATAGTTCTTAATTTCTATGATTCTATTCAAAGACCTTCTGGCCTTGACAGAGCTATGAAAAAAACAATTCAGGTCTCCCTTGCACAACCAACACTCTCTCATTTTTTTTCTCAAGTATACTTCCTTTCTTGCTAAGATTTATGAGTATTTTGCACTAAGATCTTTTTCTTCTTTTAACTCTTTCATTGACATTCCTTGGTTGACCACCTCTCCTTAAGAATTTTTAATTTCTCCTTAGTGATTTATTTTTCCAAAAGAATATTGTAAACTATAGTATATTCCACTCTTTCAATTTTAGTTTAATATATTAAATCTTTTTGAAGAGAACATAATATTTTTTCTTACTATAGAGGGACAATTCTGACACCATTCAGAGATAAGATCCTAAAAAGCATCTGATCTCAACCACATTTTTTGAATTTGAATGGACATTTGATTAGGATACAATCATTTTGTAACACCAAGGAAATAGGAAAATGATCCAAACCAAAGTAGGGTAGGATCAAGGACTCAAAAACAACCAAGAAAGACGTCTATTTACTAGCCAAGAAACATTTTTCTATTTTTTCAACAATGTAAGAAAAAAATTATCTTTGGTATGTCCAAGTGAAACTATTGTTTTTGGGATTAGCCTCCATTAAACCATTTCAAGTAACAAAATCTTGGAAGTCAATATGGATAGCTCCAAACTTATCAATGCCTCCCAATTTATCACATGGACCAAGAGTAGCAATGAAATATCCTACAATTATCATGAATGAATCTTTAAAATATTCAATTTATTTATTTCCATACCACTTCCTTTGAAGAAGTTCCCATAGGGCCATAAACATTTACAAACAAAAGATCCCCATGAAGAGAATCTGATTGAACCCATACCGATTACCAATTCTTGTCTTTGAGAAGCTCCACCATAGCCATTTCACTTGGATCCCACAACACTCCTAGGCCCCTTTGAGGCTCCTTTAGAGCCAAAAAAGATTCCTTTCCATCATTTCTAATGTTTAAGAAAGATATTTTCTTCATCCTTCAAATTTTTTGTTTCTTGCAAAAGTACCAAATCTAGTTACACTTGATCAAAACATCTTTTGATAATATTTCTATTGTTAGAGGGATTTTATCCTATAAAATTTCACAAAAGGAGCTCCATTGTGATTCAGAAAAGGTAAATCCATTCCTGGATCTTGGTTTTCTCTGGCCCTTAGCACTACCAACTATCTCCAACTTCTTCTTATTAGTTTTTGCTCTTCTAGATTTCTTTCCCCCAACTTTGACTATCTTAATGGTAGGAGGGGTTTAATAGATAGTTCTTTTTTCCATGGTTCCCTCATCATCACATAAGACCAAATAATCCTCATAATCAAATAATGTGATATATAAGATCCCTTTAAGAGGAGGGGGAGAAATCATTTGAACTTTAGGAATCAACACTAGTGCATTTGACCCATATTTCTAACCAAGCATTAAAATGGTTTTCCTTGGTCGGTTTAGAGAAGGAAAATTTTGAATTTTTTTTAATCCATTCCCATGTTGGTTGTAATTACGAAAACCATGATAGTGTAGATCTCTATAGTTTTGTTGACCATTAGTGCTTCACACTTAGTCATATATCTAGGCAATGATGGTCGGTCATCACTGCGACTGAGTCATTTTGTAAAGGCCGAGTTTTGTATTGTATACTTACCGAGTAGTAGTACTACCAAGTAAAGTCTTGGTCACTATGTGTTTGTAATATGTCAAGAGTATAGTTGTTGCCAAGTTACATATATCAATGATTACTAAGTGATAGAGAACTTTAACCGATGCCGAGTACAGTTAATGTCGAGTGCCAGGAATAGCTTTTTCTGAGTTAGCCAGGAATGACATACAAGTTTGGAATGGCACAATGATTGAGGTAAACCATTTTTTGTGATAATGATGTTTTGTATTTTGTCTATTGAGGTAATTATGGAGGTAATTACACATCCATATTATTATCATTGATCCCTATGTAAAACCTAGAGCCAATCAGAAAATTATATAGTTTAGGCAGCAATAGAAATAAATCTGAATCGTAGATCTTGAAACGGTAAAACATTTTTGTTATTATATAAGGGAAAGATCTAAACCAAGAGAAGGGTGTGAATCAGAGAGATAAGATTGAATGAGTATGAGAAGATGATTAGAGAAGTATATTCAGAATAGTGAAGTATTCAAACAGAGTTCAGTGACCGAGCTAAGCAGTGAAAGGACAGAATCAAGAAAGATCAAAATAGAAGAGATCAAAATATAAAGTAAAGAGGAGATCTGTAATCTGCATACAAGTGCAAATCAAAAGATCAGGTACTGAGACATTTTGACCAGTGTATAAGGGTAAATCTCTTAACTGAGTAGTCTTAACAGACTGTATGTAAATCTCTTTACCGAGTGCTTTATTTGTTGTAAGTTTATAAATCCTTTAACAAGGTAGACTATATAAGTCCTTTTTCTTTTGACCAAGCAGACCTTTCATAGGGTAGATCATGATTTGATCACATTTTGTAAGCCTTAATAGGAAAAAATTATTACTGCAGTAGTGAAGATTTGTGGGTGTCAACCCCACCCTAGTTTTACCTTTCAAGGGTTTCTAGGTTACCAAAATCATGGTGTTATGAGTGATTTCATGTATGCTGCTTTATATGTTTAGTTGCTTACAATGATCAAGTTTTGGTTATGACATGCATAAAGTTTTATCAGATTAAAAGGATAAAAGTAGGTAATATATAATTCACCCCCCCCCCCTTCTTAGTATTAATTTCCCACTTATATTTCCAACAGATAGGTCATAATTCCGACCAACACGTCAATATAACTTTAAAAAAAAACATAGGGATCATTTTATTTCATTTTGTTATATTTCACGCATGGGAAAGTAGAGGTGAAGGAGGGTCAAAGGAGGGCATCTGTCGACACCACCTACGCATCTAGCCTTGACTCCACCTATAAGCACCACTCTTCATTAGTAAGTTGACCCCATTTCACCTTTGTGCTACTGTTGCATGTGTTTCATCTAATCTTCACTAGTTTAATACATGATTAATATATATTATATATTTGGGTTTTTATTCATAGGTTTAAAACCCTAATCTCTGCACTTCTAATGGTTTTCATGCCACCATTAGAAGTGGCGCGAACACCATTATAACTTAAAAAATAAAATAGAGGGGTCATTTTAGGATATTTTGTTATATTCTGCACACGACAAAGCAGAGGTGAAGGAGGATCAAAGGAGGGTATCTATCGACACTGCCTATGCATCTAGCCTCGACTCCACCTATAAGAACCACTCTTCATTAGTAAGCTGACCCAATTTCACCTTTGAGCTACTGCTGCATGCATTTCATCTAATCTTCACTGGTTTAATACATGATTAATATATATTGTATATTTGGTTTTTTATTCATAGGTTTGAAACCCTAATCTCTGCACTTCTAATGGTGTTCATGCCACCATTAGAAGTGGTGTGAACACCATTAGAAGTGGCCCATGAATTAGGGAAAATATGTCGAATGATGCAATAAGAGAACCATGGTTGTTGATAGATTTGAAAGTCTTAGTTGATTGAAAGTCTCAGTTGGATACCCATCTTAATCAAAATCTCTCAACATTATCAACATATTCTGTAAAGGTTTGCATATGCATGTTTTATAATATATTATATGTAATGAGAAAGAAAAATGACACCGTCAATAGGGCCTTTGGAAAATAACACCGTCAATAGGGCCTACAAAAATAAATGCAGTCAAACAAAATGATGTGCACAAAAAAACAATTAGCAATCATAGAGGATGCCATATAAAATAAGACTTTATCATGGAAATGCTTTAGTAATGCTTCAGTTCAATTAAAAATATTAAAAATAACATGGCAATGATGTACATCAATCTAAAATATAGAACTTATACAATAAGATCTTTATCAACATCACTGCTTTATGTTTACATTTAGTAGCCATTTAAAAAAAAAGTGAACCCTTCTTTCACATTTGCACTCCAAGTAACCTACTCAGAGGAGTTTCCATCTGAATAGAAGTGCCTACCACCAGTATTGAAAGGCACATGGCATAAGTTCTTTGCAAATAAATGGTAACCAACAACATATATGTCACTTTTCATATAATAGATCCTCATACACATTTCAAGCTCAAAGCTCCCATCCTTATGGATGTGTCATGTACTAAATGCCCTACTAACAGTACCTATTTCCAAATGATTCAAAACTGATATTGATCAGGAAGTTATCAGAAGAATAGTTTTTTCTCATATCAAAGACAAAAAAATTTCATAGAGGTGCTCTATTGAACTAATTTAGTTAAATGAGATTAACAATGTGTAGAACAGGACATATAACAGTGATAGATATCAAGTTATTTAAATAGAATACTTCTTTCTTAAAAAAACATGCACAGGATGGCCACAACTCCTGGAAACACAATTCATTCCTAACTTCTCATCAAAAAATGTAAACTAAGTCCAAGAACTTTGTAACTATTTGTGCTGATAATTTTAGTATCTGGGATTGCATGGGCTCAATAGAAATTTTTAATGGGCAAGCTGTAAAGTATCTCATGGTTAATAACCTTTGTTCTGATTAAAAGAAAATCATAGTCCACAAAGAATACTTGATATTCAAAGGTGGACTCCATAACCCCTTACTTCCAAGACTCCATAACCCACCCATACCAACTTACTTCCAGGACTCCATAACTCCAAATAGTCTTGAAAAATGATGCCAAACAACAAATTTTTAACTTTATTTAATCATACCCACTTGGGAATCTCCAACCTTCATCGGGAATCCCCAACCAACAACTGGTGCTTGTTAAGTGCACCCTTCACTATGTTCTCCACTAGGACTATCAAAACAACATAGAATACATAGGATACACCTAGGACATCGCCCACCAAAACCAAAGTGATCATAGGGGTGGGAGTGATCAACATATGAGGCCATTTGACTTGGAGCCTTATCATACTGAGCCTTTTTATCATATGATGTCCATACCTCATAAGAATCTGAACTTACATCAGTATATGTATATTTATACTTATCATATAATGCACCATTATGATCACATAAATTCATATTTTCATATGCATTATAGCTTTGCAAACCAGTCATCTTAGGTGCAGGAGGAGATTTAAACATGCAAGTGTCATAAATGGGATAAAAAAGAATACACCCATTGTCAAACTTCATGTGAGTCAGGTACAAATATGCATTTTCCATACATATCTATCAAAGCATTTTCCATTGTAATATCCAACAAAAATCCCCCTTCCATTATGCTTTGATGGATGCCCATACCTTAATGTTCTAACACTCCCATTTCGACACAGGCTGGTAGAATGCTGGCAAAAGTCATGGAGTTGGGATTTACACCTGCTAATTGCATTTCCTCAAAAGTTTCCATGGCCTTCTCAACAGTCATAGCGTTCCATGAGACCACATTTCTTTGACCCCTAATTTCTCTACTACAAGGTTAGACAACAAATTTGTCCTTTCTAGTTTTAACTACATCATTTACCTTTAGAATATAAAGAGTTGGCGCTCCTCGAAAGTCCAGAGCAAATCAATTCATGGTGTTAATATGAATTCTCTTCCTGTGTGATGGATGTATTATGATGGTTTATCCACAACTTCATTAAGCACCATACTTCTTTCTTCTTGTCTTGATGATAATTGACACAATATGTCATCTTATGAACATGACTGATTATAGGTTTACTTGATTGGATAGTAGAATCATGATTTACATGTTGATAAGGTGGTTGTCCATAAGATTTTCATTCTTGATAACATGTGAGCTTGGTAGTGATTGATGGAGATACTCGATATTTGTCATCCTTGATCATAACACATTCTCATATTGCATTTATTTGATGTGCTCCTTGATGCTAAATAGGAAAATTATCTTATTGAAAGAATTCATGATTTTCCTTGATACATTTGATGCTTATTGACTATTTGTGGAAAGAATATGCAAACTATCTACTTGAACTCTTACTTGCTATGTACAATTTTCCACTATCTCCTAACTATATTGAGGTGCTCAAGGTCTGCCACCCCTTGACCACATGTATTTTGTTGCTATTATGTTACTAGGTTAAAGATGGGGACATCACACTATCTATAGAAGACTGTCATGAAACACTCGGTCTTGTGACTGAATAGAACTATCATTTTTTGAAATTGTAACATTAAGAAGTATAAAAGGTTATGTCTTTCATGATACACCCTTGAGAGGAATGTCACATTCATGTTCCTTTCACCTTGTCTACAGTAGTTTGACCCCACCTATACATCTAGCCTCGACTCCACCTGTAAGCACCACTCTTCATCAGTAAGTTGACCCTGTACACACTAAAAAGTGCACTTCTCTAAATCATTGCTTCCAAGAGAATCCATGGATTGAAAACCTTGAGAAATCAATTTATAGCTCCCTAGGCATGGAGTGCAAGGGTTTTAAGAGTGCTCTCAGCTAGAGCTATTAAGCCAATAACCTTTCTAGTAAACCATGCAATGGGAGATTCAAATGAAGATGAGGGAAGGAATGCCAATATCTTCAAGAATCCAAATGGAAATGCAAATGCAATGCAACTATGCTAGAAATGGAAATGCAAGCTAACCTATGGAAATGAAAGAACAATGCAACTAAGCTATGAAAAGAAATATGCAAGTATTACAAAGCCTCCTAATTAAGCTACATGAAGTAATCTAAAGCATAAAGGAAACTAAGCTAAATATGAAGCTATGAATGCCATGATAAATGAAACTAGAATAACATGTAGATGCAAAAAGCCAAGAATGCTCCAAATCTTCAAAAGCTCCAAAGTGGCCTAGAAAACCTACAGCATAACATTAGCATAAAAAAGTTGGGGTTCTAGAATGAAGAAGAGAGCTCTCCTTTTATAAGAAATGAGAAGGAATGGACCATGGAGATTAGGAGGCAAAAGATTTAATCAATGGTGGAGCATCAAAGAGGAGCAATCCATGTGCACAAGTATCCTCCAATGAGAAAATAAGAGTTGACTTTTGTGTCCATATGAAACAAACAGTGTTTTTTCCCTTTTAAAAAAAATAAGAATAGTGCTTTATTTGTGCAACTTAGGATAAGAGAAAAAGTGGGGGGCTTTTATTTAATTAAAAGAGGAGGAAACTCCTTTTAATTAAATAAAGACTTAGGATAAAATAGTTAGCCCATAGAAAATAATTGAATAAATGATAGAACTAGGATTTGATCAAGAATAAGCAATTGATGATTTAGCAAAAGGGGCTAATAGTCTAGATGACCATTTTTAGATGATTACATTTGCCCCTCTTTGACTAATGTGTGATCGATCTGGGAACACATTACGTCAAAGAATAGATCAACCAAGAAGGCAATAGATAGAGATCTAACTCCAAAGAATGAAGTGCAGAGAGATAGCAAATCAGAGAGATAGCAAATTCTGCATGATCAACCTGGTAGCGAAAGTACTGAACACTTAGGAAAGAGATAGACAGTATCAGGACTCGAGACAAGAACTAACATGTCAAGCACAAAGATAGATCGATCAGAGAAAATGGAATGGTCAAGCATATGCTCTAAAGAATAGCCAATATTATATGATGCGTTTGCCCCCTCAGGATCGAAAGTGAAATAAGGTAGAGGGAAGGTAGAAGCAAGAGCAACATGATCAAATCACTAGAAATCATAATCAAAGATGAAAGATGACAGAATAACCATCAAGCAGTGAAGATATGCCCTAGTCAAGACCTCAGAGAGAGATGAAATGAATGAATGAAAGACTAGAAAGGTGAGAGAGATGGAGATGAAGAAGGAAAGGATGCCCCAGCAAAGATCGAAGGATCAAGCCTCAAATGGTCAGCCAACTGTGTGGAAGAAGGAGAAGTGCGATTTGAATGGTCAAGGTGAACTCAGATTTCGGTCTTGATCCTGAAATGAAGAGAAAATGGTGTGATATGAAAGATAAGGAGTGAAAGACATGATCAAGAAAAGGAAAGGTGAGTGCAGTTGACCAATAGGTCCTCAAAAGATAAAAGGAGAGCTCTCTCCATATGCAAGATGCAAAACTAAACTAACATGAACTTAAGAATGCAAGCTACAATGAAAAGTGGTTTACTTGCAAGGTCACAAAGCTATTAGACTCTAATATTCATCATCAAGCATTATTGGTAGCGTCGCAAGATCATATAATACACACTAGTATAACTATGGGTATATGAATATGATCTATATCAGATAGAAATGTGGAAATCCCACTTAGGCACCAAAGACATATAAGTCAAGATGACTAGTGTAGTGAGATTACCTAAGTTTAGTATAGCAAGATTATACTCGCATCGAGACACAAGAAAGTCAAGATGACTACAAGTATGCACTTGCGAAAAATAGTCAAGGATAATACCTTGTAGATCCTAGGGTCAAGTGGAACAAGCATAAATGCGAATGACCACCAAGATCAACAAAATATACCCACAGGCAAAAAAACAAAAACAAAACATGTCCTCATGCCCTCAATCTTCTAGCTCAACATCATTGAAAACTATTAGGGAGAGAACACTCATCAAAGAAATCACCATAGATAGCATACAAAGAAATAAAGTCAAGCAAGTCTCAGCGAGTCAAGTGTTTAAGTGCATGTGTGTAGGTCATAGAGTCAAACTTCAAGTATCGCATCTGCTAGTGAGAAATATTGCATCATTCGAGACTGCGGGTAGGATATCTGATAAGTGTTAAGAAACACTCGACACTGGGGTAGTGTTAAAAAACACAATTGGGGGGGTGTTGAAAAAGAAAATTGGGAGGTGTTGAAAAACATCGTTTGCAAGATGCCTAAGAAACCCAAATGCACAAAGAGACCCAAGATAAGCTAGAACAAGGTATGCCCCCTAGACTAAGACAAGAGTCAATTCCAGGCTAGGAGAGGCAAAGCGAGAAGTGGAGCGGAAGAGCGCCATGCAAGACTGATAGACATAGGTGCAAGGGTCTCAAGCAGTGCCTATTTCTAGGTTTTCACCACTTGATAGATTTTTTTAAGGACTTTTTTCAATTTTTTTGTATTTTTGCTACCAAGGCGCCTGTTTCCAAGTTTTCACCAAGGCACTTTTTCTATTTTTTTTTAAATTTTTTGATTTTTTTGGTTTTTTAATTTTTTGGTTTTTTTATTTTTTTGGTGAGACATCAAAGCACCTATTGCTAGGTTTTCACTAGGATGCTCATTTTTTCAGGACACTTTATGCTTTTTAGGATTTTTTCAGCATCATATATGAATTTTTTTGTAATTTTTTCAGGATCAATAAGAATATGTACAAAGAGCTCAAGAACCTTAGGCATAGGACATCTGTAAATGTAGAACATTGATAGGCTCGATAAGCTCTGCTTCCTCTGGCATAGATAACTGATAGACCTCAGACCCAAATGCTGTAGTGATAAGATAAGGTCCTAACCAATAGTAGCCACCCCTAAGCAATTTCAAGCTAACGCAAGGTCATTAAAGTGTGATCCACATATACCATCATGAATGGCAGCTAGCGCCCTCTCTGACTCTTCTATTTCTAGACACCTAAGGAGAGTTCCATCTAGATCCTTCCTATACAAGTCACCAGAGACAAGGGTAAAGTGCGAGGCGTTATGAATGAGATTTTCAAGGATAACATGATCTTGGAATTGTAGGAATTGTGGGGAGGATAGTGTAATTCTTCCACCAAGAACTTAAAGCATGATTTATGCATTTTCAATTGTAAAATGGATGCCGAAGTAACCAAGGCATTAGCAGCTTTGATCTGAGCTCTAGGAATGTGCTAAAATATGACAGATGTGAAATAATTCTTGAAAAAGTTCACCATTTTTTTGTAGAGAATCAGCTTGTCATCTTTTATTTGATAATCATCATTTTTTAGCAAGTCTTTATTTTTACTTTTTTTAGGTTTGGATACCGCCACAATGTGGTTTTCTCCATCTGACCATTGCTCTTTTCTTTTGATTTGATGATTGAGATACTTGATTTCTGATTCAGTCATTTTTGTTGTTGGCTCACTGGTGGAAGAAGTAACAGGTTTAATGGCATGTTGATCTTGGGTGGACCAAGCTATGAGATATGATTTTGCGAGATGAAATGAAGTGACTAGCTCAATAGCATTTATGCAAGGGATGTCATCTCTGGTGACAAGAGAGGTCAAGCCTATAGGGTAAGCTTCGAAAGTGTTAAGATTTAGACTTGTCATAGAAGGACCAACATGGTCCACTAAAGCAATACGTGGATTAAACTCATCAGACCCTACGCAAGACTCATCAACTATGTCAAGTTGGTCACCATAAGTATGAACCACATCCACTTCCATATCCACTATGGAAGATCTGTCAGAGAGATTATCCCATTCATATTCATTTGAATCTGTTGTTATGCTTCTACTGGGATGCTTGCACCAAGAAGGTTTAGGACCTTTAGAAGTAGAGGCTTCAATGTCATTATTTGTGAGATCTCCTCTTTTCATTAACCGCAAAATATTCCTACGTTGTCAGCTTCTATGTGTAGTGGCTTTAGCTATGTCCTCAACAGGTATGTGTTCTTCTCCCCAAAGGAGTGAAGTAGAAGGAAGATCATCTCCCATTTGAGCCATAGTGTGCAATGGTGACTTAGTGGTATCTATGTTTGAATCACTAATCATGGGAGCATTTCTAGAACATGTAGGGAGGTCATCATCGGCACCATATCCTAGACCTATTGTAATCTTAGAGGGTCGGCCATTAGTATGACTCAAAGGCTCGACTAGGGTGTGTCCATTATCATTTATAGGTCCTTGACCTTGATAGCCCATTTTTTGCAAAAAATTATAGCCTTTACCATAGCCTTAGGAGAAATAGGAGTAACAATAGTGGTACTGTCTTCTTCATCTCTATAGATCCATTCTCTAACATCTTGTTCTTCTCTTTCTACCTCTAGGGGTACGGATGCTTGAACAAAATTACCAAAAATTGTCATGGCAGAAGCAAAAGGCTTCATCTTATCAGAAGGTCTCCCATATGATCTAGGAGAAGTAGGCATAGCAGCAAGGGAATCCAGCGTGTATTCACCCATACCAAGGCTCATCATCTTAAAAGTTTTCTCAACAGCAACCAGGGATGCAGTAGGATCATTAGAGGGTTTTTTGTGAGGAACAAATGTTTCAGCAGCAACAAGAGTATTGATAGCAATAGAATGATCCTTGGGAATCACAATTTCAGCTCCATTATGTGGGAATTTGACACACATATGGTATGTAGAAGGAACAGCTTGCATGTCATGGATCCAAGGATGACCCAAAAGAATGTTATAAGCAAGTGGGATGTCCAACACTTGGAACATGATATCTTTCATGACAGGGCCCACTCAAACAGGCAGCGTGACAAGACGTTTGGAAGATCTTTCAACTTCATCATATGCTTTTATAGTGATTTTTTGCTTAGGATCGACAACAAATTCTGACAAACCCAGTTGTTGTATGACATTGAAAGAGACAATGTTTAACCCTGCACCATTGTCTATCAGGACTCGACAGACTCAAGTATGGTAGACCATAACTTCAATATGTAAGGCAAGATTATGAGGGTGGCTAATAGATACGTCATCTTCTACAGAAAAGGATAGATAATGAGGTGATGAGATGTGGTTGACCATAGCCTAGAACCTATCTGGGTCAATGTCATTAGGGACATTAGCTGTACGCAAAGCCTTTTCAAGGATCTCCTTGTGCAAAGGGGATAGCTCAAGCAACTCAAAAATAGATATTTGTGTGGGTGTCTGTTGCAACTGACTACTTGCTAATCAAGCTATCTAGCTACTTGCTAATCCAATAGTTTTAGCTCATTTGTTTCAGTCTAGAACAATCCTAAGCATGTAGGTAACAAACCAGCTTCAGATAAGAATAGAAAAAGACACTCTACAACAGGTTAAAATGCAAGTGTAACAGCTCTGAATTACAACAGCAACAAGACAACAAAATGACTCGGGGTGATACTTTCCAGGCAGGTGGGGCGATAGTTTATAGCGAGGTGATACTTCACCTTAAACCAGGTGATAGTTTTCAATAAGCCTAGGTGATACTTTCCAGGCAGGCAGGGTGATAGTCCAGTAGGGGCAAACTATTGCACAATATTTCTCTCCACAAGGCATGATACTATTGTAGAATTGTACGACTCTTTGACCAGTGAACATAAAAAACTCAATTTTTTGGACTGTTTGCTCAAAAATTTTAGTTTGAGGGTTGATTTTTTTGATTTCAATCACAATGATAACAGTAAATTGATAGGTTTGCAAATAGTATGGGATCAAACATGTCTTCAAACACTTGAAACAAGGGCAAAAGCAACCTTGTAAAGACAAGAAATTGGGATATCAAAATTGAAAGACCCTATGAATGCTACCGAGATGTTGAGTATGCAAGAACATTTACACGGGTATATAACAACGAGAACAGTTCAAGCACTTGCTAGCCTAAAAAGACAAGGCTCAATACTTAACAACTTGGCCCACAACTTGATGCTCCATTACCTCACACAAAGTGGTTACCCACAATAGATATTGGCTTTGTCATGGAAGTGCCAAAGACACAACCAAAGGAACACATATGATGAGTAATCTTGGGGTGATTCAAGTTATTCCACTTGGATCAATCCTTGCACCAAGAAGCTAAGCAGCAAAATAGGGTGGCCTCTATCTATGGTTCTTAATAAGGGCTTCTGTTCATAGTACCCCTCTTGCTCCCCAAAGGGACTCCTTACCTTGCGGTAAGTAACGAACCTTGTGGCCTCAAGAGTACCTTAAGCATTCTTGCTCAATACTTTCCTCATGGTCACAATCCCACAAGTACTCACATCAAGCGAAGACAAGCACTACGTCTACCAAGGTTTTGTGTCCTTGATAGCCTTGAGATTATAGTGGGTTGGAATAGCTGGAAAAAGGCTTGTCCCCACTTGGGTCGTTCCTCTTGATTGCTCAAGAGCAGGCCCGCTAAAGGATTCTAAAGATCTAAACAAAGAATGGATCAACTTATGAAATTCAAGGATTTTGTTTCACCACATAGGTGAAGAGCATACTCCCCTATCTCAAATTTTTCTCCCAAACACACCAAGCAAATGTTCAATTACCCTCTTGCTTTCAAAATCCAAAGATGGGTCAAGATTTTTTGGTTCACCACAAGGGTGAAGAGCATACTTCTCCTACCACCTCAAAATTCCTTCTAGAAGATATTATGTTCCTATGAAATGAAACAACTAGTAATTGCCACACTTGAAATGAAATAAACAACAAGCACTTGATTGGGTTTTTATGCTTTGGGCAGCCCTACAAAAACCGTTAGTAGCCCTTGTGCATTTGAAGCTTTGACATGCATTCTTTTGGCAAAATATTTCAAGCAATGAGAACACCTACAAGCACAACTTGTTAGGCCCACAAGGTTAGCAAAATCCAAAATCCAAATGAAATTTACAAATGAAATCTATCTAACTAAAGAAAACTAAACCAGCAAACTAATTAAATCTAAACTCGGCCAAAAAGATGCAAGAAACAGCTCACTGTCAGGTATAGGTGATAGTACAGACACTAGAAATATCACGCAATACTTTACAGTATAACAGGGCGATAATAAATTTTTGGGCGATACTTCATCTTACACCAGGTGATACTTCTCCTTACACCAAGCAATAGTTCCTGTAATATCCAAGCGATACTTTGAACTGGTAAAGTATTGTGCTAGTATACAAAGAACTATTGTGTGATATTCTGAAAGTATCGTACGATACTCTGAGCCAAAAAAATAGAGACCGCAAATGAGCTAAAAACTTGCCCAAAAATTGATGAAAATGCAAAAATTAAAGGACAAAATGCTAATGTTCTGCCCCACGGTGGGTGCAAAAAATGTACACACTAAATAGTGCACTTCTTTAAATCATTGCTTCCAAGAGAATCCATGGATTGGAAACTTTGAGAAATCAATTTAGAGCTCCCTAGGCATGGAGTGCAAGGGTTTTAAGAGTGCTCTCAGCTAGAGCTATTAAGCCAATAACCTTTCTAGTAAACCATGCAATGGAAGATTCAAATGAAGACGAGGGCAAGAATGCCAATATCTTCAAGAATCCAAATGGAAATGCAAATGCAATGCAACTATGCTAGAAATGGAAATGCAAGCTAACCTATGAAAATGAAAGAACAATGCAACTAAGCTATGAAAGGAAATATGCAAGTATTACAAAGCCTCCTAATTAAGCTACATGAAGTAATCTAAAGCATAAAGGAAACTAAGCTAAATATGACGCTATGAATGCCATGATAAATGAAACTAGAATAACATGTAGATGCAAAAAGCCAAGAATGCTCCAAATCTTCAAAAGCTCCAAAGTGGCCTAGAAAACCTGCAACATAACATTAGCATAAAAAAGTTGGGGTTCTAGAATGAAGAAAAGAGCTCTCCTTTTATAAGAAATGAGAAGGAATGGACCATGGAGATTAAGAGGTAAAATATTTAATCAACGGTGGAGCATCAAAGAGGAGCAATCCATGTGCACAAGTATCCTCCAATGAGAAAATAAGAGTTGACTTTTGTGTCCATATGAGACAAAAAGTGCTTTTTCCCTTTTAAAAAAAATAAGAATAGTGCTTTATTTGTGCAACTTAGGATAAGAGAAAAAGTGGGGGGCTTTTATTTAATTAAAAAAGGAGGAAACTCCTTTTAATTAAATAAAGACATGGGATAAAATGGTTAGCCCATAGAAAATAATCGTATAAATGATAGAGCTAGGATTTTATCAAGAATAAGCAATTGATGATTTAGCAAAAGGGGCTAATAGTCTAGATGACCATTTTTAGATGATTACAGACCCCATTTCACCTTTGTGCTACTGTTGCATGCGTTTCATGTGATCTTCACTGGTTTAATACATGATTAATATATATTGTATATTTGGTTTTTTATTCATAGGTTTTAAAGCCTATTCTCTACACTTCTAATGGTGTTCATGCCACCGTTAGAAGTGGTGTGAACACCATTACAAGTGGCCCATGAATTGGGGAAAATATGTCAAATGATGCAATAAGAGAACCATTCGAAATATGTCATTTTTCTTTGAAAAGTACATGACTTCATCCTTTATTCTTTGTCTTTTCAATTGAGATCATCATATCAACCATTTTATAATCTTTGACTCAATTGTGTCTAAGAACTCTTCCTTTCATTTTCTGTGTGTCTATCATTCTTTCCTTACCATGATTCAAAATTGAACCTTTCTAGTAATCTCTATCACCACTATCATATTTTCATGACTTACACCCACTATTATTCATCCTCACAGTCATCATTCCAAAAGGACTGCTTTATTTCTATATCTCTATCATTAATAAAAATTGTCACCCTCTAATCTCTTCGGTTAAACTTGATTTGTCTTTAGATAAAAGGTCTATATCATATGCACTTGGATTGTCATATTAATTTCTCTTAGCTATCCTTTAACATCATTACTATCATTTAAATCTGATGATTTAGGGTCTTTGTTCATGCAAACACTGTCCTCTTATTTTCCCTTTATCATTGATGTTGTTGACTCTAGAAGACTATGGTGGTTGTTTACTAGCCGCCCTTCAATAGGACACTTGACTGTACCTATTTGAACATAGTTCAAATCCCAAAAGGCTACATTTCTAGGACTGTTCATGCAAACACTGTCCTCTTATTTTCCTTTTATCATTGATGTTGTTGACTCTGGAAGACTATGATGGTTGTTTACTGGCTGCCCTTCAATAGGACACTTGACTGTACCTATTTGAACATAGTTCAAATCCCAAAAGTCTACACTTGGATTGTCATATTAATTTCTCTTAGTTGTCCTTTAACATCACGATTGTCATTTAAATCTAATGATTTAGGGCCTTTGTTCATGAAAACATTGTCCTCTTATTTTCCCTTTATCATTGATGTTGTTGACTCTGGAAGACTATGATGGTTGTTTACTAGTTGCCCTTCAATAGGACACTTGACTGTACCTATTTGAATATAGTTCAAATCCCAAAAGTCTGCATTTCTAGGACTTACACCCACTATTATTCATCCTCACAGTCATCATTCCAAAAGGTTTGCTTTATTTCTATATCTCTATCATTAATAAAAAACTGTCACCCTCTAATCTCTTCGATTAGACTTGATTTGTCTTTAGATAAAGGTCTATATCATATGCACTTGGATTGTCATATTAATTTCTCTTAGCTGTCCTTTAACATCACGACTGTCATTTAAATCTGATGATTTAGGGCCTTTGTTCATGCAAACACTATCCTCTTATTTGCCCTTTATCATTGATGTTGTTGACTCTAGAAGACTATGATGGTTGTTTACTGGCTGCCCTTCAATAGGACACTTGACTGTATCTATTTGAACATAGTTCAAATCCCAAAAGTCTGCATTTTTAGGATTGTTCAGCATTGTCCTAGTCAATCCATGTTTGTATGCTTGTTGCCCATACCAACCTATATCACCTACAATGTTTCCTTGCTTATGAAGAGGAATAGTATCACCAAAATACATTATTATCTTGTCTTTATCCTTGCAAGTCAGTGGTATTAACTGAAATTTCTCTTTGCCTTTGTGAACAATTTTTCAATCTGTTTTGCAATGATAGAGGAATCAAAAGATAGATGTCTGCACCTAGGACACCTCCACAAAATGGTATAGCAGAAAGAAGGAATAGATCTATTTTGGACTGTGCAAGGACATTATTGATTGAAAATAATGTGGCATAGAAATACTAGAAAGAAGCTATAAGTACAGCTGTTTACACTCTTAACCGGGTACAGATTAAGAAATGTACAAATCTGACACCCTATGAATTATGGTATGGGCATGCACCGAGTGTTAAATACTTTAGAATCTTTGGAAGCAAGTGTTACTTATTGAAAGAAAATAGGAATGGAAAGTTTGATGCCAAAAGTGATGAAGGCATATTCCTAGGCTACTCCACAAAAAGTAAAGCTTATAAGTGTTTGAACTCTAACACTAACAAAATTGTGGAAAGTGTGAATGTAAAAATTGATGAGTATGCAAAAAGAAATGAAGCCAAGAGAAAAAGAGAACCAGAAGATTACAGATCTTTTGTGTACATTGAGAAAATAGAAGAGGTAGGTAATAGACTTGCACCTGATACCGAACGTCAGGAAAACAATGCTGAGAGAGAACAAGAACATGTCGTGCTACAAGACAATGCTGTCAAGTATCAAGAAGAGGTTGCCGAGCATTTAGAAGCTGAATCTGACAATCTTGTTGGGGAACCTAATGAAATAGAGGAGAAAAATGTTGAACCTATTTTGGCAAAATATGTAAGAAGACATCACAAGCCTGAATAGATAATTGGAGATAAAGATACTGGAATTCAGACCAGAAGAAAAACCAAGGATCCAACATGCTTACTATGTGTGTTTGAACCTAAGACAACTAAAGAGGCATTAGAAAATGAAGACTGGATACAAGTAATGAATGAAGAGATTGACCAGATTGAGAAGAATGAAACCTGGACTCTGGTGCTGAGACCTGCAGATAAGAATGTTATAGGAACAAAGTGGTTGTTTCAAAATAAGTTGAATGAAAAAGGTGAAATCACTAGGAACAAAGCTAGGCTGGTATGCAAAGGCTATGCAAAAGAAGAAGGAATAGGGGAGACATTTTCCCCTGTAGCTAGATTGGAAGGAATAAGAACTCTACTTGTATATGCTGCTTATAAAGATTTCGAGGTATATCAAATGGATGTCAAGTCTAAATTTTTAAATGGTGTACTAGAAGAAGAAGTTTACATAGAACAACCAGAAGGTTTTATTGATCCAAACAGAAGACATATGGTATGCAAACTGAACAAAGCATTGTATGGATTGAAACAAGCTCCCAGAGCATGGTATGAGAGGTTGCATAACTATCTGATGCAGATTGGATTTTCTAGAACAAATGACATTAGCAATCTGTACTTGAAGGATGAAGAAGGTAAAGGTATTCTATTAGCCAAAATTTTTGTTGATGACATTATTTTTGGTGGACAAGATGCATTGTGTAAAAGTTTTTCAAAAGAAATGCAAACTGAATTTGAAATGAGTATGTTTGGTGAGATCAAATTCTTTGTTGGTTTACAAGTATATCAGATGAAGAAAGGAATTTTCATTACACAGTCTAAGTATGTTAATGAAATACTGAAAACTTTTGGAATGGAAGATGCTAGACCAGTGGGAACTCCTATGGTTAATAGACAAAAGTTATCTAAGAATGATGATGCTACATAAGTTAACTAGACTTTGTACAGATCCATAATTGGAAAATTGCATTATGTTGTACATAGTAGACCAGATATTGCACTAGCTATTGGGATTGTGGCAAGATTCTCTGCCAATCCTAACAAAACACACATGATGGCGGTGAAAAGAATCATGAGATACTTGAAAGGAACTACTGACTATGGGTTATATTACAAGAAGAATGACAAATTTGAACTTAGAGTATACAGTGATGTTGATTGGGTAGGAAATGTAGATGACAGAAAGAGCACTAGTGGTGGAGCTTTCTTTCTTGGACAAAGATTAGTCTCCTGGACAAGCAAGAAACAAAATTGCATTTCCCAATCTACTGTTGAAGCTGAGTATGTTGCTGCTGCAGTAAACTATTCAAATTTAATATGGATAAAACAGCTGTTGATAGGCATGAAAGAAGAAATCACTGAACCTGTTGTTATTTTTTGTGACAACACAAGTGCCATCAATATTTCTAAGAATCCAGTGATGCACACTAAGACCAAGCATATAGCAATCAAGTATCACTATTTGAGGGAATTGGTACAAGACAAGGAAGTCTAAATGGAATATGTGAATACAAAAGAAGAATTGGCAGACATATTCACTAAAACTTTACCTAAAGAAGCTCATGAGTATTTGAGAAGTCAATTAGGGGTCCTTCCCCTAACTGAGGCTGCCTAGTCAAGTTAGGAGCACTGCATCAAATATGCTATAGCAGAATAATTGACAAATTGATGTAGAAGATTGTCACACTTTAGGACTGTCCTAGAGCTGTGAAGAAGAAGCAAAGACAACAAATCAGTCAAAAGCAAGATGACAGAGGGAGAAACACTGAGCTACATAAATATATCTACATCTGTTGGATGTAAGTTTTAGTTGCTGCTTTGGCATTTTTGTCAAAGAGGGAGATTGAATTGAAATGGTACTATAATACATGAACTGAACAGTAGGGATGATGAACAAAAATGAAAGATCAGGATAGAGGGAGATCCAAATACTTCTGACGGTCACAGAAGTGAGATTTACAAATTCTGAATCAGAATGAAGCTAAGGATATTATAAATTTTCTCTAATGGATAGATAAGTTTTTGGATTGGTTGGTAATCCATGTGTTATTTAGGTGATATCATATGGTGTTGCCATCAATGCTAAAGAGGGAGATTGTTGGAAACTGCAATTGAAGCAATTTTTGTATTGTCATTGATGTCAAACCTTAACTGGTAAGACTGTTGCTACTTAGGAAAGTACTATATCTATTGTGAGAAAGGAAAGAAAGGATGGTAACAATAGCACCTAGGGAAAGGTTGAGTTATCTTGATACTGCAAAGTGTACTTGACTATGTTGTACAATGATGGGACAATGTATTGTTTATCTTAGTAAGATTGAGGACTAAACTGGTGGGCTTAATCGAGCAAAATGAAAAAATCATGTTTAAGCCGAGTTATGTTAGTGTCGACCGAGTTAGTGTATGTCGAGCAAAAATCTAGTGTCGATCGAGTATCAGTTAATTGCCGAGGAAGACAGTATATGCCGAGGAAACAATTTTAGTGGTGACCGAGCATTTTACATGAAGGCCGAGTGGATGATCACAGTATTGACTGAGCATCAACATTTTTATATTTGAAGAGAATTCAGATTTGGAGCTAACATTGTTGAATTCTTGGATTATGTAAAATGTGTTGACTTTATTTATTGATTGTATGGAAGCATTTAATGCTTTGTAAAATGTTTTATTGTAAATCTTATGAGATTTGAGATGATTCTAGAAGAGGAGATGAAGAACATGAAGTGGGTAGATTCAATGAATCTGACCTAACCCTAAGATCTATGAAGGAGATTAAGCGGCAAAAGATAAGTTAACCTAACAGAGAAAAGTATTAAGGGAACCTAAACATTAAGTATGAGAATGCATGGGTGAAGTAGATGTTGGAAAAATAGTAAGTTTTATTGACTGTATAAGTGAATTGGCTGAAGGAGGAGTGTGGTGA
Source organism: Chamaecyparis obtusa (assembly GCA_027943335.1). Classification (NCBI taxonomy): domain Eukaryota; kingdom Viridiplantae; phylum Streptophyta; class Pinopsida; order Cupressales; family Cupressaceae; genus Chamaecyparis; species Chamaecyparis obtusa. Next base: position 927,792 of record BSBK01003857.1, on the reverse strand, counting down.
TTGCTTGAAGAAAAGTTCTGAGCAGATCAAAGATGGAGATGGAAAAGTTTCAAAGTCAGTAAACCAGCATTTGTATATGGAATTGGATCTGATATTTGCAAAGTGAGTTGTATGTTTTTCAGATCAATACTGTTGCTACTTTCTAACCATTGTAATAGTCAAAATCCTTTTAACAGAGGTTGACCTAACAGTCATATGTTAAATCCTTTGAACAAGGTTGCATTCTAATGGAGTGTATGTAAGTCCTGTAACAAGGCTCACTTTTAATAGGGTGATTGAAATCCTTTAACTGGGTCACACCTGACAGTGTGTATTGTAACCTTTGACAGGGTTGGCTTTTAACCGATCTCACTTCAGAAGAGTGAAAATAATAGTAGCATGTTACAAAATGGTTTTTTCCATATTGGGTTTCCACTATAAATCCTGGTGTCAATACTTGTGTGAATGTTTTGGTTTGAACATTTTTGTGTTTTACAAGTTAGTTACAACTGGGTAGTGGACTACAGTGTTATATGTTTCTATTATTGAATCAGTGATGACCAAGTTTATTTTGGTTGCTTGATCTGATTTAAGGAAAAGTTTTTGAAGTTATTTTATACATCAGGACCTGAGAACAACTGATTCACCCCCCCTCTTTGTTGTTCTAAATCATATTAACACCATCATGAATTGTACTTCTCATACATTGCCATGGTCTACCTAATATCATATGCCCATAATTCATAGATATGACATCACACCAAACTTGATCATGATATGGCCCAATTGATAAATTGACAAGATTAAGCATATTAATTAAGTGTACCTACCTCGACTGTACCTATGGGACAATGTACTCCAAAATTGTAGAGAAATTAAGTGTACTCCAAATAGACTGCCCTCTACAAAGAATCGACTAGAATCTATTAACCAACCTTCTAACTATCAAATCATTATGCTTTCAAATCAATTACCTATCGGTGTATCCCTTGCGAGGGAGGGAAGCCAAACACATAAAGAACATGCACATAAACATGACAGCTAAAAAACTTAAATGGAATACACCAAGAAGTACCAAATGATGAATGCTCAATTGTTGTAATGGAAAAACAATATCAGAACCATCCATTTCTAGAACTTGATTGTTCTATAGTCCTAATGATTTTTCTTATTTCTTGAACATTGTTGACATACTTAAATGGAATACACAATACCAAATGATGAATGCTCAATTGTTGTAATGGAAAAGAATCATAACCGTTCATTTCTAAAATTTGATTTTGTATAGTCTTAATTATTTTTCTATAGTCCTAATGATTTTGAAAATTGTTGACAAAGAGTGTTTCTTTTTTTTATTATAGTATAAATGATTTTTCTATAGTCATAATGATTTTTCTTGTTTCTTTGTGAGGCCCACCTTCGGCCCACATAGTGATCCTGTTTTATAGATTTTAGCCTATCATTTTGATTATGTTACTTTTAGAGATACTTGGACTCTGTCGACTACTGATATACTATGTTGACTCGTTAGACTTTTCATTTTGATGATTCTGCATATGGGATCCATAGTGTGTAGATTTGGTTTATGTTATTATATGATGTTTTGTGAACCTGATGATCTTGATGATATTTGAATTATGCTATGGAATTTCATTTGAATTATGCAATGTAATTATGAATATTATATGCAATTGAATGATTATTGTTATATCATGCATGTTTAATGTATTGGTTTTCTTCTTTGAATTACTGATGCTGCACTGAGGTATTGCAGGTGGAAGGACCATGGAAAACACATTCGGGGAAATCACATTGAACGTAGGGTAACCAGTTAAACCAAGGCCCCGTCTATTAAGAGACCTGAGGCCTCGTTGTTAAGTATTTTTATTCGTAACAGTAATCTGAAATGTATGTGTGTATTAATGTTATGTGTTGTGACATTGGACGTACCTTGTGTGAAATGTTATTTCGTAAAGTGTCACTTGACACTAATGTTAAATGTTATCAAGGTATGTCGAGTGTTGTGTGAGAGCATATTCTAGGAGTTTTAGGGAAATCTTAGCACGCCTTTTTGCCATAGGAACTATAATGTAGTTTCCATTCCCCATTCTCCATCTTATTCCTAGAAGTGAGTTTAGAGGGTTAATAGTGGCCTTAGGAGATAGTTTTATGCTAAATTTGTTAACCCATTCAATGTACCCATGGGTTAGGGGTATTTTCACCTTTTTAGAAGCCTAAAATTGACTTTATGACCCTTTTAAAATTTCATATTCTATCTTGAGCGAAAATTGCAACTTGCTTGATTGAACCTTATTTATGAGGTTAGGTGTGGAAGCCCTATTTAGAGGAATTTTTGGCTAAGGATGATTCATTTCACCCATTCTCTATTTTTAGAGAGTTTCCAGAAAGTTAGAGGAGAAAGCTTGAAGCTTGGATTAGGGCTCAACAAAATTCTTCCATAGCTTTGGACTTGAGGTAGGAAATCATGTGCTCTCTCTGTTTTTATGAGTTGTTTGTAATTGTGATCATGTTCTTGGCTTCCCATGGTTGGTCATGGTGGTAGCTTGCATTGTTTTGTGTTGTGTTTTAAGCTCCCCATGGTTGGTCATGGTGAGAGCAAGCTTGCAAATGTATTTTTTTTCATGTAATTGGATTTTGGGTTGTTTACTCTTAGATTCACTCACCCTTGGGAGGGAAGAGAAATCAAGAGGGGGTGTGGGAATGGAGGCAACTCCATGTGTAGAGTCTCCTCCATGTGTGGGGAAAGATGAACTTGGGTGAGTGATTTTCCCCAAGAAACCTTGCATTTAGCCTTTGTGGCAATGGGGGTATAAGGAGGGAAGATTGGCCATGAGAGCCTTGTATGTATTTGAGAAATATGGGTCCATGTGTGGCCTTGTTTTATTATGCAATGGTTATCTCCATGGTTTTGTCTACCCACACCCTACAAAGGAAATTCATGGAAATTCCTTAGTTTTCTTCTTGAGGAAATTTGGGATTTTTACCAATGTTTATAATCTTGTTGTGTTTGTGTGTGTATGATTGTATCCTGTTCATTGTGTTCTCCCCAAGCTCGGGGGTGGCCTCATGAGAGGCCTAGGATGGGAGGTGAGCATCCCATGGTTCCTATCCTTTTTGTTCATGGCAGGTATTGAAGTCAAGATTCAAATGAATGAAGCTTGATGGAGTTCAATTCCTTGGTTATGCTTGTTTGAAGAAACCATCCTTTGATTTTGGAGCATTTTGTTAAACATATATTGTAAGGATATGGGGAAAGTAAACTTGATGTTTGTATTTATCATCCATTGTAAATTGAGTAGCATATGTATTGGAGCAAAGATGTGTAATCACTTGATATGTATTCTCCTTTCCTTACGAAGTTGCAATGGTATTGTTGAAATAGTATGATCAAAGTTATCTCTCTCCCTTGAATGTAAAGAAAGATGATTTATGAGGTGTTCTTGGTTATTCCAAAGAGAAGAAAGTTCCAATTCAATGAAAATATGTTGTGAAGATTATTGTATGCATTTGATTATAGTATTGCAATCAAAAGGAAATTATCTCCTCTGTTAAATCACTTCAATTGATATTGATAATTTGATATTTTAGATGGTTGTAGAAATGAGAGAATACTTTGTATTTGGATTTTGTATGGAAGAGAGAAATTTTATGTTAATCATATGCTATGCACCTAAACAAAACATTCAAAAGAATTAAACCATGTGGGAATGTAGAGAAAACACTATCTTATCAAGATGGTTATATTAAAATGAGCATGTTAGCTTCAAAATGTATCTATATTAGATGATCAAATTAAACTATAATTAACCATGTAGTTAACAATCCTATTAAGACCGTTGGTATCTAAATGTTTATAGAATACAATTGATCTATGATAAAAAATTTATTCATCATACTATGGAGGATGTATTGGAAACAAAAAAAGAAATAACAGTGCAAAAAAAAATAGCACTCTTCAGAAAATTTGAGAGAGCAAAATGCTCTCTGGATTTTGTATGGGATAAAAATCCCATACAAAATCCTTACACAGTCAATAAAAAAATATTAAAACCTGCCACCTTTACTCATAAATCAAATATTATAATCAGACTTTGACCTCCCCATAACTTATTTACTCCATCTCTTGAAAATGGCGCATGGGAAGAGGCAAGTCTTTAAGAGTAGTTGAGCTTTCACTTTGGCAAATTAAAGAGGTAGCTTATATGTCTACTCATCTTGGGCGCATGGCTGGAAGCACTTTCCTTAGCATTAATGTTTGACAGCAATTTAAACATTGCTAGCTCCTAAAAATCTTAGAATTGGCGCATGTTTTGGTAGGAAGATATTTTGCATATTATAGTTTTAGTCATGGGTTCTAGACACTTTATGAGGTGTCATAAACTTGCAGCTTTGTCTTTATTTATCCCATGCCTTGCGCAGGTTTTTAGATGACTTTGCCCACCCCAAAACCAGCGCATGATAGGACTTTCTCCTTTCTCATACCATGTAGTAAGTCTAGCTAGTTAGTAGGGTAGGTTAGTGAGTTAGTGGGATAGTTAGTAGGATAGTAAGTAGTTTTAAGATGTAGTTAAGAATGTTAATTTAGTTTAGGATCTTGTTTTACATAAATTTCAGTTTGTTATTATATTTTTTTTAGCATTGATTTAAATATATGTTTTGAGATTTAAAAAGCCTAGCTTTAGTTATAGTTAGTTAGTATGTTAGTTTTGTGAGTAACTAATGCTTAGTAATAACTAATAAGGTGTTTATTAAACTATGTTTTTATGAGGGGATAGTTATCATTTTAATAGCATGCTAATGAATTTAGCATGTTTATAACATTAAGGGATATAGTAAAAGTATATTAAATAAATTAATAAATATATTAATATATTATAATTATCAAACAACCTACATATAATTTTAATTATAAACCATGGATATAATTATCTTTAACTAATGATACCTTAAAAAGTATTGATTGGTTAAAAGTACATTGATTAAATGGGTACGTTGTAATTATTAATCGAATTAGTTTATATTCTATCGAAAACGGAGATTGATGTAAACGACTATTTAAATTTATATTCAATATTTTTCACAAGTTGTCAATCTAATCATCATAATCAAATTGGTCTTGTTATTAACAAAATTGGAAAAGGGATTAACCTATTTATCTAATAACGTTAACCATAAACATTCTATTTCTCTTAGGTAACCTAAGTTTGTTAGATTGTCGATCGACGAAATTGATCAACGAACTGCTTATTGAAAATTTCTTCTAGCATCCTTTGGTAAATTTAACAACCTTGTTGGGGTGTGACCACCTGTTTCTTTTGAGATGTTGACATTTACACTTGTCCCGCATCGTAAACGTGGAACTTTTACCCTTCTAAAAAAAAATTTGTTGGTTGTGTTTTGACCTGAACTTTTGGGCATCACATTCTTGTCTTTTGTCCCTTTTTTATTTCCTATGTTTGTGCTTCGTGACATGATTTTGTCACCTTCTTTTGATGGTATATTTCATTCACTCTATGTGGAATACTATTTTGTTCACTATTTTATTTTAGCTTGATATTTCTTTCATTTTTCATATACATAGAGACTACACATGCTGATAAAAAAATGAGCTATTTGATTTAGGTTTACTTTTCATTATTGTAAATGGTTAATATTTTTGATGGTACTCCTTGGTGTATTTCATATAAAAATAATAAATGTAGTAATGATGGTGCGCTGCATTATTGATATAGGCTTGATGACTCTTCTCAATGTGCCAAAATGTCAATGTGGTGGTGGGCAATGTGTGTTGAAGACTTCACGGACATAGAACAACCTTGGACGACAATTTTGGTGTTGCCCAAATAGAAAAAAGGTTGCTAATGTATATATATTTAATGTTTCTAATGTAAATACTATTCATTATATTATAAGAACTAATGTAGACTGGGCATCACAGGGAAATAATGGCTGTAGATACTTTAGTTGGGTTGATGACAACTCATCCGCATCTATCCGCCCATCTCCACTTATCCACGATGAAGGATTTTAGTGCAAAATGTGTCAGGCTAGGGAAAATGCTGAAATTATATTTTTATGATGCCTTCTCTGTATTGTAATCGCATATCTTTTTTGTGACCATATGCAGAGATGAGATCAAGAATTATTCAGTTTAGTATTTTCATATTGTAACTAATATTTTAATATGGATATGGCGTAACTTCTCTTTGCCTCAAGTGCGTATATATATGGTTTACAACTTTTTTTACAATAATTCTTCATGTTTATGGCTTAGGTGAGCCCCAATCTGCTATCAATCACATGATTTAACGTATAGTGTTTTCTTGGTTATTCCATTTGTTCCTTGATACATCAATTCGACCACACCCACTCCACTTCACGTGGATGTCTTTGAAATAAACTCCTAACTCTAATAAACCGACGGTAACTACTAACTAACCTTATAAAACAATAGTAGCTAAGAACGATCACTTGCCAACATCTATTGAATACAAGTTCCTTGAAAGATCAATCAATCGGGATGAGTGGACAAGGATGATGAGATGGGGGAAGTGGAGTTGAATCCTGATGAAAAGGAAGCTCGATTTGGATGCAATTAGGAAGAAGAAGAAGATGCTTATCGTCAAACATAGATTGAAGAAGAGTATTGCAGAGAGCGGGCCTACAGTACCAAGGAAGTTTGACAAGAACAAGGAATATGGCTTAAATAGAATGGGAAGACATCTTTCTAGCCTGGGCTTGGATCCTTCGACAATTAGCTTGATAATAAATGAAGCAGATGAGAGATGAGCAATTAGCTTCCCAAGAAAAATCTCATAAATGAACTGTGTGTACCCCAATTCATGTGCCTTTTGCACGTACCTAAATGACATATTTGAAACAACAAGGGTAAATTTAGCCTTACCCTTGTTGTTTCAAATATATCATTTGGGTACACACAGAGGGCACATGAATTGGGGTACACATAGTTCATTTATGGGATTTTTCTTGGGAAGCTAATTGCTCATTTGTCATCTACATTATTATGAAGCTAATTGCCGAAGGATCCAGGCTCAGGCTAGAAAGATGTCTTCCTAAACACATAATAAACATGCACATAAACATGACAGCTGAGAAACATAAATGTAGATTTCACAATAGCTGAGAAACATAATTGTAGGCATCATGCTCACAATTTTTTGGAGACAACGTAATTGAGTTGTATATCCAAGCAATGGAGAGCAACTTTTGCACCTCCGATTCCAAGTTGACACTGCGGGATCCAAAGACCATAGATAAGGAATAAATTTAGAGATTGGAGGAGGGCCATAATGACCAAAATAATAGAAGATGAACCTCAAGTTAAATGAGGCAACTACAAATATTTTAATAGATTTTTATTATTAATTAATGAAATTTGCATATACTAGTGTTCTAAGCCCTCTCATTACATGATTTATTATTGTAAGCCCCCTCTAACTTACACATCTAGAAAATGAAACTACAACCTATTGGGATTGAGACAAACCTTATTGAACAACAGAAGCTAGGAAGGATCACTTGCCAAGATCGATTGAATACATCTATTGGAGGACCTTGTATTCATGAGCTACAGATGTATTCAACAGATGTTGGCAAGCGATCCTTCCTATTTGTTGTTGTTCTATAAGGTTTGTCTCAATCCCAATAGATTTTAGTTTCATTTTCTAGATGCGTAAGTTAGAGGGGGCTTGCAATAATAAATCATGTAATGAGGGGGCTTAGAACACTAGTATATGCAAATTTCATTATTTAATAATAAAAATCTATTAAAATGTTTGCAGTTGCCAGCTCATTTAACTTGAGGTTTGTTCTGTATTATTTTTGTCGTTATGGCCCTCCTCTACTCTCTAAATTTATTCCTTATCTATGGTCTTTGGATCCCGCAGTGTCAACTTGGAATCGAAGGTGCAGAAGTTGCTCTCCATCGCTTGGGTATACAACTCAATTACGTTGTCTCCAAAAAATTGTGACCATGATGCCTACAATTATGTTTCTCAGCTGTTGTGTCCCAGGACCCCTTATGACCCTTTATGACCATTTAGGATCCCTAATAATACATCTTAGAGGTCTTAAAATGTCGTAAAGGGTCATAAGAGACTCCTAGGAGGGGCCATATGAGCTTCCACCTTCACGTGGTTGGCCTTGTTAAGTAGAGAATGTTATACTCTTCTCGAAACAAAGAGAAGCTCAATAATTTAAGTTCTCAGTCCACAGACAAATTAAATTAGACTTACTATCCAAATTGGTACATTGATGAGAATCAATGATGGACCGGAGTTTTTAGATTTTGAGAAGACGTATATGCAGTGGAGGCCAGAAGGGATTTTTGTGGAGTTTTTCTAGATGTGGAGATTTTCTAGAGTGGTTATATACATACGAGGGTTTCCAGATTGAGTACCAGTGTCATCTATAAAACCTTCACAAATATCTTTATCTTATTTTCTATAGTATTGAAAAAAATGAGTGGGTTGGACATTAGTGGTGGATCTATTCTCTCTTAATTTGATAATATATATATTTAAAAAAAAATAAAAAATTCTTTCACTTTTTCGACAAACCAAGAATAGACATATCAATGAGAGTGCTATATATTTGACGTTTAGTCTGACGATTTGTCGTCACACTTTTGACCAACATTGGTCACAGAGATAAACATTATAGTCGACAATTCTTCCAGGTTGAAGCAATTATTTCGAGGTAGTTGTCGTCAATAATTCAGCCACTTGTGACATCACAATTTAGACGGAGATATGATGGGTTGTATTATTGACCAAAAAACTCTGATGTTCGTTATGGTTGATTAACCGACCAATGGGAGTCTAATAATCGACTAAACCTCGTCGAAAAACAAGCTAAAATTTACTAGTGCAACTGAGAAGGGGCAAACGACTTAGAAGGCGAAATATGGATATCCTTTACTCCAACATTGTTTCCAACATTGTTTAGCTATTGAGAATGTTCTCTTGTTTCACCATGGTTATTTGATTGGACAGGATTGGGAAGAGGGACATCCCTGATAGAATACAATAGATGCATCTCCAAAGACTCATTGAAAAAAATATTTGCAACAAAGTCTAAATCCCTTCAATGTTTGAGTATTAGAATTTATGGCTAAAGAGTACAAACAAATTTACACCAAACACTTCTCCAAACCTTTTCCATTTGCCACATTTAGAAGGTTCTCATCAGAGACTATTGGCGTAATTTAGCCCCCATAGAGAAGCTCCCCCTCAAAAGGTAAAAAATTATTGATCTTAAAAATCTCCTAGGACATCACATCAACCTTCAGGACCACCACAAGACCCATATGCTTGAGAAGGGTTTCCACTTGAGGAAGAATCTTATAAGCCCCCCCCCACCAATTTAAGTGCTTAGTGGATTCCCATGCTTGGGTAGTAGAAATTTTCAAGATTCACTCTAGCTTTTGAAGCAAAAATCTATCTAATGTTCCTTTCTTTTCTTATGTCTTGCACAATGTTTTGAGGAATGGCTCATACTTTTGCATAGAGGGAAACTATCTACTATTTCAATATGTTGTCTCTAGACTCCCTCAGTTGACCAAATATTGATTTCTTTTAGAAGATGGAGGTGGGGTTTCCATATGATACAAATTCTTGCATACATGTTGTGATCTTTCTTTTCTATAGTTTCATTTACCTCGACAAGCTTACCCAACTTGTCCCCTATAACCTTGAGGGTTTCTGATTCACAATACCCTTGAGGGAGATTGCATAGGTGAATTTTAGTTTGGGACTTCCTCAATTGGGGTTTTGAGACGGTTGAAGTTAGGAACCCAGTATTTGATGAAAATTACCATACTACCCATCATAATGGACCATTATTGAGAATACATTATTTTTTCCTTTCATTCTCACAAATGAGTAAGAAGAAACATTTGGGAAGAGTTTTCAACGCTAAATTTTTGCCCCACTGTTCATTGTACCATTTCTCACTTTAGAGTAAGTAGGATAGTCCCCTACCTATTTCATGAAGACAATTTTTGTGTGATGGAGACTAACGAAGTCCCTCTATTATGAGTTTTTTATATGTGAAAAAATGACACTATTCTGGGTGGTTTGGATACTAAGCTGCCCTAAATCCTTTGAAGCACACTTCTCTTTTTTATTTTTAAATTGAACCCCTAGGCTAGAATTTTTTTTAATGAAACCCCATCGTGGATGTAGATGATTTATTTTGGGCAATGCAAAATAAGGTTTTTGTTGGCCAGGGGTGCCAGGTACTAGGGCATCACTATTGGAAATTTTGCCCAATTCTAAGATGAGAGAGCTTGTCTTGTTTAGTTTGAGGAGAAAGCATGATACTCATGTTTAGTTGCAAACCCTCCATGATACACCTCTCCACCTTTTCTCTCCGTATCGTTGTGCATCTTCAACCAGAGTTCTCATATTTCAAGTTCTTTTAGTTTTAATATTTTTTCTAGCATGGCCTCAAAATAAACTATATTTTGAATTTTTTTGATACAACATTCTTGAGATAATTGTATGTCAATAACTATTATCTGATATGTTTTTGATTAAGGTAAAAATAGGTTTTGAGGGGACCCTAAAACCCCTTACAAATTAGAGAGCCAAAAGATATTCAACAACATTCCCAATAGAATGCTGCCAACAAACACAAGGATGGAGCCCAAGACAAACAATGGAACAACCACAAACAAGACACATAGGACTATTGTTTGATATGTTGTTTACCTTAATCAAACGATTTTGCTTGTATATCTTTATCACACTTTGTTTTTTTTTTTTTTAAGTATTTTTCTTTGAAATTTCAAAATTATGCCATTTATTAATTTAGTTGGCAACTATTAACCTTTATTTTAGTTTGTGTTGGATAGGATTTATAATATATCTTTGGTATAAACAAGTTCATAACTTGAATTAATTGTATTTATCTTTAAATTCTTGTAAGTGTTTAATATTATTTCACTTAAATAATTGTCACTTCTTCCAAACATGAAGTTGAATCCAAGGTTGAATAATAAATGGGGCTACAAATTCAAAGCAAGGAAATGGAAAAACCTTAGTGCCCAAGTCTGAAAGACTAAAGTTGGAACTAATGCTTAAATTGTAACTTGGAAAATTTTACATCATAAATAGCCTGTAGGGGATAGACTAAATTATTTAAAGATTGTTCTAGCTAATTTTCCTTTTTTCCATTGTGCCAAAAACATGAATCACATTTTTTGGGACTGTTCTCAAGCTAAGAAGAAATTAATTGCTACTTTTGATATTTTCGCTTCTATATTTGGCCATGTTGTGAAATGGGAAGAAGCTATTTTGGGTTTAGAGCTAAAAAAAATGTTATTGTTGATTCTATAAGATAAACTATCTTGTTACATATTTAGAAAAACTTAGATGTTCAACAAGTTTTTTTCTAATCATACTATTTGCCTAGAAGTAGAAATGCAACAATTTTTTTGTGACGTGATGGTACAATTTATTCTTTATGCTTTCAGCTAAAGAAGAATACCACCTATAACAAGCTTTTGGAAGGGATTAAATACCAGTTTGTGCAATATGTGCTACAAATGTTCAATGCTCCAAACAACTCCAAAAATTCTTCAAATTTGAAATGTAATGCTTGTTCAATTGATGTATCTTTCCTCATTGTATTTGCTAGGTTCAGACTTTTGTTTACTATTATAATTCATTTTTATAGAAGTGGAAGTCTCAACTTCAACATTTTGTATTTTAGATATATATTTTTGTCTCATCAAAATTGCAAGTGACATTAATAAATATAAATTTTTAAAATATTTTAATTTTGATGTCTGTAATTAAACCTTTTTTTAACATTTATGAAAACAAAATCTCTAAAATTATTACCCAAAAATATTAAAATTAACATTATTAAATAATCAATAATCATAAATTTACATTAAATAACTATTAAATGATAACGCTGAAGGTGTTTCATATATGAAATGAATTGGCTAACTTTCGAAATCAACAATCGAGAGTCTTCAAAAGGTCGTGCTAGTCGATCTAATTGACCTGGACTATCATATTTTTCTAGTTTTTCATTGGTTGATTGTTGGAGTTTCTTTGCCACCTGTAACTACAAAGTCCAAACAAAGAACGGATTCATTAGTTGATTGTTGGAGTTTTCTGCCACCTATAACTATATAGTCCAAATAAATAATGAATTCCACTCAAATAATTCATTATTCTATGGGATAATCTTCTCTGTAGGATGAGGACATTACTGTCCATCTCTCACAAGGGGGTAGGGTATGTATGCCTCATTTTTAGTGCAATTAGGTACCTCCTACAAGGAGTATGAGGTAGTCCCAAATCATTGTCACCATATGTAGACCCAAAAACATATGGTTGATGTCGTGGACTATAAAAAGACCTTTCCTTTCCTTTCTTCATCTTTGTCTCCTTCAATACACAACAATTAATTAATTAAAGTCTACAACATTTTTTTTTCATTTTTGTTAATAGGCAAGATTTTTTTGCCTTCATCTTTTACAGTGAGTCATAGACTTCATTTACTGCTCTTATACAGTAGATCATTACAAGTGTTTCTGTGGAAAACTCTAGGTTACCTTGTTTCCACAAAGGAACCCATCAAATAAATACATGTATGCATTTGCTTACACATATTTATAACAATAACAAATTGAAAGAGAAAACAAATAGATCCTAAACTGAGAACGTCAAACAAATCCCTAACCAAGCATAGAAGAAGATCTCCAAAGTTCCTTCTGTACCAATTTTACCTATTGCTTCAAGGAATGATGATAAAGTACAAGTGCATATGAGAGAGGTCTCTTTCTTGTGCAAATATATTGTGCTAGAGTGGAAATAAACCTTGGTTAAGCATTTATGGACTAGCCCCTTCCGGATCACAGGGATAGGTATACACAGGAAGACAAAAGAAAGGGAAATAAAAGATAGAAATATTTATATTAAAACCCAAACATTTATTCACTAATCAGGAGACAACGTTGGAATTCTATGGATTCAAGTAAAGGGTCTAGGGGAATGTAGGAAGTTCTAGTGACATAGGAGAATTGTTCCCAAAACATTTCTGCCAAATTGCTTAGGTATTTTGTCTTGAATTCAATACAACTTAATAGATGTCCATCTCTCTTTGAGTCTCTAATGGTGTCCACATATGCATATTGAAGGCATTTAGAGTGGCATGGGTTAAGCTCCCTATAAAATGCACCAAAGAAAAAAAATGTCAAACTTTTTTTTCTAGATTTGCGAAAACATGGTGATTTTTTTGCAATTTTTCTTGTGGTTTTCGACCACAAAATATGCAAATCATGAAGAATAGATGCTGAAAATTTCATGAAAATCTATTGTGTTTTCTATTTTTTTAAAAAAATTGGTCAATGGTTCATTTTGTAGGGAGCTTAGCTGCGTCCATTTGGAGCCTCGATAGCGTACCAAGTTGGTACCATGCATTGGATGCCTCTAGAGGTGTAACCAATCTTCCAAATAGGTGTCACGTGAACAACATAGAACCTACTCCCTTTCTAGCTGACACCTACTTGAACCTCTCCTTCCCCCAACATGATTGGGTTTTCAATCACTCTATGCCATCTAATGAGTTTAACATGTTCTTGCAAGGACAATTTATGGGTTTTTTCAAATGGATTGCTGATACAATATAACTAATAAAATGTTGAAGAAATGTATCATAGTAGTATTCTAAGTCATAACCATAAACTTCACAAGAAGGGTCGTACAAATTATCACAAGGGGAAACACAATATTGGACAACCTTATCAACATATTTAAGCATACATACCAACGAACATGAGTGAGCGTGAGACATCTTTGGAGAATTATGTCAATAGCTATCTAACTTTTTTTCAAGCTTTTGCTTGGCACTATGTTCCTCCCTCTCCATCTCTACATATCTGTCTCCTTCACCATGATTCAAAAGTTCTATTTTAATTGTGCGTAGATTTATGTTTGTGGATTCATAATTCATTTGAAGCTATCACTTCTCTATTGAGACATTTGTTGCACAAACAACATTTGCAAAATGACCTACCAATTGACATCATGTATTGCACAATTGTTTACAAAAAATAGACAAAAAAATTCTAAAATGAACATTCACATATCTTCAGTGAACCCATTGCACACCAAGGTGCAATTGCTAGTATATATGTATATATTGTTAGCTTAATACAACTCAAAATTTTCGTATTTATTGATAATTTAATATCAATTTTAGATTAAAATGTGTATATTATCATACTAATAAAACTCAAAATATTAAAGCTCAAATCCAAGATAAGAAGAACATTGTGTGGATGGAAGGCCCTAAGGGTTGGACTACTTGGGTGGATTCCTATAAAGAGCTTTTACAGTAGTTGGGGCTCTTTTGCTATTTTTTGTTTGTTATGATACTTTACATGTTGATGATGCTACTCTGATACTCTTGGTGTGAGGGTTTGCCTCCCGTTTATACTTTGCGATGTAATTTTTGTTGATCTCCTTATGCTTAATACAAAAAAAAATATTAATACTTATTAATAATTATTGATCATTTAATATGCTTTTAAATATTGTTACTTTAATGATTTATTTATAATATGAGTATTTTCGTAACCAAGAAGGAGGCATCGACTATCTAGCCACAAAATTAGAAATGGCTTGATGCATACCCATGCCATACCTGCCAACATCGTATTGTGCAAAAATCAAGGTAAATACGAATTACAGTGCAATTTGGACTGAAAAGAATAAAAGATTATTTTAAAGTGCTGCAATTTGGAAAAGGAGAAAGATTATTTATGCTTAAATTTCAAACATTTTAATACTTCCCCTTTTGTATGAAATAATTTATTTAAATAAATTTCAAACATTTTAATTTTTATATATCTTTTTATTTTTTATTTTTATTATTCTTTAAATTTTTAATAATAATTATATTATAATATAATATGTAATTTAGTAGTTCTACTCCTTATTTATACAAAATTAACAATAAATTATATAGAAAATTATATAAAAATCTAATTTAAAATTATATATATTAATAATAATAAATATTATTATTATATTAAAACATAATTAAAAATATTTTTTTAGTTTTAAAAATAACTATATATTAAAAATATACCATATATGTTTTGAAAGTTAAGTAGGATTATTAAATAAATTTATATAATATATTCTAAAATTATTGAATTACATAATATATTATAATATAATAATTATTTAAAAAAATTTAAAATAATAAAAATAAAAAATAAAAAATTTAAACATATAAATAATTAAATTTAAACATATTTTTTGGCTAGATGAAACTATATTTTATTATAGTGACCAGATTAGTTGAATTGCTAGCAACTAGCCGCCGCATTATAAGATATATGGTGTCGTCATTTGTGACAAAACGTTTTTTAATTGGTATTTTGTAGAATACGTGGATGGTAATCGCATATACACAATGTATATCACGTATGTATACACAAGTACATACGGAAGACCCTAAGTTCGTACTCTCATTTATAATGGCCCTACGATCGTCGGTGGATGTAGGTAGGACACTTTGGTCAGAAATCGCTGAAATAAAATTGGTTTTAATTAGAATCGCAGTTACGAAGAAGGTACAACGAAGGCTTTTTTTTCTTTATTAATGACTTGTGGAACGAGATGGCCGCCTTGTCGCCATCTCAATTTATGCAAAAGTTTTTTTTGGGTTTTTGCTTGTCTGATTGTGGGGTGGAGCTGAGTTAGGAATGTCTCCACGAATTATTAATTAGCATTTGCACTTAAGAGAAGTGTAATGGTTATGCCGATAGTAATATATATTTGGATAGGTAGGTGATATTTTCCACAGCAAGTCAAATTGTGATATTGCTATTAAGATTCAACTGTGTAGTTTTTGAGCCAAACCTATTGACCCATGTTTCATGAGTAGTCATTCACAAGAACCCATCTCTGATGAGAATGAATGAAACACTTAACACTTATTGCATCTAGGTGATGCTCACAAAGGTGAAGCACTGAGACTTCCTGGGAGGTCACCCATCCCAACACTACTTCAACTCAAACGTGTTTAACTACGAAGTTTACTCCATGGTTAATCCCACTTTGCTTGCAACCTCATTTGCAAAACCTTCAGCAAATGTTGTACCTTATGAACCATTCATTAGAAAGCCCTTAAGCTCGTCAATTGATAAGAGGAGATATTTTCCATAGCAAGTCAAATTGTGATATTGCTATCGGGATTTAACTATGTAGTTTTTGAGCCTAACTCATTGACTCATGTTTCATGAGTAGTGGTTCACAAGAACCCATCTTTCATGAGAATGAATGGAACACTTAGCACCCATTGTCTCTAGGTGATGCTTACAGAGGTGAAGCACTAGGACTTCTTGGGAGGTCACCCATCCCAATACCACTCTAGCTCAAGCATGCTTAACTATGGAGTTTCCTCCATGGTTAAGCCCACTTTGCTTGCATCCCCATTTGCAAAACCTTCAACAAGTGTTGTATTTTATGAAGCATTCATTAGAAAGCCCTATAAGCTCATCAATTGATAAGTAGGAGATATTTTTCATAGCAAGTCAAATTGTGATATTGTTATCAATATTCAATTGTGTAGTTTTTGAGTCAAACTCATTGACCCATGTTTCATGAGTAGTGGTTCACAAGAACCCATCTCTCATGAGAATGAATGGAACACTTAGCACTCATTGCATCTAGGTGATGCTCATAGAGGTGAAGCACTAGGACTTATCAGGAGGTCACCCATCCTAGTAATAATCCAACTCAAGTGCGCTTAGCCACAATGTTTCCTCCCAAGATTAAGCCCACTTTGCTTGCAACGCCATTTGCAAAACCTTCAACAAGTGTTGTGCCTTATGAATGATTCACTAGAAAGCCCCTTAAGCTCATCAATTGATAAGTAGGAGATATTTTCCACAACAAGTCAAATTGTGATATTGCTATGAGGATTCACCTGTGTAGTTTTTGAGTCAAACTCATTGACCCATGTTTCATGATTAGTGATTCACAAGAACCCATCTCTCATGAGAATGAATGGAACACTTAGCACTCATTGCATCTAGGTGATGCTCACAAAGGTGAATCACTGGGACTTCCCGGGAGGTCACCCATCCTAGTGCTACTCCAACTCAAGTGTTCTTAACTACAGAGTTTCCTCCATGGTTAAGCCCACTTTGCTTGCAACCCCATTTGCAAAACCTTTAGCAAGTGTTGTGCCTTATGAATCAATCATTAGAAAGCCCGTTAAGCTTATCACTTGATAATTAGGAGATATTTTCCACAAGTCAAATTGTGATATTGCTATCATGATTGAATTGTGATATTACATTATCAGGATTCAACTGTGTAGAAAGTTGATACTTGTGATAATGTTGTAAATCTACTTTACAAAACTAGTGAGCATATCAAGGATAAACTCTTTTGGTGTAGGAATACTATAGGCCTTGCATCCTAAACTTAATTCATTGTATCTTTCCTACCTATATAATTGCAATGTATAATATAATGTTAGAGGATGCTAAGATCATGTAATATTTAAGTTACAATGTTAATTTATAATGTTAGGTATCCAACCTTTATAGAACAGATAACTTATGCACATGTGAGTCTAATTGAGGGATGCAATTTTATTATAGTTCATAATTTGAGATATGGTAGGTTACAAAAGAAAATCAAAGATAGAAGGTTATGGGGCATCTCTCAAAATAGGCAATGCTAGTGCAATTATTGCACTCATAGAACACTTGGACATGGGAAATGAGTTTAATCACATCTTATGATGGAGCATGATGTTCCAATGTATAAAATCAATTTAATCTATATCTTGGACACCAATTTCATGTTGTTGTCATGAGAATTTTTTTCATATATTTTTATACCATTATGGTGGATTTCTTAAGACTTCTTAAGTCTACATTTTGATGGCTTCATATTGAGGAGATCTAACTATTGCACACAAGTACTCTTATGCTACAAATATTGTTAGACCAAAGAATATTATATGAGATGTATTAATATACTTATTTTTATGTGATTAATACAAGTTTGATATCTTTTTAGCGATATATTTTTTCTCCAAAAGAGTATCTCCATGTATATTTGGTATCATATGTGTTTGTTGATTTCTTATTTTTTCTATTTTAATTTTAATATTTATTCACACATATCTCTAACAAATTTGTGTACTTTAAATGTATACTTTCACAATTATTGTTCACTAGTTTTCAGAATAGTGTGGAACATGTGAAAGGGGATATGTTGTAGGTGTATAGAAGTATGTGTAATAAGGTAGGTGGATAATATAGGACAAGAGGCCCAACTTTAACAATATGTCTTTGTATCAAGTGACTTCCCTAAAATAGACAACTAAATGAGAAATGACAAAATAATACAAATCTCACCATGTATATGTCAAGATTGTATATTAGATGAATTTTCAATTGTAGAACTTAATAACATTTAAAAATAAATGTTTTCCATATGAATAACTATCCAATGCATCCTAAAAAATCTAATAGGGTAGAGTGGTAGAAGAAGGTAAAATGGTCACAAATAGTAAAATTTTCATGATGGTATAATATAAAGTTTAATTTAAATTTTACTAGTTTATCTTGTATTTTTTTAATAAAAAAATCACAATTAAATTATTTCTAAATTTATATTGAAGGGCATTGAGAGCTTTCTAAATATTCTCTTTTAGGTATTTTTTAGTTTATTTAATCATCCAACAAAAAAATAACTTTCATATATTGAGATAATATAGGAGACTATTGGATCATAGTAAGCATTTTGAGGTAAGTAAACAATTGTGATTGATTAAGATTTTTCAATTAAGTTTCTTTGTTTTGAATGAAGGAGCTATCTAGGCTGGTGATATAAAAGGCTATTGGATCATTGTAAGCATTTTTTAGGTAAGTCAATAATTGTGATTGATTTTGATTTTGTACATGATTATCTTTGTTTTGAATAAATGAGTTATGTGGGATGGTGATATTTCTACATATATGATGAAAATTGTCCTTCATTATTGTAGAGACCATAATAAATTTTTGGAAAAATATTGAGATAATAAGTTACATATTTGAAAAAAGATTAGAATGATGAATACCACACATTTAAAACAATTTTAGACAAAATTTTCAAATATATAAATCACAAACGATAATCCAAATTACGAGCTTTGTCTACGAGCTCAATCAAAAGGACAAGATATTCATGCTAACTCAAATCCAGGAGTGAAAGAGTATTGTTTACTTTGTATTTCTGCATTATACTCTGAGTCCGTGGTGAGGCTGGGCCTCTTATTTTGCACTCTCGGTTGATAGTGTTGTATCCCTCTTTTTTGATCTCCCTATATATAATACAAAAAAATTACTAATACATATAATTTTTACTATTTTCAAATGATAAAAAATGAAAATACACCATTACATAAGAATAATTATAATTAATATTTAAAATATATCAAGTTTCCACAATCCATGACAATGCTAATATGCTTCTCGAACGATTGTGACTGGTTTTATTCAACATCAATATTTTGGATCATACTTCATGATCCATCATAAGGATAAGAGAGAGTTCAAGGATGCAAAAGAATAAGGATGAGAGAGTTTCAAATAATATTTTTTTTGCAGTCTTGAACTCTCTCTCATTCTAATAATGGATCATAGAGTATGATCCACAACGTGGATGTTGAAAAAAATTATGCACAATCGTTCCCAAAACATATTAACATTTAAAATATATTTTTTTTATACATTTAAAAAAATTATAATTAAATTATATAAATATCTACGTCTCTATATATAATTACAATAAAAACCATTCTTAAACTAAACTACTACAAATTAAAAAACTTCATCTAGTAGAATCACCAAATCTTCTTTTAAATTTCTATACCAACCACAACATTTATGATAGCTAAACTAATACAAATTAAAAGAACCCATCGATCAAAATCACCAAATCTCCCTTAAATTATATGTAATTACAATACTAACATAATAATAATAAAAAATATTAATTCCAATGATTAGTTTGATGCAGAATTAACAAGGCTTTTGCCAACGAATCATATAAGAGTTGGCCACATTCTTTCATTTAACAAATATATCTAACCATAAACTTAGCCTGGGCTAATAAAATACAAGGGTTTCGCATTAGAGATTGTTATTATCATTTTTTAATAGAAACCCTTATATATATATATACTCCATTAGATTCTCGATGACATACTTAATAAACATGTGTCTCGTCCTTTGGAATATACGCATTGTATATACGGCATGGCCCAGCAACTGAGCTAGTGCGGAGGTAGGTGGGAAGTGGGGCCCAGAGTAAAATTGAGTAAACAAATTTTACTCACTTAAATTTAGAGTATGCGGAAACACGAGTCTGAAATCTTTAAAAGGGCGCTGGGAGAAATTTAATTTGCAACTTTCGAGTGCAAGCAGGTCCAAAGTTCGAAACCATGGAAGCGATGCTCACTTCAAATCTCCACGCGGCAGCGGCATGGAGGTATTCTAATGGCGCTTCCAATACGTCGCCTGTTCGAATCTCGTGCAAGCGGACGCCATTAACGGCGAGTCCTTTCGTCCCCGGGAAGCTCGCCTTGAATAGCAGATCCCGTAGGAGCGATCTCTTGGCGCCTCGCGTCTTGGAAAGGGCGACGGTAGGGATCAGCTCCGAGATCTCGGGAGCAGCGGCAGAGCCGTCGATTCAGGGGCTTGATTTGAAGCCTACGGTTCTTGTCGCGGAAAAGCTGGGCGAAGCAGGGCTTGAGGTGCTTCGAAGCTTCGCGAATATTGACTGCTCGTATGGCCTCACGCCTCAGGAGCTTTGTGGGAAGATCTCGCTTTGCGACGCTATTATTGTGCGTAGCGGAACTAAGGTGACACGAGAGGTGTTCGAATCCTCACAAGGACGCCTCAAGGTCGTTGGAAGAGCCGGCGTGGGGATTGATAATGTGGATCTCCATGCCGCAACAGAGTACGGCTGTTTGGTGGTTAATGCTCCCACTGCAAATACTGTAGCGGCTGCAGAGCATGGCATAGCTCTTCTTGTGGCCATGGCACGGAATGTACCCCAGGCCAGCTCTTCTATGAAAGAAGGTTAGCTTTAACTTTTTCTTAATTGCTCTGTTTTAACTTTTCTTCGTTAAGGAAAAAGAAGGTACAGGAAAGTTGCGTGAAGAAAGATGAATAGTTATAGGTGAGATCTCCTTTTGTTTCAATTAGGACATTTCAGTAAAGCTTTCGATGATTTTGACCGAGATAAAAGAGCGAGCTGCCTTTAGAAAAGAAAATTTGTCAAGAAATTTAACAGAAACTTCAGCTTTTGTAATTGTTTCCGCAAATTTTTCTTCGTGACGGAGTGCTTTGTAGAAATCGACTAATCTTTCTCATTTAAAAGAAACTTGAGGTTTCGTTAATGTTTCAACGATTTTTCCCTCGAGACGGAGTGGCGTGTACAAATCGACTAATCTTTCTGTGTTTTAGAGAATTATACGGTCTTTTTTATAGATTATTATTTTGTCATTTAAGTTCTTTTTCTCCCAGATTTAAAAGGTGAACTTTGGGGATAAACTTGTTTACTGTTTCTTTTTTGTTCATATGCGACAGATCTCGGTCAAATTGGCTAATCTGGTCGTACTTTAAGTGGTGTGTTTGGAATTGTTTTTTCTTAAAGAAAGTTTGGTGAGGAATCATTTTCACAGTTGTTGTCTGAAAGGAATTCATAAACGTTTTGACAGAATTTTTAATACATAACAAATCTGAGAAAATATTCTTTAAGAACCTGAGGAAATATTCTTTACGTTTTTGACAAACCTGAGATAGTGCTGTCTAAACCTCTTCATCGAATATCTTAGTATTATTCTTCTAATATTCAAATAATTTATATATATATATATTATTATTTTATTATATAATAATAATTTTAAATGAATAATCATAAGAAATCATATAAAAGGAATGAAAATGCGGTTTGCAAAACTGAAAAATCTGAGAATGATTTGTCGAAACTAATTATTATTTTTGTTTTAGGTTTGATTTTATAAATATAATATTTTTAATTTTATATAATGAATTATAATATAATAAGAAAATATATTTAAACGAAAATAAATTATCACAAATAAAAACAATGATAATTTTGATATTTTTAAGTTTAAAATTACTATAATTTTTTTAAAACATTTTTGGTTTACTGGAAAATAATAAAGTTTAAACAATACCAGAATTTAAATTTAAAAAATATATGATATTCGGTTATTTTATGTTTATACGTACAATATTTATATTATTTTATTATTTATTTTTTATAGTTTCAGGACAGATTTTAGTTAAGAAAAATCGTAATAGCTATAATTTTAATGTAACAAAATTTGTCCCCTGATTTTTAATTTAATTAAATATTTTATTTAATTAAATATTTATTATATGTAATATTTTTTGAATCGTTTTTAAATAAAACTTATTTTTTCCTTTCTTCTCATTAAATAAGATACTTTTTCCTTAATATTCTAAATGTCTCAAGATTTTAACTACCATTGCCTGAACTAGACTATCTTTATACTGGTTTAATATTTGACAGTGTTCAATCTTACTCAAGATACGTAGATTCTAGAATCTAGAGGCTCCGACGCTGCAAGGTTTAAACCTGTATCTTAGAATGGTATTTTTTGAGTTCAATTAGACTGGTTGTTTTGAATTGAATGTCTAGTAGAGGAAATCAAAGTGTGATTTCAGTACTAAGATTCCAGCCTGGGCCATCAGCAAAACTGCATTAGATCTGCCTTTTGAATTACTCTGCCAGGATGAAAGCCTTTTAACTGTAAATCTACACTTTTCGCAATATTTTCTAAGTTCAGTTGTCTGTAAATTTTTGAATGATCTGTTTCAATCCCTTTTCGCCCCTGGAAATTCCAGTGACTTGTTGAGCTTCAGAATCTATCGTTGTTATCTAAGGATTACTTGTGTAGTAACATATAAGCGACATGAGTAATCTTGTCAATCAATCATATTTTGTTTTCTGAGGGAGATTATCAATGTCCTCCCCTGAAACTTAGTCCCTGTAGATTGTGTCTATTATTGATTATCAATGTTCATCATGTATTTATGCAACAATGCCATGTATGCTAATGTTGTTTGTTCAGTTGATTGAATTCCCAGAACTTATATTTGCAAATGGTGTTTTTGCATTGGCACTAAATAAAGCAAGCGTGAAAGAGAAAGGCAATCTCAACCATTGGAGAGGCAAAAATGAACATGCTCTGTTTTTGTATTCACATTGATATGAAGGGGAAACTTTCTTATCAAGAATTTTAAAAGAAGTCAACATACTCTCTTTTCACCAATTTTGCTTGAATTTAAGCCTAGATATTGTCTGTTCGAATGACTCTCAGTAAAGCACAGCACAGAGACCATTAGTAATTAAATCATGTATTTACAGTAATCTATTTTAGCTCTGTTTTACATTACCCTGAACATGTTGAACGAGGTTTGAAACGATGGAGCATTTTGAATAATTTACTCTTCTAATATTTGCCAGATTTCTGGCAGGAAATGTCTATGTTATACATAATCACACCTCTGATGGATCTAATTGGATCAATTCTTTGCAAAAATTTCTTCCACATCATTGACCATTGAGTTCATTGCCAAAGGTTTGCTGCATCCACGGAGCTCGTTTTGACTTAAAACTAACCACACTTACTATCTTTCAGATCACGGTTATCTCAAATCCCTCTACCTCTCTCTTTCCTCCCTACTTTGCTTGTATAGTTGGGTTTTCTTTTTGGGAATAGGCCATTCTCATGGTAAACAGAGACTCATTAGTTTTATGTTCCATCGGAGAGTATCTAGAAGTACCAATGTCTCTGTTTTATATAATAAATGCTTATGTATGCTTGTTGAGAGAAATTTCCTTTAAAAAGTGCACCATCTTGATGAACCTCGAACGCGATTATTGTTGTGCTTATATATTCTGTTAACTTGTTTCTGGAATTATTTTGTAATAGCACCACATGATCTTTAACTGTTCCTGATTGAAATTTGTTGCTATTACAGGTAAGTGGCAGAGGAATAAATATGTGGGTGTGTCGGTAGTGGGAAAGACTCTTGCAGTCATGGGATTTGGGAAGGTTGGATCAGAAGTTGCTAGGCGTGCAAAAGGACTGGGGATGCATGTTGTTGCGCACGATCCATATGCCGCTGCTGATCGGGCACATGCAATTGGTGTGGATTTAGTATCATTCGATAAGGCTATATCTGTTGCCGACTTCATTTCACTCCATATGCCCCTGACTCCAACTACAAACAAGATTTTCAATGATGAAAGTTTTGGTAAGATGAAGAAAGGAGTGCGCATTGTGAATGTTGCCAGAGGCGGTGTTATAGATGAGGATGCTCTGGTACGGGCACTTGACAATGGTGTTGTTGCTCAGGTATGTCAATTTAAATTTCAGGTGCCCCTGTGTCTGTGCTATATTAGAACTGTTTGAAGAGGGCGCTTTCTTAGTTTTCCATTCTCAGCGACACGAGTGATTGGCTTTATGTATGAAGATAATTCATTAATTTGTATGCTTTATTTTTGTTTGAAAGTTCTGAATATGCAGTGAGATGTGTTAGTGTTTATTATTGTGCAGTATTATTAGTATTGCATCAAATATGTGATCAGTCCGTGCCTAATAGGAGGAAGAAATCAAGTGTGAAGCCATTCATTTAACAATTTGTCTATTTTACAACAACTTCTGAAATGAATCTGAAAAGGGAAAATAAATGTTTTTATGTGCACGTAGCATGGCAGATGAAGAAAAGCAATGAGCCATTAATATCATTTAAGTATATATTCTTAAAGTTATTGGTGTTCAAGTGCTAAGGATGCTAACAGAACCTCGTTTAATATAAAAACAGGCTGCACTAGATGTATTTACAGAAGAACCTCCAGCTAAAGACAACAAGTTAGTGCAGCATGAGAATGTCATTGTGACACCTCATTTGGGCGCAAGCACAGTAGAAGCACAGGTACATATTTTATTAAAAAAACATCTACAATTTATAATCAATACAGAGCGTTATTCATATTTGCACGCATTTTGGCATAATAATGAATGCCCATTCCATGCTTCGAGATTAGTAATCAAAATTAAATTTATGCAGGAAGGTGTAGCCATAGAAATAGCTGAAGCTGTTGTTGGGGCCCTGAGAGGTGAGCTGTCCGCAACAGCTGTAAATGCACCAATGGTTCCTGCTCAGGTATTCTCCATTTCGAAAATACTCATGGCTTGTTCATTTCATTCTTTAATTCTGATGGCTGTTGCTGCATTTCGTTGTCTGTGGGAATCATAACGTGTTTCCTACCTATTTTTACCTCGTTAAATCTTTATCCACAAATGCAATGTTACGAGTTACTTTGTAAGGAAGTCGGTATGCGGCCGAAGACCCCGATTAGGTCTCTTGGTAAAGGACATGGGTTTCCCCCCTAAATGATTATTCAATATTCCCTCATAAAACAGCTTCTATGTTTAGGGACTAGTTTTGAGTTCTTATCTTAACAGTTCTCGGTGGCGTTACACATTTTGGTACATTTAATTGTTCCTACCGTCATATCACGAAGGTTTATTGTTAATTTGTGCATATGGGGCACCAGTTTGATAGAATTATCTAATTGTTTTTTGTCTTAGGTTCTCTCCGAACTTTCTCCCTACGTAATGCTAGCAGAAAAGCTGGGAAGGCTTGCTGTACAGTTAGTAGCAGGAGTTAGTGGTGTGAAAGCAGTGAAGGTGACCTATACCTCTGCTAGGGCTGCCGATGAATTGGACGCAAGGTTGCTCCGTGCAATGATTATTAAAGGAATAATTGAACCTGTATCAGATACATTTGTGAACCTCGTGAATGCCGATTTTGTAGCAAAGCAAAGGGGTCTGAAAATAACCGAGGAAAAAGTACCTGGTAGTGGGTCACCTGCACAACCATTGGAGTCAATCCAAGTTCAACTTGCACATGTGGAGTCCAGATTTGCAAGTTCGTTGTCCGAAGGTGGAGACATCACAGTTGAAGGGAAGATTAAGGATGGAATTCCACGTCTTATCAAGGTTGGGAACTTCGATGTGGATGTTAGTCTAGAGGGAAGTCTCATACTTTGCAGGCAAGTTGATCAACCTGGCATAATTGGAAAAGTGGGAAGCATTCTTGGATCTGAAAATGTCAACGTAAATTTCATGAGTGTTGGGAGAACTGTTCCTAGAGGGAAGGCTATCATGGCAATAGGGGTAGATGATGAAACTCCCAAGGAAACTTTGAAGAGGATCCATGAAGTTCCGGCAGTTGAAGATGTTGTGTTCCTGAAGTTGTAGCCCGATAATTCTGCTTTATGGAGTGGCATTAGCAGCAAAGCTAAATTAAATGTTGTGTTCCTGAAGTTGTAGCCGGATAATTCTGCTTTATGGAGTGGCATTAGCAGTAAAGCTAAATTAAATGCCGCAAAACGCAAAGCGTTTTTTTGGTGTTTCTACAGATTTGATTCGGTGCAAAGGCCGATTTTTATTCTTCAGGGTATCGTATGATATCTTCATTCAAATTTAAGTATTAAAAACAATTTCTCATTGCCACGGCTGGGGAAGGATATATGATGTAATAAATGTGGGTCCAGACATTCTGGAGGTTGTATTTGTTTCCCTGATATTTCGTCTGTTACTTCATGGAAATGGACATGTTAAGAAATTTCGGGATGCAAGCACGACTGTTTAAGCAAATATGTATATTTGCTTATCCTAAGTGACTGTGATTCAAGTTCTTACTTGAACATGTTTGGCATCCCATATTATGTAATCTGTATTTCTATTGCATTTTGTTGATCTCAGCATTTATATTAAAAACAGTTGCTTCATTGTGTTTCTTGAGCGGTAACCTTGTAAAATGTCAGTTTGAGCAGGTATGAATAACTGGTGAGAATATGTGGGAAGTTGTTATCAGGGGAGTAATCAATGTTTCTACTTTAGGGTGCACTTGTTCATCAATCTTCTTTTCATTTTTTTTAATGAAATAAGCTTACTATTAAATTTAAAAGATTAGTACATTAAATAAAAAAATTAATATTTTGGAGGATTAAAAATAAAAAAATATAATAAATTTGGGCATAGTCCAGAAACATCAAACCACTACGTGGCTAATGTCATTTTAGTTGAAGGAGGAGGTTTTGGATAATCCCTCTTCCCCCATCCATTAGTGGGGTCAGGAGTAGGGTTTGGAATAGACCATCCATCACCAGTTTCTTCTTCTTCTTCCTAGTCCTCTCTATGTTGAGAGATTGCCAGGGAAAGCTAGGGCAACTATTTGGAGGAGTCGGGCCAACCAAAAGTTCTATCCGAATCGGGCCAACTCACAGTAGTAAGAGGAGCACCACTAGTAGAGGGCCACCCAGACACAGAACCACCTGTAATACTTCAAAAATGAGTTATAAGTTCATTAACCTCCTACATCTACAAATTGAACGAAATCGACATCAAAGTCTTAATCTAAAGCACATCTAAACATCATCGAATCATAATTGATTATCTTAAATTCTGTATCGAAGAATATTCTTAACAATATTTTTAAATTATCTTAATTATCTTTAATTTAATGATTATTTGGCGATAAATCACATTTATCCTAAGTTTGATTAATTGAATATTTTCATATTTAATTAATTAGATTTAATATTTGCCACTTAATTGTTTAATTAAATTTAATTTTATCTATTATTAATTGTATTATTTAATTTTGATAATAAATCCAATATCCTATGAATAATTGATTAAATTTTTATTTAATTAATTAAATCAAGTTGTTATTATTTAATAATATAGTTTTTAATAAAAGTTTGGTAAAATAGTTAATTAACCCATAAATTAATTATTTTATTTCAAAAAGTAGTTAAGTTGAGAATAAATCACTTTATTTATTTATTAAATCATAATTATCCATGTGCACATTCAAGGACCAGTTAAACTCAAAATTGAAAAATCAATGCAAGTTGTTAGCTTTTTGAAACTCAACATCTTTTTGAGTTTTAAAGTTGATCTAAACTTCTAATTCGAGTTGAACTGTGTTTTTGCATGATTTTTGTGACTTAATTATCTTTATTTAAAAATAACTCAAAAATCAAGTTGAGTTTATTTGAGTGATTTATGGCTTTTTCCATGCACCTCCAAAGCCTTGGATTTCTATAAAATCAAGGCTTAGCTCTTCATAATTCATCCACAAATTTGCACAATCACGCTGGAGAATTGGAATTGGGATAATCAGAGCTTTTGCGAATCAACATCTTTGTGAGATCAATTTTTTTTTTTTGCATATCATTCTTAGATAGTTTCATATCAAATTTTTCATATAGATTAGTTTCATATCAGTTTTTCATTCTTATTGTATAAAAAATCTAAAAAAATAGATTAATTGCATTCATATTTCATATCTAGATCAATTGCATTCAAATCTTTCATTTAGGTGTCGTCTAGGTCACTGATCTCGATTACAATCTGAGAACATCAATCTCGCACCTACTAGAAGACAGTAAATCGCTTGGTTAGATTAGATTTCAATTTTGCACGATTTTGATTATCACTAACTTTTAATGTTTTACTGAGTGTTGTGTCTACAGATCAGGTACAATTTTCACACACATTTCTGGCGCCCAACGTGGGGCCCTGAAACGGGTTTCCCTTCATTTCTATCAATTTTTTATCTTTTGAGGATAAGGGTTTCAAGGGTCCTGGTATACTCTGTAGGACGTTTTTTTTAATTTTTTTTTTACCTGCAAAAAAGAATTTTTTTTTTTTGGCACTTTTTCTATCAAAACTATCCGTACACTGCGATTTTTATCATTATGTCCGTACTTCCGTACATCTCTGTATGAATTATCGTGCGAGATTTCACAGTGTGTCGCGCGAGATTTCTTTCTGTGTCACGTGAAATTTCACTGGTATCATTATTTTTTTATGCGCGAAAAATCAATTTCTCGCGCGAGACTATACTTCCTCACGCGGGACCGCATCCTGACTTGCGCGAGATTTCATCCTTTGTCGCGTGAAATAGTGTTTCCTCGCGCGGGACCGCATCCTGACTCGCGCGAGATTTCATCCTTTGTTGCGCGAAATAGTGTTTCCTCGCGCGGGATTGCATCCTGCCTCGCGCGAGATTTTTCTATAGAGGCACAGAATTTGCATATTTGTACTTTCAAATTATTGATTTCTAAACGCTTACAGTTTGCTGTTGATTTGTCTTGATTTTGTACTTTCGGACGTGTGCTAAATTCTAGATTGCAGAGCGTTGGACCTAAGGTATTCTCCTTCATCTATTAACATTTCAATTTGGACTTAAAATAAATCTCTTATGTGTCTGGCTTGTGTGCGTCCTTTCATGCTTTTATCTATTTCTACACACTTGCATAATTGATACTAGGTTGTGACCCCTTAAGGATTCATTAAGTAGTCTTAGATACTTGTGATTGATCTTGATTGCTATCTTGGGTTATTGGACTCGCTAATCCGTCGACCCCTCATTTCCGCTCCGTGGTTGCAATCTCAGCGCCATAAAGGGGAGGGGTCAACAGGACAGAAGCGTTAAGTGTTCCACTTGACAACCCTTTTGTGCTTTTAGGAACTCACTTGTTTTCTAAGTTGGGGACTCGTTTTCAGCTTGTGTGAGGTGTTAAGTGTTCCGCTTTGTGGACTCATCTCATATTCGCTTTAAGCATTAAGTGTTCCTCTTTCTACTTTTTGGGTACTTTTGGTAGATTTGCTTTCAGGAATATATCTGTGCTCACATAGTAATTAGGCCCTATGAACACTATTCGTGATTCTTGAGAGATTGGATTCCTAGCGAAATCTTTCTTGACGACAGAATCCTTGTAGGTAGGGAGGATATTTAGTGTGTTTCACATTCAACTTGGTTATTGTGTCTTCTCTTATTGATCGATACATTCTCTCCCAAGAGAGGTTGATAGATCACGTGGGGTTGACATCACGAGCTTTGGTGAATCAAAATTGGTTAGTGCGCCTTCTCTTATTGATTGATATATTCTCTCCCCGGAGAGGTTGATAGATCACATGGAGTTCGCATCATAGACCTTGGTGAAACAAAACTTTGTCTTAGCATGTCAGATTAATCTGCTTGCTTTGTTTGGGTTAAAAGTGAAAAAGTGTAAAAATTTTTGGATCTGGAGCCAAGTCCCCTTGTGGTATACTATTGTGAGTCATCTTTAGAGAGGGTTAACCGTAGCGGACAATCCCTTCACAGGGCAAACTGTGTTGACAGAACCTCAAGCGGTCATAGCCATTTCAGACATGGTAGTGACAGTCACTATATAAATGTCCTTGTGGAAGAAATCTCCACGGGTATGGTTCATTGTTTGGTTGTCAGATCTCCCTAGCAGCTCTTGAAGATTAAGTTCTCGGACTGTGTCAAAACCCTGGTGCGCCGGGATTGGAGTTCACCCCTTTGAATCATAAAAGTTGCAGAGTCAAACCATTACTAAAAAACCCTAGAGAGGCCAATTTTTCACTTTCAGGTATATGTGTGTTATTGCAAAACTTTTCAGAACATACACAATTCGTACTCTTAGGGATTAGCACAATTTGGTCACTTGATTGTTCATGCGCACGGTTGCCTTCGCCCTTGTTCATTATTTTCAGACGTGCTTGAAATCACTTGCTTGCTGTTCTGTGTGCTTGTTTATCTACTTGGCCATTAAAAACGATCAAATCTGGTATAATCTTCAAATCTGAACAGTACAATTTGCAAACAATCCAAAACTGAAAACCTTAAATTTTGCAAAAATTGACATAAACTTCTTTCTGGAGTCAAAAGTTATTTCAGGAGGTCAAAAGTCGTATGAGTTTTGTCAAGTGTCGTTTCAATACTGCCCATCTGTCGTATGATTGACAACCCGGTGTCGTACGAGTTTTCATGCCAGCAAATCCAAGGAAGTCAAAATCCTGTTAGCAACTATCGTATGATATTTACAACTGTCGTTTCATTGCTACCCAACTGTCATACGAGTTTAACAACTGTCGTTACATAGACTACCCACTGTCGTACGAGTCTGCAGAGTGTCGTTTGAGAAAATTTTGGAAAGTTGTCAGAAAATTGTCAAATTGCAAGATATCCAATGTTTCTAGCCTGGTTCCAGACCTGTCAAATAGATCATTGTGTCAGGAACAGAGCAGTAGCTATTGAGAATCCTACCATTTTCCAAGAGTGATCTTTTGAATCCGATCTAGCCTTTTGTTCAATCAATTTGAGTCCTTTTTATCTCGTGTCAAAACTTTGTCATAACTATCAATCTTCAATCAATCAATCTTCAAAAATAGACTAAGTGTTGAGAACTCGTGTCCGCTATCTTTTGGGCGATCTATCCCATACATCTAGGGCACAGTATCCTTCACCCACGTCTCATCAGATCTTCAAAACTATCATAATCTTGACAAGGTTGCGTCATCCGATTTTCTCGAATCAAATTGTTTTTCAATTGTCTTCGTCCTTTTCTTCCATTTCATTCAAAGTTAATGGTGGAGACCAGAGCTTCTTCACACAAGAAATCAGAAGAAACATCTCAGAATTTACTTTTGACCAATACCCCGGGTCCAACTCTTGAACAACTCATCAAGTCAGGTATCTACGAAGACGACGGTCTTGGTAACTTTCGATTGAAAACTGGTTACATACCTCCTCTATCAACTCACAGAAGTAATCAGCAAACTTCTCCTCAATCTGTTCCAGGGAGCTCAAAAACTCCTACCATGTCTCAAGTAGGGACAAACCATGGTTCTCTAGGAGGAGGATCCCAGGGACACCATTCTCAACATAATGCCGACCAAGAACTTACACCCTCTGAAATCCATCGATGTCAGAATGACGATGAATTCAAGAGAATGATGAGGCATTTCTTGAAAGTGGATAGAGAGGCATACTTTTTGCAATTAGCCCAGGAAGGAGCTAAACTTCCTCCTCACTTCAATGTCGAAGATATCATCACGCATGAGGAAGAAACTTCGATGACGGCCATAATGAACCAGCTGCACGCTATGCAGGTCAAAATGAATAAAATTGAGAAAGAGAAGGAACCCAAGGAATTCTCCATGGAGGCCCTTTGTCCTTTCCTTTTTGACAAAGACTTGTATATGCCTCCATTCCCAAAAAGAGTGGAGATGCCAAAGTACGACAAATATGACGGACACTCTGATCCTCAAGATCATGTCAGAGAGTTCTGTACGCAATCCATGGAATTCATGCATGAACTGACTTATCTGATGCGTCTTTTTCCTAGATCCTTGGGAGGAGCATCCATTCAGTGGTTTTCAAGATTACCTTCTACGATCAAAACTTTTGAGGAATTGATTAAATTGTTTTATCAACAATATTCCTACAACATTCAACATCCGGTCACCATGATCGATATTTGTAACCTCAAGCAATATCTAAGGGAATCATTCCTAACTTTCCTCAAGAGGTGGAGAAAGTTCTCTCTATATGCTAGACAAATTCCCGAAATGGAGAAACTTGAAATCTTTATCAATAACCTTGTTCCAGAGCTCAATTATCCATTACAAATGCAAGATCATGTATCTTTTGATAAAATGGTGGATAATGCAATCAAGATTGAAAAAGTACTTGTCAAGAAAGGAGAAATCACACTTCAAAAGGACAAGTCTGAATCTGGATCTAGCTCAAAAGATAAAAATAAAAGCTGGAACAGGAACAAAGGTATCGTCACTGATGGCATTGTTGACACTATCCGCACCCCATCAAAGGCACCAGCCTACAATCTTACCCTTGGCACCAAAGCCATTAAAGCGTTAGAGAAAAAATTCGTTGAACCATCTCCAAAGAAGCCATTCAAACGATGGGATAATAAACGAAAGTTTACTCTTGGAGAATCTTTGGAATCCGCTCTGAGAACCCTAATAGCTGATAACACCATCTCTTTACCACCAATCCGAAATTCTAATCCAGATCCAAAACCATATTGGTGGAAAGATAATGAATTCTGTGCTTTCCATCGGAGTAAAGGCCACAAAACTAACGGATGCTTCCACTTGAAACATACCATTCAAGACTTAATAGATCAAGGGGACATCACGATCGATAATCCCACCAGCAATAACGATCACACAACATTTACGGAACCGTTTCCAAAACATGGCAAGGGAGTTTCAACTTCTCAGCCTAACATGGGGGCAAAATTCAATTACGCTTACCCTGGAAACAACACTGTCATCAATATGGTTGAACCATGTCTCTCTGAGAGCTGCAATGTCATCACAATTGTGCGAAGAGACCGAAATCATTCCTCAACTAATGCAGTTACTAGATCAAAAGCTCAGGCTCATCTGAAAGGACAAACACCAAATTCATCTAATGTCCCTAAGATACCTTTCAACCTCACATCTGCTTCCAAACAGAAGGCTTCCTCGAAATCTTCCAATCCAAAGGATACCAGACCTACATCTTACAACATCGTCCAACAACTCCAGCATACCAATGCCAAAATCTCTATGTTTGAGTTACTTCGAATATCTCCAGCTCACAGAGATATCCTAGACAAAGCTTTGCTTGGCTCTAATGTTCCTGATGATCTAGATCTAGACAAGTTCCAGACTATGGTTGGTCATCTAACGTCTCCGCAATATATCTCCTTTTTAGAGGAAGATGACAACTCCCTAAGTCACCCACATAATCAGCCCTTGCACATAGAAGTCTTGATCCAAAACCGTCGAGTCAAACATGTGTTGATAGATGGAGGCGCAGGCCTCAACATTTGTTCTTACAGCTTAATCACACAGTTGGGATTCTCAGAGATGGCTATTGATCCTCGAAAGAAGATCACCATAAAAGCCTATGACGAACAAGAAAGAGCTTCTAAAGGCGCCATTGTCTTACCCATCCGAGTGGGTCCAGTCATCAAAGATACCACATGTCAGGTGCTTGATCTACCATTGGCTTACAATATCCTTCTTGGGAGACCCTGGATCCATGAAATGCAAGCCATTCCTTCTACGTACCATCAATGCTTGAAATTTCCCTATGAAGGAGTGGAGGTTACTATCCCAGCAGATCTGAGTACAACTTGCAATACATTGAAGGAAAGTGCCGATAATATTGTTCCCAATAATAGAGAATCTTCCATCAAGCAGCTAAATGTTGCTTCCACATCTAAGATGGACGACATTGCTAAAGAGATCAATATCAAAGAAAATGGGATGGGAGAATACACTATAGAGCTAGTCTTGTCTCTGACATCTCTCCCTATCTCGCCTAAGTCTTATGGGCAATCTTTGAAACAATCCAAGCCCAAACCTCAGGAACCTCTTGAGGCCTATAAAAGGAATTTTGTAGCAGAACAAGTATCCAAGCAAGAATTTGAAGAGGATGAAGTTGTGCTATCATGGCTGTACAAAGATGAATCTGAATCTCAAGTTGTTCAAACTGGTAACTCTGCTGTATCCAAACTCCCTTCCAAGTCATATGGTCCAGGAGGTAAATTAATAGCTAAGATGGGATACTCAGGTCAAGGACCTCTAGGAATCAGAGGAAAAGGTCTTGAGGCACCTCTCCCACATACTGGTAGAGAAAATAAAAATAAAATTGGCTTAGGATTTAAGAAGAAACCCTATCACCTCAAAGGTAATTGCTCGCATGTCATAGAGTAGATCGCACCAGGGGAACCTCTTCTTAAGAAAGAAGAAACAGAACCATCAGATAGTGATTCAGATAGTTCAGAACTCATCCCCTATGAAAAATTGCCTAAAGAGATCAAAGATCTTCTTGATGATAAAGAGGATCCTATCAAAAGAATCAATGTAGTAGAAACACAAGAACCTATTGTAGCACAAGAGATGGTTGCACCACAAGAACCAGCCAATCTCGAAGGCGATCAAGCTGATCCAGAAGCAGCGAGTAGTTATTTTGACACTGATTCCCATGAATATGAATTCAAGTCAGAGACTGAGGGTAATCCTTCTTGGGGTATTCATCCTGACTTCACACATTTTCTCAGATTTCCTAGAGATCCTGAATCATAAGTTGAGTCAAATGACTATGAATGGGGAGCCATTCCAGAAGAAGATGAGCTTATCACAGAGAAATATATTGATGTTATTCACCAATATGTATCTCAACCCAACATAGGTCTAGAGCGAAATAATGAACTTAACATGTCTGATCCACCTATGGCTGAAGAGGATTCCCACGATAACATTGAGCCTATTCACGAGTTAAACATTTTGAGCTGTAATATCACCTTTGACCTTGAGCATCGGGTTAGGACCAATGATGACATATCCACATCCGTGAACACCATATCCCAAGCCTTTCCTGCTTTGACTATCCAACGCCCTGATCTTATTGACCAAACTTCCACGAACCCAAGCCATGGTGTTTACACCTTTTCTAGTGACTATGCCCTTGCTTGTTACCTTAATGCAGTCGAGCCTATGAGGACTTCCATTAGCGAACCGAGCGTCAGCATGACCAAGTCGGACATCAAATATCTTAGTCAAAAAAATAAAAATAAAAAGAAAAAGAGTTCTGAGGGTGAAAACCACTTTGTGGCAGTCTCAGAACCTACAAAAGTAAAAAGAAAAGACGTATCTGAAGGTGAAAACCTCTCTGAGGCGCCTAAGGGTGAGATATTTGATATCCTTCCGAGTCATTTACAGGATAGATCTCCAGTTCTGATTGAGCCCACTCAATCCATCAATTTGGGTACAACAGAGGAACCACAATTGGTACATGTAGCACAATCTCTATCAGAAGAAGAGAAATAGAAATTCACTACATTCTTATCAGAAAAAAAAGATCAATTTTGCATGGAAATATTCAGATATGCCAGGATTGGATCCCAATCTCATTATGCACCATCTATCCATTGCTCCTGGAGTAAAACCGGTCAATAAAAAATTGAGAAAGATGCATCCTCATGTTGCACTTTTAGTCAAAGCTGAATTAGAGAAACTCCTAAAAGATGGATTCATCCGCGTCATAGACTATGCTGAGTGGATTTCCAACATTGTACCTATTTCTAAACCAGATGGTTCAATCAGAGTGTGCACAGACTTTAGAGATGTGAACAGAGCATGCCCTAAGGATGATTTTCCACTGCCTAACATTGATATGATAGTGGACATGACTGCGGGCTATGAGATGTATTCCTTAATGGATGGCTTTTTTGGATACAACCAAATCAAAATTGCTCCAAAAGACCAAGAGAAAACTGCATTCACATTTGCATTGGGAACCTTCTGTTGGAATGTTATGCCATTCGGACTCAAAAATGCGGGAGCGACATACCAAAGAGCAATGACATCTATTTTTCATGATATGATGCATAGAACAATGGAGGATTATGTTGATGATACCTTAGCAAAATCAATGATCAAAACTGAACATCTAACTGACTTGAGCATGATCCTTGACAGAATGGAAAAATTTAGTCTCTGACTAAATCGTAAGAAGTGTGTTTTAGTGTCACTTTTGGAAAACTCCTGGGATACATAGTCTCAAAGAAAGGTATTGAAGTTGATCTGGCTAAAGTCAAGGCTATCATCGAGATGCAGCCTCCCAAGAATATCAGTCAAATGCGAACTTTGCAAGGGAGAGTGCAATCTATCAGGAGATTCATATCACAGTTAGCTGACATATCACAACCTTTCACAAAGACATTACATAAAGGTGTGACCTTTACATGGAATGAAGACTGTGCAAAGAATTTTAACCATATCAAGAAGTATCTATCAAATCTGCCTATCTTGATGCCTCCTATTCATGGGAAGCCATTGATCTTGTATGTCTCTGCAACAACCACATCACTGGGGGCATTGCTAGCGCAACATGATGAAGACAAAAAGGAAAGAGCCATTTATTATATAAGCAGAACATTGGTGGCGTATGAAAAGAACTATTCTATGATTGAGAAAGCTTGTCTTGCTGTGATCTTTGCATCACAGAAATTGAGACACTATATGTTAGCTCATACCACGCATCTAGTAGCAAAAATTGATCCACTAAAATACCTACTAAGAAAGGCTGCCCTCACCAGTAGACTGGCTAAATGGGTCATGCTTCTAAGCGAATTTGACATTGAATATGTTGAAAGAAAAGCTATAAAAGGTCAAGTTATTGCTGATCAACTAGCAGATGCACCCATGTTCGATAACACACCAATGCAAATGGAATTTCCAGACTCATCTATTATGCACCTATCTTCTAGAGAATGACAATTATTCTTTGATGGCTCCTATACACAGAATGGATCTGGAGCAAGCATATTGTTCCTAACTCCCCAAGGATACTCAATCCCCAAAGCATTCCGATTAAAGTTTCCTTGCACAAACAATATTGTGGAATATGAAGCCCTTTTGAATGGTATGAAAATAGCAATTGAATGGAGAGTAACATAGCTACACATTCATGGAGACTCTCAACTTGTTATTCATCAAGTCAATGATGTGTACCAAACTAAAGATGAAAAACTCATTCCTTACAAAATAATGGTCGATGATCGTAAGAAATATTTCATCTCTATCACATTTGAGAAAATTCCTAGAACAAAGAACAAGGCTGCTGATGCAATGGCAACACTATCTACTTTATTACAGCAGCCTGAACATGAGTTACGCTACGAGTTCTTGGTGGAAGCACTCTCTTATCCTGCATATGACTCCCCCGAAACTCGCATGATTTGCACTGTTGTAGGTCATGATTCATCCTGATATAAAAACCTATTTTCCTATCTCCAAGACCAAATCATTCTCGATGCCTTCAACTGTCACGAAAAGAGATACCTTATCCGTAATGTCTCCCGATATGTCATCATTGGTAATGATCTATACAAACGAAGTCTAGATGGTACGCTACTTAGATGTTTAGAACGGGAAGAGTCTCAACGTGCATTAGAGGAAGTCCATGATGGTATTTGTGGGTCACACTCGAACTGTTTAACACTAACTCGAAAACTTATTAGGGCTGGGTACTATTGGCCTGAAATGGAGAAAGAGGCTATCAAATTTGCTAAGAATTGTCAAAAGTGTCAAGTACATGGCAACCTAATTCATGCTCCAGGGAGGGATCTAATCCCCTTTACAACACAATGGCCTTTCCATCAATGGGCATTTGATCTTATCGGGATGATTCATCCTCATTCTTCTAATGGACATACCCATATAATCACAGCCACAGATTATTTTACAAAATGGGTAGAAGCGGTCCCTTTGACACAAGCAACTGGAAAGCAGATATCGATGTTCATCTTGAACTATATCATATGCAGATATGGGATCCCTCATTCCATAATCATAGATAACGGGGGACAATTCAAAAATAAGGATCTAGATGACTTATGTGCTAAATTCAAGATTACACAACATTGGTCTTCTATTTACTATCCTCAAGGGAATGGACAAGCTGAGGCTTCAAACAAAAATCTCCTGAAGATCTTGCACAGAACAGTTAATAAAACAGGAAGAGACTGACATCTGATGATCAATCCAGCTCTCTGGGCCTACATAACTAGTATCAGAACGCTTACTGGGGCTACACCATTCGCTTTAGTTTATGGGTCTAAAGCAGTACTACCTATTGAGGTTGAAATCCCATCACTCTGAATCAGAATGCATGGACTTGTCACCGACGATGACTACAGAGTGTCTAGGTTGCAAGAACTTGAACTACTAGATGAGCTCAGACAAGCAGCGTATGATCATCTCAGAGTATATCAGAAGAGAATGTCTAGAGGCTACTACAAGAAAGTCAGACACAGAGAATTTCAGGTTGGTGATCTAGTCTTGAGAGAAAATCCTAAAAATCAATCCCATCGAGAACGCAAGGGGAAGTTTGAACCCAACTGGCTGGGTCCCTTTGTAATCACTGCTACTTTTGGCTCTGGTGCCTATCAACTCTCAACGACTGAAGGAGAACAGCTCCGAGAACCAATCAACGTTCTCCATCGAAGAAATTCTACGCCTAAGGCATTCGGTCTATGGTAAAATGTCCTAAAAAAATCCTAAAAATCTGAAAAAGTCCTGAAAAAATAAACATCTTGGTGAAAACCTAGCAATAGGCACTTTGATGATTCACAAAAAAAGTAAAAAATTAAAAAAATTTAAAAAAAAATATCAAAAATGAAAAATACAAAAAAATAAGAAAAAGAAAAAGTGCCTTGGTGAAAACCTGGAAACAAGCACCTTGGTAGCAAAAATAGAATCTTTGCCAAGATGGTGAAAACCCGGCAATCGGGCGCCACTTGTTCAAAACGCTCCATCTATCAGCACAATCTTGGTCTTTCCCAGCGTTCAATCTTGCTTTAGTTTGTACATATCTCCTGATTTGTTTCAACATTTTCAGTTTTCAATAAGTCGGTCTGTACACCAATCAGCTCAGACGTCTGTATTCTATCAATGTTTAACACTTGGGGGCAATCGATGTCATATCCAATGGTCTCCCATGTATCTGAGATGTGTCATATCCAGTCAGAGTCCTTTTGAAGCTTCATGTGAGTCAGTCAAGTCTGTCTTGTCTCCAGAAAGGATTTTGCATCTACAACAACGCAATCAAACATCAAAACTCAACTGAAAACAATCTATGCTTTTTACATGCTTTTATCTCCTTGTATGCTTACTGATTCGCATTGAGATTTTTGCATATTGTGTCCCTTCGAGCTTTTCGATGATGTCCTTTATAGGATTTAGAGAGTGATGACTGCGGGCATAATCTTTTCTTTGTTTTCTGCTTGTATGTGAAAATCTAACAACTTTGTAAATTTTAGATTGAAATGGTGTCCGACTATAAGAGCCTCTATCTCGAATTGGATGGCCATGCGTACCTCGACCATTGATACTCGAAAATTTCAAGGAAGTTTGATCTAACTATTGTCTTTTTGAGTAAGTTCTTTCTCCTACTGTGGAACGCAATCTTGCCTAAGGATGTGAACGATAAAGGTCACTACGGGTAATTCACATTGGATTTAGAATGATCTCTTGGCTGTTTGATGTGTTTGCCATGCAAGGAGTATTCCGGTCATCACAACGTTTATGTTTTGATGCTTATACAAATTGCTATATCAAAATGGACATGATATTCAGGTCATCCTAGCGCTTATGCTTTGATGCTTATATCTAATCTGACATTCTGAAAACAAAATCAATATTCATATATCCATGGTTGTTGACCAGTGGGTGTTGTATTGGTTCTTGAGCGTTACAAATCAATATTCATATGTCTATGGTTTCATGGCTAGTGGACATTGTATTGATTTATCCGGTTACTTAAAAGTTCAATGATGATAAAAAATAGACATATGATCAGTGACTAGGTCCTAGGTCTTAGGTTGCATTTCATATTGCATGCTTCTTTGCATTTTTCATCTTTGTGTGATCTCACAATGACTAAACGAACTTCAAAGCTTAAACAATTCTTCATATCAATTCTTCAAATCTAACAAGAGCTGAACCTCACATGAAGGTTCCTCCAATGAAGCAACAAGTAGAATCCTTTTTCGGGATCAAAATTCAAATCTGAGATCATTCATATTATTAACTACTTGCATAATCGACCTTCAATCATCATAGAAATCCAGTATTCAACTTAATTGATTATCTAACATCAAACTATCAAAAATTTAACTTGGTCAACCATGGTCAACTCATGGTCAAACCTAGTCAAACTCAGTCTTCTGGACCTCCAAATGATGTAGAATGCATTCTCGAATGTGTTTAACCACTTCTCAAATCAATTAACATGCTTCTGAACTCTCAACGCTGACTTTTCTTGTCAGATTTCAATTTTAATCCTGAAGGGGGCATGGTATGACATATCATTCAAAGTCTGTAATCAAATTGGAAATCATATCTTTATTTCTATCAATATCTTTCATCAGTGATCAAGACAAACAATCACGTCTAGTTACTGATTCATCAAAAAAGTCCTCATCGCTTGGGGCAAATCTATCATCACTTGGGGCATATCAGATTCATCAAGATCTATATCAATCTGGTATTCTCCTAATCTTGTAAACTGTATCAGTTTTTGCAACCATCAAATCATAGTGTTCTTTCCTTAGTTCTTTGGCAACTGAAGGGTTTAGATGTGATACCTGCTAGTTCTGCTAAGACAATCGAGTCTAGAACGGGTCACTCACTTCTTTGCAATCCTAAGGTTTGGAATCAAGTGTTTTGACATTTTTTTCGCAATCATCGGTTCATCGCTGCTATAGTGAACATTATCTTTGGTCATTCAGGACCTATTATCTCCATATCAAATCAATATCAATCAGCTTCTGTCTCATATCAATTATCAATTTCAAACATCAGTTTCATATCTTTATCAAACACAAACTATCTTTGAACCACTGCGCTTCGCACAGTAATTCAAAGAGGGGCAAAATGTAATACCCCAAAAATGGGCTATAAGTTCATTAACCTCCTACATCTACAAATTGAACGAAATCGACATCAAAGTCCTAATCTAAGGCACATCTAAACATCATCAAATCATAATTGATTATCTTAAATTCTGCATCGAGGAATATTCCTAACAATATTCCTAAATTATCTTAATTATCTTTAATTTAATGATTATTTAGCGATAAATCACATTTATCCTAAGTTTGATTAATTGAATATTTTCATATTTAATTAATTAGATTTAATATTTGCCACTTAATTGTTTAATTAAATTTAATTCTATCTATTATTAATTGTATTATTTAATTTTGACAATAAATCCACTATCTTATGAATAATTGATTAAATTTTTATTTAATTAATTAAAGCAAGTTGTCATTATTTAATAATATAGTTTTTATAAAAGTTTGGTAAAATAGTTAATTAACCCATAAATTAATTATTTTATTTCAAAAAGCAGCTAAGTTGAGAATAAATCACTTTATTTATTTATTAAATCATAATTATCCATGTGCACATTCAAGGACCAGTTAAACTCAAAATTGGAAAATCAATGCAAGTTGTTAGCTTTTTGAAACTCAACATCTTTTTGAGTTTTAAAGTTGATCTAAATTTCTAATTCGAGTTGAACTGTGTTTTTGCATGATTTTTGTGACTTAATTATCTTTATTTAAAAATAACTCAAAAATCAAGTTGAGTTTATTTGAGTGATTTATGGCTTTTTCCATGCACCTCCAAAGCCCTGAATTTCTATAAAATCAAGGCTTAGCTTTTCATAATTCATCCACAAATTTGCACAATCACGCTGGAGAATTGGAATTGGGAGAATCAAAGCTCTTGCGAATCAACATCTTTGTGAGATCAATCTTTTTTTTTGCATATCATTCTTAGATAGTTTCATATCAAGTTTTTCATATAGATTAGTTTCATATCAGTTTTTCATTCTTATTGCATAGAAAATCTAAAAAAATAGATTAATTGCATTCATATTTCATATCTAGATCAATTGCATTCAAATCCTTCATTTAGGTGTCGTCTAGGTCACTGATCTCGATTACAATCTGAGAACATCAATCTCGCACCTACTCGAAGACAGTAAATTGCTTGGTTAGATTAGATTTCAATTTTGCACGATTTTGATTATCACTAACCTTTAATGTTTTACTGAGTGTTGTGTCTACAGATCAGGTACAATTTTCACACACACACCACCAGGTGGTGGTGATGTTGACCGTCAATGGGTAAGATCTTGACGGTTGTGTGAATGGCACCGAGGAACTTGTGAATGCAGTTTGTGTGAACACTTGGTAGAGGAGCTACAACTACGTCAGGGACCGCGGGATGGGGAATGACCACCAGAAATAGAACTGTTTGGAGGCACCCTGGCAACTGTACAAGTTGCTATGCCACTATGCTGCAAAAGCTCTTGCAGGTGGGCCACCTCATGAGCCACCTTATCAACTTGTACTTGAATATGTAACATCACATTATTGTAAATACATGCTTTCTTAAAGCAAAAAGAGAAACACAAGTATCAATATTGACATGTGCAAATATAGCTGCATTCCTGTCCTTCCAAATAGAAAACAAGATTTTCATCTTGAAAGTATGCTAGAGCTAGAGGAAACGAGGAGGTAGTCTAGGGGAATCTCCCAAAATAGCCATATGCCAAGAAAAAAATTCTGGTTGAAAGGAATTGAAGAAATCACGAATCCACACCCAGTAATTGTGAGCCCTTCTACAAAACCAAAATATATGGAGGAAAGATTCAGGCTGGCCACAAAAAGGATAATGAGGGTTTGGTATTCCCAAATGTTGGAGACGAGAGCCTAAAGGTAAGCCTTGGAAAAGAATACACTAGGCAAAATGAGCTATTTTAGTTTGTGATAACAAACCAGATAGTGTCAACTATCATTCTCAGGTAGAATGTAAGGATTATAGATGCAACACCAGTTCAAAACAATGAACTTAGGTAAATGGGATGAGAGCCATTGATATCCTAGACGTGGCTTGCATTTGGTAAAAGCTCTCTGTGGGTACCATCACCA
Organism: Chamaecyparis obtusa; assembly: GCA_027943335.1. Classification (NCBI taxonomy): domain Eukaryota; kingdom Viridiplantae; phylum Streptophyta; class Pinopsida; order Cupressales; family Cupressaceae; genus Chamaecyparis; species Chamaecyparis obtusa. The sequence continues at coordinate 884,278 of BSBK01003857.1, read as the reverse complement.
ATCTTTTCACCAAGGCTTGACGGGAGAAATACCAATTTTATGCAATAATTCCACATGCAAAGCTGAAATAATGAGATCAAAAGTTTGATGATGTTGGTGAGCCAACTAGAATTGAACTCGCAAATCCTCCAAAGTGTGTAAATTCATTGTGGGTCTAGAGAAAATGTCTCGAGGAGTCTGAATGCCTCTCTTATGAAAGTGAAGAGCATGGATGCCAGGAAGATGGGCCAAAGGAAGGCCTTGAACCTGGATTAATGGAGACCACGACATATTATGATGACTAAAAGAAAGCCCATCAAAAAATCTAGCACCATCCTAGCAAAGCTAGGGTTTGGTTGCTTCCCAAGTGCACCAAATGCTTTTAGCAACAAAAGAGCCCTATATTTGTACTATCTCCCTCATGAGTAGAATGGTATGAAAACCAATACCCTTCCAAGCTGGACGATGAAGTGGAAACCCAGATGAAATGCAATGGCAAAGGAGAATTTTCAAAGCCTCATTTCCTAAAATGGCTCTAATCATCCATTTAACACACATGACAAGACCTTGTTTCTGGGTTGAAATGAGCCCTAAATTGCCAGACTATCTGGGAAGACAACAATATTCCCAAGCCACTATGTGAAAACCATATTTTTCTGCATCTGAGGCCCAAAGAAAATTGTGTAGCAGTTTTTCAAACTTGTTGTAGGATGATTTTGAAGGTGCCCAACAAGAAGAGTAGTAAACATGAGTGGCTGCGAGGACTTTGGAGAAAACTTGAAATTACCCTGCCAAGGAAAGAGGCTTTGTTAACCAATATGCAAGATTAGTCTCTATTTTGGAGAGCACGACATTCCAAAGCTTAGTTGCAGAGCCATGAAAGGCAAATGGTATGCCCAGAAAATAAAAAACTTCCCCATGTTGTATGGACATTTCTACCCAAACTAGAGTATCCAATCTGGGGCATGTTGGAAAGATTATTTGTAGCAAAGGGTTTTATGCCATTGAATGGTGGAGCCAGAGGCTAGACAAAAGGTTTGCAAATACTAGAGAGCATTGTGGATATTCTCACAATTCTCAATCAAAGTAAGAAAATAGTCATCAACAAACGCCCATTAACAAGTTGGGAGGATGACTTTAGGAGAGAAATACCCGTAACCCGACCTACAGAAATAGAAGAGACAAAAAAATACCCAAATCCTTCTGCAGCAAGGACATACAAGGATAGGGCCAGAGGGCATCCTTGCCTGAAGATAGGAAAAGACAAAAGGATTAAGATTGTCGACCATTAATGGTGATAAAAACAGAGGCATATGCAAAGAGCATTTGCATAGAATGAAAAAAGAGAAGGCCAAATCCTCAAGCTTTAACCACAACTAAAATAAAAGGCCATTCTATGCGGTTGTATGCTTTGATGAAATCAATTTTAATGAAAAGGGCATTCTACTGCAAACATCGATCCCATTCCATGCCCTCCCAAACAACTATAATATTATCCAAAATAAATCTGCATTGAATAAATCTAGTTTTTTCTGGTTGCATAGTCTAGGGTAAAAGGTGACGAATTTTAAAAGGGCAAGAGTCTTTGCAATTATCTTGTAGGAAACATTAAGCAAGGTGATGGGGTGCCAATTGTAGATGTCCTCAAGGTCTCCAACTTTAAGTATGAATTTAATATTTCCTTTGTGAATTTCCTGCCCTAGTGAATTGGTTTGAAATGCTTCTAGATAAACATTATGTATATCTGAACCCACACATGGCCATAGTGCTTCATAAAATTCATAGAGGAAACCATCACATCCTGGTGATTTATCATCCGCCATGGACAAAATGACTTCCTTAAGGTCTTCAATGGTCAAGAGATGATCATAGAAGGCTTTTTGGGAATTAGACAACCGACAAGGAATAGGCACAAGGCATTCCTCCAAGGTATGGGGTGGTCTCACAATAGTGTGTCCCACTTTTTGGCCAACTTTGACACAAAAATCAACATTTTGAGAAAAAACTTCACTTTCGAACACCTATTGCTACCAAACTATTAGGAATTTGAAGATGATGTAAACTAAAGTTTTTTAAAATTTCCTTTCTAGTTTCTAAATATATTTAAAAAATAAATTAAAATTCATTTTTCCTTCTCCTTTGAAAAGTGGTTTGTGTGAAAAATAATATTTTTAAGGAGTTACTGTCACTTGGATCAACATATTTTTTTTTTAAAAATATGATAACGATGTAATTCTTTCGAGATTATATTTGTAACTTCAATATCTAAAGGATGCAATTGGTTTCATTCATTTTGGGTCAATATTTCATAGTTTATTATGTTCTAAAGTGACAGTAACTATAATTTAGACATAAGGTCACTTGGATCGCTTTAACTTGATCTATGTATATCGAAATTCTTTTTTTATTATTTATAGAAAGGTAACACAAATACTTTTTTCCTACATATTTGTCATAATTTTTTTTTTGTAATTTACTATTTTTCCCGAAGTCTTGAAGAGACAGGTTGTTGAATGACCAAACAACCTATGTTTAGTTAAAGTAATATTTAAAAGTGATAATGAACTCAATATGTATTAAAATTATATTCATTAAAAAGTTTTTTATCAGTAGTACCTTACTACATAGATAGGTTTCTCAAATGGATTCATTTGATCAGCCAAAAATTAAGTCAAAGTGATTTTTTGTTAGCATTTTAATAGGTGCGAAGGAGACTCCATTGTAGGTACGAATGAGGAGTATAGATGTTATATCAATATTTTTCTTATCTAAGAGGATTTGAGCTAACCATTTCTAATTAATTACTTCAAATGGAACCTTCCAATACTTAAATCATCATATTTTATTAAAAATGTATTATTTCAACAAAAATAAGCATGTCTAAAAAAGTGGGACACACTATTGTGGGGTCACCCTATGATGACTTGTTGTTGAAGGTTCTTGAGCAATAAAGACCTTTTTATAATAGTTTACAAAGGTTTGTAATATACCTGGAAGCTCAGTAAGAATTGAATTGCCTTCTTTGATTTTTTTAATACCTAGAGAAGAATGTTGAGGTTGTAGATCGGAGAAAAAATCCTTAGTAGCCAAATCTCCAACCTTTAACCAATGCATACATGCTTTAATCTGAGCACCTCTAGCTACATAACTATGAACAATCTACTTTTGATGATGAAGAGAAGCCACCTTGAACTATAATTCTATACTAAAAGGATGTGCTTCTAGATTCTCTGTAGTAGCACACAAATCCTTGGTAAGTAAAACATAAGATCATCAACAGAAATTGGCTAGCTATTTTCCATAAAAGCAGAAGAATTTAGTAGTACAATGAATAACATTATTCCACCATGCAATCCAATTTGTTGGCTGAGTGGGCCTGGGTTCCAAATCCCAAATCTGTTGGATGTGGGTCAGCGTAGGAGGATGACTCAACAAAGATGTGTTAAGAAGAAACCGAGTCCATAAGGAACATGTCAAAATAGTTTTCTATTGAATTCTAAACTCATGGGAAAATGGTCTGATAAAGTGACATCAGGCAAAATTGGCAAAAAGTTGATCCTCTCCAAATGAGAAAAAAGATTGAGTGGAGATCATGACACGATCAAGACATTTAAAGACTTTGTCAGAACCAACCCTAAAATCACACCAAGTATGCCAAACCGCATGTGAATGACGACAATTGGTATTGGGATCAAAGATGCTTGATTTATTATGCATGTAGGACAAAATATCATGCTCGCCAGTTGTCCATCGAAAAGGTGAAATGCCTTCTTTATTAGAGGCCACCTCAACCATAGTAAAATCCTCACACATAACCCATGTGGCAGGTGGTAATGAGTTAGCTGTCCATCGCCAAATATGAGATCTCTCCACCACATCATTGGGAGCATAAACATTAATTATGCCAAAATAATGATTGTCAATTTGCATGAGGACCCAAACCAATTTGTGCATGGGGTCTACTCCATGATCAACAATTGCTTGTTTCCACCATGGTGAAAGAAGAGTAACCACCCCTCCACGTCAAGCTCCATGGTCAGGAGCAAAAACCAGACTATTGGGCCAGATAACATATGCTATTGTAAGCAAAAAATAGTAATCTTTACTTCATAAAGGCAAAAAATATCAATAATAGGAAACTTCTGCTAAACATCTCTCACAATATACTTGTTGGAGAGTTTTGTTAGACCTCGACCATTCCATTCCGTGAAATTTATTCTGAAGTATGGGCATGTGCATGATCATGGTATGTCAAACTATGGCCTTAAGTGACAATGAAGTTTCAACAAAATAGGGTCAGGCAACTTGACGTAAAAAGTTGAACAAGTTATCAACCTTATATCAAAAAGATGTAAGAAGAGAACATGTAGGAAATTGAATGTAGTTTTTAAGCTATTAGCTATTTTTTTGAAAAAAAAATCTATTTGGTGAAAAATTAAAATTTCAATGCAGTGGTACGTAAATTTTAGGAAAAAAATAAGTAGGTGTATGTCTGACCACTTTAATCACGATTAAATAATAATATTTTTTTAATAAAATTCTAGATATAAGTAGAAGACTCATGTTTGGATGTGACACATATTTTTATGTAATTTTTTTCTAAATAAATAATTTATTATTAATTTTTTACTACAACATTTTCAGAATAAAAAAAATTCCTTTTTTGACCACCTTAACTTGGTCAAAACTTTATATATTCTAAAGTATGGGTGTGTGCATGATCATGGAATGTCAAACTATGACCTTAAGTGGCAATGAAATTTCAACAAAACAAGGTTAGACACTTGACATATAATGTTGAACAAGTTATCAACCTTATATCAAAAAGATGTAAGAAGGGAATCTGTAAGAAATTGAATGTAGTTTCTAAGCTTCTAGCTATTTTTGAAAAAAAATTAATCTATTTGGTGAAAAATTAAAATTTCAATGCTGTGGTACATAAATTTCAGGAAAAATATAAGAAGTAGGTGTATGTCTGACCACCTTAATCACAATAAAAAAAAATATTTTTTTAATAAGATACTAGAGAAAAGTAGAAGATTCATGTCTGGATGTGATGCATATTTTTGTGTTTTAAAAAAAAAAAAATTAATTTAAGTAATGAATTTTTTACTACAACATTTTCAAAATAAAAAAATCCAATGTCTGACCACCTTAACTTGGTCAAAACTGTATATATTTATATATTTCTCTCATAGTATGTGAAGCATAGAATGTGACGCATGTTTCAGATTTAAAAAATGTTATACCGTTTGAAAGGTATAGACATTTTTCAATCAACCTATCAATCACGACTTTAGATGTAATCCAACTCAAAAATAAATAATAATTATTTGTTAAACTCAAAACTTGACATAATTTATATCGGTGGAAAGTTGAGAATCTGCTTAAAACATCCTTTTTGTTTCAACAATTTTGGATAAAACGGCGTCAACTAAAAGATTGAAGTCTAGAAACATAGGGAGATTTCTAAAACACTTTTTTTGGGTTGACTTTCCAAGTTTAGCATTCCCAAACCAAAACCAAAAGTAATCTTGAGGCAAATCTTTGGGTTGATGATTTGTGTCAGAGATATCTTATATCAGATATTTAATTTTTTTTTTTATATTATATATAATATGTATATTAATATATTATATTATATATATAATTTTTTATTTTTTTTTCGGTAAAAGGCAAAAGCCCTATAATTTTATTAATACAAAGTCAAAAGTTTTTACATACAATACTCTGCTCAGTGCAGGCGCTGGTAGAAAAGAGCAGGGTAGAGAAAACCTCCAGCCATGCCTGGTGTATACACCTAAAAATGGTCACCTAGACTATTAGCCCCTTTTGCTAAATCATAAATTGCTTATTCTTGATCAAATCCTAGTTCTATCATTTATTCGATTATTTTCTATGGGCTAACCATTTTATCCTAAGTTTTTATTTATTAAAAAGAATATTTCCTCCCCTTTTAATAAATAAAAAGCCTCTATTTTCCTCTTATCCTAAGTTGCACAAATAAAACATTATTCCTATTTTATAAAAAAGAAGAAAAACACTTTTTGTCTTATATGGACACAAAAGTCAACTCCTATTTTCTCATTGGAGGATACTTGTGCACATGGATTGCTCCTCTTTTAAGCTCCACCCTTGATTAAATCTTTTGCCTCTTAATCTCCATGGTCCATTCCTTTTTCATTTCTTATAAAAGGAGAGCTTTCTTCTTCATTTTCATATCTTAGGTTTTTATGCTAATGTTATGCTGCAGGTTTTCTAGGTCATTTTGGAGCTTTTTGAAGATTTGGAGCATTCTTGGCTTTTGCATCTACATGTTATCATAGTTCCATTTCTTGCATTGTCATGGCATTCATAGCTTCATACTTAGCTTAGTTTCCTTTATGCTTTAGATTAATTCATCTAGTTTAACTAGGAGGCCTTGTAATACTTGCATCTTTCATTTCCATAGCTTAGCTTGCATTTCCATTTCTAGCATAGCATTGCATTGCATTTTCATTCTTGATTCTTGAGGATATTGGCATTCTTACCCTTATCTTCATTTGAATCTCCCATTGCATGGTTTACTAGCAAGGTTATAGGCTAAATAGCTCTAGCTGAGAGCATTCTTAAAACCCTTGCACTCCATGCCTAGGGAGCTATGGATCAATTTTTGAGACCTCATTCTTGAGTGTTCTTGAATGTAATGATTCATAGAAGTGTTGTCACATTTTCACCATACACCTGGGACATAAGTCCGGATACTAATACATAGTTTCACGGGCATATCCATGACTCGATATTCATCGAGATTTGAAAAAATACATCATTACAAGTGGGCATACCCACTACTCGAGCTTGTCGAGAATACATGTGTTTCTAGATTAATACAATAATTTTAATTTACAAGCTTTGTATTCCATAACCAAATATGTGGGTATTGATTAAAAGATCCAATCCTAATCCTTTGAAAGAGGAATGATGTTGATGTCACTAGATGGCTCGATCTGCAAAAGAAACAAAAGAACCAAAACCTTTCCCTCTTGCATGGTTAGTGTATCAAGAATAAAATGTAATTTAAGTCCTTTTTTATTTACCAACGGATGATAGTATGGGTTACCTAAATCCATTTTAGAAGAATAAATTAACCTGCAATTCATAATTAATAGTTCATACGATTAAGCTGCCCTACATTCTCAATAAGAGTTAATATATTCTAATGCTAATCCATATTAAAAAACCTTAAAGCAGAGAATCCGAACATCCATAAGACAAACTCCTTAATAAAGAAAATATGTTCTAGTACTGAACTTAAACCCTTAATTAGAAATAATTAGCAAATTCGAGCTGCATCAAAGACTGAACTATAAAACATCAGAACAAGTGAAAGGGTACTCCCTTTAGCTATAAATACCTCTTAGCTATAAATATTGCATACCTGAAGAAGATAAGCTCCCTATTGCTGAAAATACCCATAACCAGAGCTTAATAGGCCTAAGAAACATCTCTCCATCATACCAAATCAAGGCAAAACCACCTTAACCCAATTCTCATAGATCCTGAATGTCTCAAGATCCATGTATATTCAAAAAGCTTCTACAGGTTACCATACTTAACCCAAGCCAAGTTTAAACTCTAATACAACAGAAGAGCAAGACAAGCCAGGCTATTTCCAGATAGAAAAAACATTTATATATATATATATATAAATCGAGCAGTTATATATATGCATATGTATAGAGATCTCTATATATGAATATATACGACTCTTCTATATGTGTAGGTATTTATTTAAATGTACCTATGATGCATCTGCATCTGTAAATAAATACCTGTACACATATGAGTATAAGAATATATATATATATATATGCAATTTCAAACAAAATTGTCACCAATAATGCAGATCAATGATTTGGCGATTCAGTTCTAGTACCAGAACAACCTATATACTCCTAAGTTCAAGGTGATAAAAGCTTGGGAGAATAGGGACCAGGCGTCCATCCCTGCCTTCTCTGACTGTCATCGAATGAAAACACGATATCATCCATACGTTAAATGCTATATAAAATGCCATTAAATTGAAGTATTAGTTTTTTATTCAGGATGTTCACTAGAGCATACCCAGTGAAGATAAGCTCCCCGTTGCTGAAGATACCAATAGCCAGAGCTTTATTGGCCTAAGGAACATTTCTCCATCTACTATACCAAATCAAGGTAAAACCACCTTAACCCAATTCCCACAGATCCTGAATGTCTAAAGTTCCATATATATTCAAGAAGCAGCTCCAGATTACCATACTTAAGCCCTACCAAAGTTGAACTCTAATACAATAGAAGAGCAAGACAGGGCAGGCTATTTCCAGATAGAATAAAAACATATATATATATATATATATATATATATATATATATATATATATATATATATATATATATATATATATATATATATATATATATATATATATATATATATATATATATATATATATATAAATGCAGTTTTAAACAGAATAGTCACCAATAAAGAAAATCAAGGCTTTGGTGATTCAATCCTAATACCAGAACAACCTATATACTCAAAAGCTCAAGATGATAAAAGCTTGGGAGAATAGGAACCAGGCGTCCATCCCTACCTTCTCTGATTGTCATCGCATTAAGAACGATATCATCCATACATAAAATGCTATATAAAATGCCATTAAACTGAGATTTTTAGTTTTTAATCTGTAGCAGGGTTCTAAATAGCAAAATTTCAACCACCGCACCACCTTAACTTGACTGGAGGCTTTCATTTTCCATCTAAGCCAGTTTAAAACAATAAACTAATGTGTTGGGCCACAAAGTCCTCTGTTTACAAAATACCATTATCTATTCATAGGTATTTTATTTACATAGTCATTTCAAGCTATTACTATTGTTCCATAATGAACCATCTATATGAGATTCACTACTTACATAAGTCTGGTATAGAGGGATTATCAATATGTAGAAATTAACTTTCAATAAAGGGTTCCCTCAATGCTTCCACTTGGAGCCAAAATACACAATAAGGGTTATCGGCTGTACAAATGCATTAGATATTACCTTTATACATATTAACCATTCTACTGATAAGTACTGTATATTAAAAACCAAAAAACTTGAGTCTTTGTACACCTGTGCTACTATTCCGAGTTGTTTTGAACTGCCATACACTTCCATGCATTATTCCTTCTTACCATCACAACTATGCATTCAACTTCTTCCAATTCTTTCTTGCTTTTCTTGGTGCGCCTTGGTATTTCCGGGGCCATAATATGCAAGTTGGGAGGGGCAATGCTATCCACTTCTGAGGGTATATCAAAGCCCTCCAGTCTCCAATACTTAAGCATCCAGCTGTTGTCCATGTCTTTGTCCAAAATTTCCTTGTAGAGGAACTTGATGTTTCTAGCCATTTCAGGCCAGTGCCTATCAAAGATTTCTTCATCCTTAAAGGTTAACATGGCTATCCTCTGGGATTGGGGTATACCATCAAGTTCCTCCAAATTTGTCTACATTGTTACTTCCAAATAGGGGATTGTTAGATTGTGGTCCACACAGTAGACCATCTTCTCCAAGCCTCCTAGGTGCTCCTCGGGAAAAATTTCCTTGGATACTTCAAGAACTTCTGCCTTGCTCTTTCCTGCGAAAATGGAGAGAGCTACAAACATGCCTATTACTCCTCCATTGGTCTTATACAAATACAAGTTATTAAAGTGACAGTCTCCCATGGACTTCTCCAGTGCCCTTCTAGTTGCATCTGGCAAAGGATTGAGAATTTGATTCCACCTTTCCGGAGTTATGCTACCTCAGAAAGCCATGGCCCTGTCACTTTTTGTATAAAAGGTACATAGTCTTGTCTCCATGTTGGTGTGAGTGAGGGCTGGCTCTTCTAGGAACCTATAAAAATCCGATGAGGTCAAACCTCCTAGAAGGGACTGGAGAAATATTATTAATAATAACAAAACTTCTGTAATTACTTCGCCACCTTCCTAACCATAAGCTGGAATACCCGCAAGGTTGCCAATGTCATTATACCTAATGATTTGGCAATAAATAATGAAAATTATGCTCCTCCAATAATTAGTGCCTGTCGGCTATGTAAGGCAGCACAACCCAAGTAATCACATTGTAACTTTCATGATGAGATCCTAGCCTGGGTGGTTACTATTTATCATACCACCATCTCTGTTAATAGTACAGATACCATCAGTGCCCTATAATGGTCCATGGGGCAGGAATGACACTGATCGGGTGGATCAATTTTCCCATAAGGCTTATCCTATAATCATTTCAGCTTTGAGGTACTTGCCGATAGTGAGTCTAATTATTACATTGTATGTCAAAATATTATTTCATTTATTATCCCATATTAGCAGTAGAGGGGGTTGTCCACTAGATATGATGGCCTTAGGTAACCAATTGATGGCGTGTTTAATGTCGATGATGTCTGAGGGTGCTCATCCTTACCTGTCTTGGGGGTTAAATAAAGAGGTTACATGTTAATAGTCCCTCTCCTATCCACCAAGCCTAGCAATGCACGTCTTGAATGAGGCATATTAAGGCCATTCTGCTATAGTAGATTTAACTTAGTATGTGCTTAAAAAGGGGATAGCTGAAGCATGCTATTTATGGAGATAGCTTACTATACTAAGGGTTTCAAACTGATTAATAATTTTCCTATAATCTATTTAACTTCTTGTTTAACTCACCTAAACATTTGTAAAGGGGAAGCTAAGCTATAGCGGACCTAAAAGAAAATTTATACTATACTGTTGTATAACTAATTAGACATAATCAGATAACCTCAGGGTAGAAGATCCATTATTACTTCTCCATTTGCTCCTAGGTTCGCAAGTGTATCAGCCTCTTTGTTTCCTTCCCTATAAGTATGGCAGATTTCGTATTTTGTTATGTTCTCCAAAATTTGAATTATCTCTTCTATTTTTGAGTTGAAAAACCAATTCGGGGTTCTTTTAGTGCGAATGGCATTGACTATAACTTGAGAGTCACCTTCGATAATAATTTTGGTGATGTTAAGATTCTTGCAAAATTTGAGCCCTTCCAATACTGCTAAACATTCTGCCACATTGTTTATGGAGGGGTTAATAGGCCTGGAATACTTAGCAATAACTTTGGACTTCCAATTATGAATAATCCCCCCGATACCAGTGATCCCTGGGTTACCCCGTGAGGCTTCGTCAAAATTGAGTTTGTACCAACCCTCCTTAGGAGGTATCCATTTACAAGCTGCTCTGTCAGCCTTCACTTTGGACCCTCCTTTACCATACAAAGGAGGGATTTCTAGTTTTGGCCACATGTTCCTAATTTTATTGTCCTAGCTCTTAAATGACTCTTCATAACTTAGCTTCTCCCTAAGTTTGCTATTAATAATTTCTACAATAGATGCTTCAATCTTATTTGTGATTGTATTCTAGGTTAGTTTCTGATCTGTAAAAATTCTTCTATTTCTCTCCTTCCAGATTTCCCATACAACTATTGAGGGAGCTATAGTCCATATATCCTTATATAAATTGTCTCTGTACAGGGATGGCCACGCTTTGAGATTGTTGAGAAGATCAAAATGTTGAGTGGATTTCCAACCTAAACTCTGGTAAAGCCAATTCCAACAATTTTGGGAAAAGGGGCAATTAAGAAGGAGATGATTAGCATCCTCAGATTGATTCTCACATAGTGAACATCTTGAAGGACCCTCAAACCCTAGTTTAACTAGCCTATCTACTGTGAGAATTCTATTTTGAAACGCCGCCCACAAAAACATATCGGCTTTAGGGAGGCAGGCTTTATTCCAGCAAAGATTTAGGGGGATGTCTATGTTATCCATATTTTGATCTCTGATAATTGAATTGTAGCCTCCCTTTACCGAGTACTTACCATTGCTGGAACCTGCCCATATAAGATTATTTGATTTGTTTTTAAGGGATAACTCTCTGTCTTTCAGAATCGCCAAAAGGCCCTGTTTCTCTTGCCATGCTGGGTTGATTTCCCTTAACTCTTTCCAATTGGTAGTCTCCTTCTTATAGAGATAATCCCTAAGATAAATACCTATAACTCTTTTACATTCTTCCATAAATTCAGAGGAAAAACCCAAATTGCTTAGGGGGGTTAAGCCCGCCCAGGAGTCATCCCAGAATAGAACTTTATCTCCTGCTCCAACATCCCAAGTGAGATGCTTGTTAATTATACCTCTGCAATCTTTTATGAAATTCCATATCCTAGAGCCTCTAACTCGAGAGTGAGCCCTGAAGATATTGATGGGGTTAGAGTCGGGGATGTATTTGTGGATTAATATTGATGCCCATTTGCTGCTAGATTCTTTATACATTCTCCAAACCAGTTTTGCCCCGAGGGCTTGGTTCTGCCATAGGAGGTTTTTGATACCAAGACCCCCTTTTGAAATAGGCTTGCATAAGGTATCCCATTTAATTAGGGCTAGTTTTTTATCATTTGATGTACCCTGCCAGTAGAAGTCTCTAAGCATTTTATCTAAGTTTTTTTTAACACAAATTGGAAGGGGAAGGATAGACAAATGATATGTGGGTATGGCAGACAGGACTAATTTAATCATTGTCGCCCTGCCTGCTTTAGTTAGCCACTTTCCTTTCCAAGAAATCTTCTTATTTTGAATTTTAGATACAACTTGCTGCCATAATTTGGTTGATAGGAGGCCCTTATCTAGGCCGATTCCTAGGTATTTGCACGGAAATTTGCCAACTTTATAACCCATCAGTCTACAGATTTCTACTTCGGTTTTCGAGGATGTGTTAATGAAAAAGATTTCCAATTTAGTGGAGTTAACTTGCTGACTTGAGGCTTTGAATAAATGTTTAAGATGTCCTTGAAAGCTCTAGCTTCTTGCTTGCTAGCATGGCCTGGTAGGATCGTATCATCCACAAACTGTTGATGAGTAATGTTAGGGACATTTTCCGATGCCTTCAGCCCCAAGATTTTACCTTCTATCTGTTTCTGTGTGATAGCTCTACCTAATGCTTCTGCCATAATGACGTAGAGGAAAGGAGATAACGGATCACCCTGTCTGATGCCCCTTGAGATATTAAAAAAACCTTCCGGGGATCCATTAATAAGAAGTGAAATTTTAGGAGTAGAGATGCAGTTGAAGATAAGGTTAATCCATTGTTTTGAAAATCCAAAAGCTTCAAGGCACTTACAGAGGAATCTCCAATCCACTTTATTGTATGCTTTTTGAATTTCTATTTTGATAATCATGCTCGGCTCCTTTGTAATTTGGGCAGTGTGTACTATCTCCTGAGCAATGATTATACCATCAAGAATAGATCTATTAGCAACAAAACCTGTATGTTCTTATGAAATAAGGCTAGGGAGAAGGGTTTTAAGTCTATTTGCTAAGCATTTGGAGAGAATTTTATAAATAGTATTACAAAGGGAAATCGGTCTGAAGTCGCCCGGTTCTGTACTTTCATTCTTTTTTGGAATCAATGTGAAAAGGGTATTATTTATTTCACCTAGAAGTGTACCCGAGTTTCAAGTTGCTTCTATTGCTTGCCAAACCTCTTCTCCAATAAAATGCCAACATTTTTGAAAAAAGCCGGCTTGGAATCCATCTGGGCCTGATGCTTTATTCGGATGTAGTTGTAACACAGCTACCTTAACTTCCTCCAAAGAGAGTTTACTGTTAATCATCTTGTTATCGGATTCTGAAATCAGCTTAGGGATGGCTTTAAGCATTTCATTTTGAGCCTTAAGGTCAGAGGCTTCTGAGCTTTTTAGGAGGGACTGATAAAAGTTGGTAAATATATGTGAGATCTGCTTAGGGTCTGTAGTAAAGTTACTCCCATCAATCTTGATTCTTGATATTCTATTAATGCCTCTTTTAAAGTCGGTTGTATTATGGAAAAATTTAGTATTGCTGTCCCCCTCCTTAAGCCATGATTCTCTAGATTTCTGCTTCCAGAAAATTTCCTCTTTGAGGAGGATATCGTTGTATTTGACCATTAAGTCCTTTTCCTTATGATAACTATGTTCGTTCATTCCTTTTTCTATTACCATATTATTAAGATCAGTAATTTCTTGTTCTAGCTGAACCTTTTTTTCAAAAATATTATTAAATTTTTCCCTATTCCATTCTAGCACCTTATTTTTGACGATTTTTAGCTTTGCTACTAAGCAATACATCTTTGAGCCTTTAATCGAAACTTGGTTCCACCATTCTTCTAAGAGATGAATAAATTCTGGGTCTTGGAACCACATGAACTCAAATTTGAAAGGATTCCTTGATGGTTTTACATCCTCTAAGATATTAAACTTAACGGGAGAGTGATCCGATCCTGACTCGGGGAGAATCTCCGCATTTACTATATGATCAAATTTTTCAGCATTGGTTTAGGTGAAGAATCTATCCAATTTTTCCGCTATATGACTGAAACCTTCTCTTCTATTGTTCCACGTATAATTCCTGTTAATTGTGTTGATACTTATTAAGTGATTCTCCGGTGCCCATTTGTTAAAATCTTTATGTGCTTGTGATATAAATTGGGAGCCTCAATATTTTTCTTTTAGATCTAATATGGCATTGAAATCTCCTCCAATGATGAAGGGTTGTTCCAAATCTTCACTTAAAAGGTCTTGTATTTCTTGCCAAACTTTCCTTTTATCTTCATTAGGGGTTGGTCCGTATACGTTGATCAATTTAAATTTTAAATTAGATTTTAAACTACTAACTTCTAGGACCATCCAATTGTTACTGGCAGATAAGGGAGAAGCGACCACTTTATGAGGGTCCCAAAGGACTACTAGCCCACCTAAAGGGCCAGAGATAGTAACAAACTCTGACTTCCAGATACCTAATTTCTTACTAAACTTATTGCTTTCCTCCTTGGAAAGCTTGGTTTCCTGTAATAGAATTATTTCGAAATCAAAGTTTTTTAGGTACCTCTTGGTAAGTCTCTATTTGTTAGGGGCATTTAGGCCCCTAACATTCCAAGTAGTGACTTTCATTATTCAGCGGGAAGGCTCTTCCCCTTCCCAGCATAGAGAATATCTGTGATTTTTACTTGATTTCCTGCATTACCATCCATAGTTCTTAATTCCACTGTGAATTTTATCCCTCTCTTCTTTTTAATTCTATTGATATTGGGAGTACTTAGACTTCCTCTAGTCATTTCTATGCCTAGATGCCTGTTATCATTAGTAATACCAAAGAGGCCTTCAATGGATTCATTAACTGATGTTAGGTTACCAACTGATTTTATAAAAATACTATTCCACTGTTGTAGAATATCACAATCTGATTCTAATTTATCTTGTGCTTTTTCTGCATCAATAATTTCCTTTCCATAGATTTCAATTAGGTCCTCTGTGTTATTTGGTATTTCCAAGCTTAAAGTCTCTAATTCGATAGGGATAGAGGCTGTTGTTCTCTCCCCATTTGATGGCGCAATTTTAGTTCTGGCAATTGATGTGGCATTTATTGAACTCAAACAACCTCTTTTAATTTCATTCTTGTTTGGATCAGAAGGTATTGATGTTGGCCCAACAGTGTAGGGTGATAAGTTATCTACATTTTCTTCCTCTTGCTCTTCAGTACAATTTTTAATGAGTTTAATTAGTGTTTCCTTCTAGTATCTTAATTCCTCATGATCACATATTTCATCTATAAGCATATCCATTAATTCGTCTGTAAGGGATTCTCCCTGACTGTTAGTGATACAGCTTGCCTCCTTTTCGCATTTTTTCTCAGACACTCTTCCTATTTTGGGTTTTAAGGATTGTGAAAGTGATGCCTCCCTCTCAATTTTAGTTACTAGCTTAAGGTCTATTTCTACTAATTCAAGAGCCGGTGCTCCTTTCATGGGTATGCTCTCTAGTGAGTCTAACTCCTTTTCAATCGCAATGGTCTTTCCTTGAACATTTGCTATGATTCAATCTGTAGGATTCGTACCTAGCTTTTTTGCATTGATGTACTTGCTACCAGTGTCTAGGATTTTTTGGTTATCATTAGTGTTTTCAGCAAACAAACTTGCATTCTCTATACTATTAAAGAGGGGATTTACCTACCTCCTTAACGATGTGGGAGATCTAGAGGGATCTTGGTTATTATTATAAATATCTGGGGAATTGGTTTTCCATAATACGTAAGGTGAGAAAACAGGTTCAGTATTTGGGAGATCAAAACCCCCTTTATCATCTAAGAATTTTACTTCAACCCTGTTATCTGGGTCACGGGGGACAACTATGGGGTAATTGGGAGTGGATGGGAGAGAGGTCCCTTCATCCTTAGAGGCTTCAATGAAGTCATCAATGATCATGGGATTAATAATTAGGGTGTTTGAGTTACAACACAACTGAAGGGGGGAGATATACTTGTTATGGTAATTTAGCCCAACGATGATTATCACATCTAATTTATCATATTTAGTTTTAACCATCCTTTAAAAAACCCCAATTTTGTCTCCTATAATTTTCACAACTTCTAAATGGCTACATTCTAGTGGCAGATTTCTTAACATAATTGCTTTCTCTACTTGAAAATCCGGAGTTCTGATTGGATTAAAAAAGGGAAACCAAGAACATACAAAAAATAATTACCTCTGAATTTCAAATACCCTTTCTCTAAAACTTTGTTTTTAAGACTACTATTTTTACAGTCCACAAATATGAAATTGTCCGTCAAGATAGTAATACTTACCTTTGTAGGGAGAAGGGCTAACAAACCTTTGACTATATCCTCAATATGTACTCCGGTTCCCATCCATTTGCATATGACACCTGTCTTTGCATGGGCATTCTGCTTTTACCAAATATGACTTCCATTCAATGAAACCTTAAGATGATTATTATCTTTCTTGCCATGTGTAAGAGATTTTAAATGTATATAATCAACTGGACACCTATGTGGTGGATTATAAACATTATCTCTACACTTATCTAGAGATTGTTCATCCCCATAACCCTGTTTAAGCATATTTTGAGGCTTACTAATCCTCAATCTCACATTTTCTTTCCTGCGATGAGGAGGGCTGTAAGCTTCTGATGTTCTATGGGACATAATAGAGTCATGCATACTTTTTAATGCCTTTTGTTCGATAGCCAGGGTTTCGGTTAAGGGAAAGGGAGAATTCCTCACACCAGCATTACAACCCTGATGTGCTTTCCTTCTGGCATCTTCTCCACCTTCCCCAACCCTGCTCTTCTGCGGTCTTACTAAATTGCCAAGTTTATTTGTTTTGCTTAAAATTTCAAAAGAATTTTTAAGAACTATATTGCTGCTTTTGTGATTTTTAGGAAACAATTTAGCCATTTTCTTGCTTGTGACCGTGCACCATTCATTTTTGCTCGCCCTACCAACATCGGAAGGTTTTCTAACTTCTGGCATTCTTGCTTCCTTCACAACAGATGATGTGTCAAGAGGTCCGCTAGCCGAAACCTTTCTGGGAGGCTTACCCTTTGAAATCCCATGATGTTCATGGACTCTAATATTTGATTGCCATGCTGAGGGTTTATCTATGATGCAAGCAATGGTAGTTCATGCAAGAACTCTATCACCTTCCCCCAATTCAGAGATAGCATGGAATGGGACTTATTCGATGGCTCTTGCCCTACCCTACTCTTTAATAGCTTTCATTGTGTATTTAGTTTTTGAAAAGAAATTTATTTGGGCATCCAATGTTTCGACTGAAAAAAACTTTCGTGGCCTCATCCTGTTATGGAAAAAATAGCCTGATTGGATATCAAAATTGGGTTCCAAAACCCTAGTTTTGAGTATAGACTTTGTAACAGATTCCTTCGTGCTAAGATCCTTGGGCACTTTGTCCACAATTTTACCCTGAGGGGCGGAGATCTTAGCTGAAGGTTGCTGAATTTTGAGGGCATCCATCCCACTTTTGGCTTTCTGTTCTACAATAAAAACCTTAAGGTGATCATAAGTGGGATGTAGATGCCTTTCATCTTTCTGCTTACAATCCTTATGTTTATGCCCATATTGCTAGCAGTTGAAACAGTAGCTGGTGAATTCTTTGCATGGGCTTGTGGAGCTCTCATTCCTATTTGCTGCAGGCTTGGACGGGGCTAGCGCTGAGACAAAATTGTTTCCTCCTATTTTTGTCCAGCCATGATGTAGAAACCCTAATTTGATCTGCCGATTTTGCTAGGCAATTTTCCTTTGTAATCTTAGCTTTCGCATTTTCGTAAATATTCTCTGCTATTTCTATAATACACATCTATATCATAATACTACTCATTGAAAAGTGAGACTTTCATTTTATTTTAGATTGGCATTATATATATAATATTAGTATATTATATATATTATATATACTATGTACTATATTATATTTAATATAATATAATATTTTATTGTAGTATAATAATATAATATATATTGTATTACATATATAATATATTCAATTTATATTTTATAATATAGATTATAATAATATTTAATATAATATTAAAATATTATTATATATAATATATAATATATATTATATTATACAATATATAAATTACATTATATTAAATATATTATAATAATATTATAATTTAATATATATTATTATTTAATAGTCTCTCTCTCTCTCTCTCTCATTATATTATCTCCCTCTCCATCTATCTTCCCCTCTTTGTCAGGTTATCTCTCTCTCTCTCTCTCTTCATGTCCCTCTCTCCCAATAATTTATATTAGATATGTAATACATTATATTATATATATATATAATTCTATATTATAATATATATAATATAATATATATAATATAATATATATAATATAATATAATATAATATATATATTATTGATATGTTTTATGCATTACACATGTTAAGAGTAATGCATATCATAGGTATCTAATGCTTGATACGTATATGATATCAGATACAATAGGCAAAAAGGTTGGTGCCAATGGTAAAAATATTGGTGCCACTTTGCTGTGGGAAATTTTCACTCTTAGTATCCAATATCGGATAGTTGTGGAACAACATAGGGTAGTGGGCCATTTTGTTGATTCCAATGGACCCTACATTCTTTTTTTCTATGACTTTCACAAGTTTCTAGTCCGCAACAGATAAAATAACACTTTTTGAAGCATCTTTTTCTCAAATTTCTTGTTTGGCAATCATATTTGGTCAACTTTTTGATGGTATAATGGGGAGCACCAATCATCAAAAACATAAACAAAAGAGAAAGCTTACAAAAGATGAAATTATAACATATAGACAAAGATATAAGGAAAACTATAAGAAGCGGAGACAAAGTATGTTAAATATTAGTGAAGGTGAGGCCCAAGGTCCACCCACAAATGTTATTTCATGTGAAGAGGAGATTAAATTTAAAAATAATGAGTATAATTTAGACAATGAGAATGCAAATTTAGAGATTGAGAATGAAAATATGGAGATTGAGAATGAAAATATAGAGATTGGGAATGAAAATGTAGTTGATTGATAATGAAAATGTAGAGATTGAGAAAGAAAATGTTGCACAAGATATTCAAATTCGGAATGAAAATGTAGAGATTGGTGATGCAAATGTTGCACAAGATATTCAATTTGGGATTGGCATAGAAAATAATGTTGACAAACCAAATGAATGTTATACATCTCCAAATTACATGAGAAATGAAGCACCTTATGTGGAAAAATAAAACCCTTCAAATTCAAGACCTTCAAGAACAACAAAATGGTTAGTTGAAATCGATGAGAATATTATGAGAAATTTAGAGGGAAATAGATCAATAAGGACAGTTTGGTTGTGGGCTTTGAAACTTTTTGATGAATTTTTTAACAAGAAGACATTGACTGAGAAATGCCAAATTTTTGTTGAATTGCTAAAGATACAAAAGATGAGACCTATGTTAAAGAAATTGAAGATTCGTGTGAACAAGAAAATGGAGAGAAATGCTATTATTATGATTTTTTTTTAGTGCTCTCACTTCTATTAGGAAGAATAGCAAGGAAAAATATAAGACAGCTTCTCATAGGGTTATTACAACCTCCTTAGTAAGTCACCATTTGAGAAAGGCCCTCTTTATGAGACAAACTTGTCTTGATTTCAATATTGTATAATGGGAAATGGTTTTATTGGTAGAGTCCCACTTTACCACCATACATTGGAAGGGGCCCTAAAACGTGACCCCTTTTGGACTAAATATGATCAACACAACCCAAGTAGATGAAGGGGTTCTAATGCATGATCTAGTATAAAAAGGATGTGCGTTATTTTAGGGCTCTTTCCCTCTATGTAAGAAAGAGGGGTAAGGAAGTGTAATGCAAGTAAAGTAATTAAAGACAAACACTTGTGCAATGATATACAACAAGATATCTGATCTAGTGTATCAAAGTAAGTTCTATGGAGGAAGAAAGATGAATATGTACTCACCTTGAGGGTTAGTAGAGGATGCAACTTCAGATCTATAAAAAAATCCTTTCAAACTGCACTGAAACTAGGAGCAAACTGAGATCTGAAAACCTGAAGGCAGGAACTTTCTACTTTGAAAATTTGAAGGTTGCAGGAACAGATAAAAAATGGTATGACCTATACTGGTATAGGTCAAAGGTAGTTCTAACTATACCCTGAAGGGTTGAAACTGAAGGTCTCGGGACTGTGACGGAAACTGCACTTCCAGATCTGCAATTATGAATCCAAAACTCTGTGAATCTTCACCTACACACAAGAAAAATGGGGAAATTATTGGGGGAAAGGGGATTTCCTTGATCAAGCCCTTATATAGGAATTAATCTTAAAATAAAATAAGTAAAGAATGTAAAAAAGATAAATGTAAGTGTTACCTTGCTTGCCAAACCCTTGTGGATGGATATAGATCCGCTATATCCACAAAGATGTATACATTTTTTATTGTATGTTGAAATATAGAATGTAGGATGTCTTCACAAATGCAATAGATCATTACTTGCCCAAATCATATATCATGGATGTATAAATTCTTGATAGGATGAAGGAGAGGAAAAAATAATGGATGTGGATCTTCTTTCCCAATTGGGAATTCCTCTACTTCATGAGAAAGGAACTCACACAATCAATAGAAGATTTACGTTGGAATGGATGGATAGTCTTCAAATCTTGGAGCCAATTCCTTGCTTTCCTTAAATGCACCTTGGACTTGAATGCTTGCATGTATATTATTTCTTAGGAAGATATGAAAATGAGAGGGAGAGGCCTTTTATAGTGATTGTGGGATCAAATTCATGAAGGGCCTATTAGATATAGAAGACACTGAGAGGGGGGGGGGGGGAGGGGGGGTGAATCAGTGTAAATGGGTAATGAACCAATTCAACCACTAATCTGATTACGCTTTTAAACAACTTTCAAATAACCAAACATGCAAGTGTAACTATAAAATAGAAATAGAACAATTCAAAACCTATTTTTGCTTATTAATCAAAACTATGCAATAGAAATAGAACAATTCAAGCATCCATAAAGCATAACACATAACACCACTATTTTTATCGTGAAAACCCTTGTAAGAGGGAGAAAACCACAATGAGGATGACACCCACAAATTTCTTCACTACAATTAAAAGAGTTTCTCTATTAAGAGCTTACAACATCTTGCTAAGGGTTCACTCGCTTAGAAGTGACTAGTACCTTGTTAGAAGTACCAAAATATTTGTTAGGATACACCTCACAAGAGGATTTATAACTCCAGTTAAGAAGTCACCTCGTTAAAGGATTTATACAAAAGACCTGTTAAAGTCCACCCTGTTAAGAGATTTAACCTGCTAACCTAATAGAGTAAGCCTTGAGAAATGAACTCAAATAGATGATCTGGGAATGACACTGCTTACCTGATAGATCCATAGAAATCTTTGATCTCTGGTGCAATGTACCACCTCTATCTTTGATTGTAACACCCAAACTCACAATCACAACCCTAAATAATGTGATTTAGTCCACCTTTATATCGATGTTCTTAAGTAAACTAAGACTTGAAAATATTTTATAAGTTGGTCCACAATAGTGACCAAACTTATGGAAAACTGCGCCAATTATACCTAACATGTCAGCCCAAAAAATATATTAATCAAAACATATTGACATGTTAGCCCAAAAATCAATTGCCATGATCATCTGATCATCAAGAACCAATTGGTAACACAACTGATTCACACTTATCATATCACCAAAATACTAACTCACCCAAATCATTGAGTTAATAGTTATAGTTGTAAAATTGTAGTTATCTAACATTGGTAAACTATCGGGAACAATCACACCTCCCAAAGTGTCATCTATCTCGATCTCTATGAAAAAAAATCTCTGTTACTACCTTCCTGTTCACCGGTCAAAACACTTAGTACATTTTGCCTTTACCTAACCATCCAGTCGATTAGTATCTACAACCTATTCAACAAATATGATAGAATTGATAGAGTTGCCATCAATGACAAACTCAAACATTATCACTCTGTATCTCAACCCAAAAATCTATCATAATGCCAACAATATCCCCCTTTGGCATTGGTGGAAAGATAGTGAAAACAACCAAACTACTCCCCTTAGATCATTTTCATTGCACCGATCACTCCTCCTTTGACAACAATGAAAAAGGTACAAAAATGAATGTAAAAAATGAAATCATCTCACCAATCATAGTCTTTCAAAAATATCTTTGGAATTGACTTTGGTTGACTCCTAAGAGCTCTCCCAAGACTTCTACAAGTGCTCCATAGTATGAATCTTCTCACGTAGAATACAAG
Organism: Chamaecyparis obtusa; assembly: GCA_027943335.1. Lineage (NCBI taxonomy): Eukaryota > Viridiplantae > Streptophyta > Pinopsida > Cupressales > Cupressaceae > Chamaecyparis > Chamaecyparis obtusa. Next base: position 861,580 of record BSBK01003857.1, on the reverse strand, counting down.
CTAACTCCTCCATAGCTTCAAGAGTGCTCATATTAGGTAACCCAAGAGTCACCTCAGATTCTTTGACCTTTTGTTGCATAACATCTACCGTAAGTAGAAAATAGGTCTGCAACTCCAACAGTGTAGTTATCCTTTTGTCCATTTATGCTTCAATAGCCTTCAACTTATGATTAATCATTTTCACTTGTGATCCATAAGTGTTTTCTGATTGTGTAATAGGATCAAAACTAGAAATCAATGACTTAAGTTTCTGTTGAGCTTCATTTATTTTCAGCTCTAAATCTTTAGCAAACAAAGAAAAATCAGAAACTTTGGTAAGTAAATTACCAACTTCCTTCAATTTTCCCTTCACCTTGATTACTTGATCAGTAAGTAGCCCTTTATATGATGTAATAGACTCTATTAACCTATCAGTCCTCTTCTTTTCATAAGTCACTTTTTCTCTATACTCAGCAACTTCCTCCAAACTAGTAACTTCTTTAGAGATAAAACTTATCAAAGTATCCATCCGCTCAATCGGTGTAGCATTTGGATCATAGTCAACTTTATGTACAAGATATGCTAGAATATCTATGGCTGACAAAAGTACTTGTTCTTGTTTCTTCTCATCTCTAAGCTTGTCCCTTTTAGCTTTCAATTTCAGTATCTCTTACATTCTCATCAGTTCATTGGAACTCATTTTAGTAAAATCAATAGGTCCTTGTATGACCTCAACACCTTCAATACTAAGTTCATCTTCAAATTCTTCCTAAATAATATCAATTGCCTTGCTCTTGATCTTGTTACTTGAACTTCCACCTAGGCATAATTTCATCTTTACTGAATGTGTTGCAACATCTACTTCATGTGTCTCATCTTTCTTTGCATATTCACTAGTTGTAACCTATGTATAAACTTCATCCTTCTTCTGTTCAACTGTAGTAGTTACAATAGGTACCTCAACCTCTGTTGTCTGATCCATATGAGTACACTATTCTCTTTGCACATTGTCAGCTTCAACAATAGGAACCTTTTGTGGACTATCAAAAGATATATCACTGATAATCCCTTCAATCACTTGATCAGTACTAAAAAATTCATCTACTATTAACTCTTCAATGGTAACCTCTTGTGCTTGTTGCTCCTCTTTAGTATCATCCATTGGTTCATCTTCTTTCTCCAATTCCTTCTTCATGATATGAAGAGTCTCATCATAAATTTCTTGAGATTCACCAATGAGTATTTTGCATACTCTACTCCTTGTTCTAAATTTTGGCCTTAGGGATACAATTGCATTCTTTACTACAAATGGTAATTCGGGTTCCAGTTCCACCAAAGCTTTCTCCAATATTTCTCTATCCGCTTTCAGAGCATACATCCACCTATCATCAATATTCTTGAATAATGTATCAGGTATCATTTTATGTAACTCACTTGGACCTCTGCAAAATTTGTGCATGCTCTATATAACAACTTATTCAATCTTTAGTTTATCCTCATCATTAAATTTATCATACTAGCCACTTACCTTTGTGATACTTCCATATTCTCTAACTTCTTCAGCTATGCTATCTGCAGTATTAGATCTCCTATTCACTGGTTTGAATAATTTATCTATTGTCATGCCTACAACCTTTGATTTTTTACTACTGGCCCTCAATTTGGATTGGTCTTTGTCAAATTCAGTTTTAGCCTCTTCTTCCTCTACTGTATCTTTCTTCTTACTCTTTCTTTTTGACTCTTTGTAGCCATGAGTTACACCCTTCTTTCTTTTGTAAGTTCTCTGCTCAGTCTCATGTATCTTCTCCTTTTTCTTGTTCTTTTCCTTAACCACTGATGCTTCAGGCCAAGTTGTTATTTTTATTTTTGATTGTGTTCTTGTAATAGGGGAAGGAGTTTCCTTTTTCACTGTGGAACTTCTAATTTCTCTCCCTATAGCCTTACCATTTGTCGAATATACAACCTCTACCTTAATTTATTTTGCAGCAACACTAGAAGTATTGACTTCTTCACTCACAAACTTATTCCTTATCTTATCCAACATTTAATTGGTAATTCCACTCTTCTTGGCTAGGTCATCAAATCATTTCTTCACTCTTCTCTCTATCACCAAGTTTCATTAGCTATGAGTGAATTTTCAGATAGGTTTCTTCATAAGTCCCAAACCTGGGAGTACTAGCATCAATCAGTTTAGATAGTAACTCATTAGAATAGAGTGATATGATATCACCATCTACCTCTTAACCCATTGGTAGAGCCCAAGAAGTTCTTGGTTGTACCGCCTACATCCTGCATGTATCAATATCCATAATAAAACACATATCTTCCTTGTACTTTTCTACAATACTATTTGGGATCCTTGAGCCCTCTCATGCATTTGTTTCTAGAAATATTTGAAATAACCCCACATAACACTACTAAATTTATTTCCTAGCATTCTCATGCATTCCTTAATTTGCATTACTATCAATTTATCAGTTGACCACTAAACATTATCGATACCAAGAAAATAATTTTACAAGTAGAAGAATATACATACCAGCATTGAACCATATTTGAAAACTTGTTTCTCGTCCTTGATTCTCTCCATGTTGACAAAGAGCTGAATTCTCATGACCTCACATAGATCATATTTTACAATATCCTTCACCATTTGATATGCAACATGAATACCACCACTGGGCACAATGTTCAAATGAATCTCTTGATATACTCTGTAACCAATAACCATATATGTAAATTTGACCTCAATATCTTCAATATTATTGATTATCTTGTCACGCTGATCTTGTCTCGACTTTGTTAGACGTGTAACCTCATCGGTAGGAATTATTCTCAAAATAGGTAAACTACCGGCCACACACGACCTAGTCAATGTGTGAATAATCTCCTTAGTTATTATTGATGTTTGTAGCATCGGTCAGATAAATAATACTGAGTATGATTATTATGAGAAATGATTTATATATATATACATATATAATTATTGATATTACTACATACATACATACATACATACATATACATATACACACACACACACACACACACACACACACACACACACACACACACACACACACACACACACACACACACACATATATATATATATATATATATATATAAAGTTAGATAATAATTATTCTCATAATAACTAAATAGTTAAATTGATAAAATAAATTAATGAATAGACATGTCCCATGAAGGGACATGTCTCTTCTTGTCCTTGTCATGTATAAATACAAAGAGATCGATGCATTTGGAAAACACATATAATAAGATAGAGCTATTACATTTGCAACGATCCTAAAACCTTAACATGGTATTAGAGACAAGTTGAAAATGTAAGAGAGTAGTTTGTTGATGGTGAATGTGTGACTGTCTCAGACAATATAGTCTCAGTACGAGGACCATATCTCACAAATGCAGTGTTGGATTTTGCTGAATTTCGGATATGTTGGTGATAAACAAATTTAGAAGAATCTCACTAGAACGATTGGAGATAAAATGTCAAGTTCAAAAGTTATGACTGACTGTGTACGGGTCTATGCAAAATCTATAAAAGAGCGAGGTTCCTTCTTTAAAAGCCTAACCACTTGAAGGGAGATCTGATCATATTGAAGGTTTTCATAGGTTGATCTGGTTGACCAAGAAGCAAGAGAACCAAAGCCACCTAAGATAGGCCACCTTTGAACTAGTTCAAATACTAGTATTCAGGTTATGCCCCTCTTTCACCTTAGGCTAACCGGCCACACCACCTTTGAACTAGCGAATTTACCACCCAAATAGTCGAGGCCTAAGGTTATCACTATTTTTTCTAGGACACTGATCGGACTAGATGCAATACTGTGCCTCACCTTGCTGATTAGATTAATAGTTATTGAATAGCTAGCTCTTTTAGGGTTTTAACACGAAACTCATTCATATGGGCCATCTACATGGCCCCTTCAAATATAGGGCAAAGGTGGGGAATAAATAAACAAGACCTTTCCGAATTTACCTTTCAGGGCTACCTTCCAACCAATGCTCTACCACCAAGCTATCTACCCAAATGCCTAAGCTAATGACCTTGATGACCCAGCTTTTTCTTAGTCCCAATACCATCAGAGCAAGTAGCCAGAACCTTTGGATATTCAAGACAGGTCATGTGAATAATTATGGACAGAAGCACAAGATAATTTCATTCAAGGGAGAAAGAACTTGATGCATGCAAATGAATTTATGATTGAGACTAGATGCAAAGGGAGTTTCACATTTCAAAAGAGGTCAAGAATTTAATAAACTTAAGCTTCAGAGGGAGTAGATGGTTTAGTCAACTTGTGACAATCTTGATCATATTGACTGAGAGGGAGTTCACTATTGAAGGTTGGACACTTTTGACGTAAACTTGATATAATTGATTATTATACTAATGAATCATGAATATTTTTAATGGGCTTGCCCCCTATGTAGATCAAGAGGAAGTGATGACTTCCAAATGATTATCACTTGTCTTTACAAAAGTTATTGGACGGTGACAATCTTACAATAACTTGATCTTCTATTGTGATAGACATCTTTTGATGGCTGAAACAAATCATAATAGATGATGTGAATGTTCTTATGGTAAGTGCACATTACCTATGAACATTTTTTGAGTACTTGGTGGATATCATGAGACTTTCTATTCTGTAGTCCATTACTCTGAGCACTTGGTGAATATCATGAGACTTGATATTCTACAAGCCAATGCTCTCGAAATCATAATCTATGATATCTTTATGAACTCTTTAGTACTTGGTGAATGTCATATGTTGACATTATGATAGGCCAATATTCAAGATATCATAACTTGTGGATAGAATCGCTGATTGAGGCAATCCACCCGGGAACTTGTGGATAGAATCACTGATGGATGAAATCCACACTAAAGCTCGTGAGCTTGTTGATAGAATCACCGATGGAGGCAATCCACATGAGAGCTTGTGGAAAGAATCACCAATGGAGGCAATCCACCTGAGAACTTGTGGATAGAATTGCCGATGGAGGAAATCCACCTGAGAACTTGTATATAGAATCTTCGATGGAGGAAATCCACCTGAGAACTTGTAGATAGAATCGCCAATGGAGGCAATCCACTGAGAACTTGTGGATAGAATCACCGATGGAGGCAATCCACCTGAGGACTTGTGGATAGAATCATTGATGGAGGCAATCCGCACATTGAGACTATGTTTCTATTGATTACATCATGAGGATGATGCCTTTATTACTTACATCATATGATTGATTTTGTCAAGTGTCTTAAGTGTTGACATTGGATTGATTTATCCTCCCTAGCTAAGAGGGAGTGTTGATGTTTGTAGCATCGGTCAGATAAATAATATTGACTAAATGATTATTATGAGAAATGATTTATTATATATATACATTTATATCAAAAATAAAATAAAAATATATATATATATATATATTGATATTGCTATATACATTGCTATATATATATATTAATTTAACTATTTAGTTATTATGAGAATAATTATAATCTAACTAAATAGTTATATATATATATATATATTGATATTGCTATATACATTGCTATATATATATATATTAATTTAACTATTTAGTTATTATGAGAATAATTATAATCTAACTAAATAGTTATATATATATATATATATATATATATATATATATATATATATATATATATATATATATATATATATATATATATATATATATATATATATATATATATATATATATATATATATATATATATATATATATATATATATATATATATAACTATTTAGTTAGATTATAATTATTCTCATAATAACTAAATAGTTAAATTAATAAAATAAATTAATGAATAGACATGTCCCATGAAGGGACATGTATCTTCTTGTCCTTGTCATGTATAAATACAAAGAGATCGATGCATTTGGAAAACACATACAATAAGATAGTGCTATTACATTTGCAACGATCCTAAAACCTTAATAGTTATCTTATATAGTTTATCCAACTAGATAAACTGATCGTGCTTTCAACTTAACACACATTTGATCCATTCAACTTTGAGATCATTAGGAAGGTAAAAATATAGGTAAAACCTTTATCTTCCAAATGCTTGTGTTCACCCTTCAATCCAGAGTCATTACATAGTTCGGTATATGCATTGAAGATAGAATTTGAACCAAGATCTTCAATCTTACAATGAATAAATGATCTTATATCGTCAGGGAATAACACACCATGCGGTATTAAAGACAAAGCACCTATGGGATCATTCTCTACCATGTTCATAGGATGTAACTTAAATACTAGTCTCGGTTCCCTAGTAACCTCAACCAATACATGAGTGTCCATAATGCTAACAATGTGCTTCAAGAATCACAAAGTAAACTTTGCAACATAGGGAAATAACTCTTTGCTCGCCGATTAGGGTCCTTTGATCACCGCTTCAATCTTGGCACAAGATCACAACTTTCAATCACAATTACCTTAGAATCGCTCGCAAGTGCTCAACACAACTTGTAGAATGCAATGTGACAAATGACCTTCGCTTATCTACTTTTATAACGTTACACTCAATACAATGGTCAAATAGTAGGTCATTAACTGGTAGCAATGGTTAGAAACATAATAGGTCACTATTTCATAAAAATCATTATGCGATCATATAAAATCATATGTGAAACAAAATTTTCATCAAATTTATCCAAAACATCAATAGGCATCTAAATATGATGATATATCTTACCACACACACAACTTAGGGGATATGTTATAGATCTTACTTGATTTTCTCCCCCTAAGCCAATAACATTGACTTAATCTGATGATGAATTCTCCACATTACCTGATGTCGTGGAGCTCTTTGTCAATTTAGAAGATTTGAGTTCACATTTCTTAGTCCATGTTTCCTTCAACATCTGCAATCTCCTTTCCTTTATCATTTACAGACTTATTCATCAGTTGGTCTCTAGTGTTTTTCTTCTTAGCTCTGTAAGATCTAGCAAGATGTCTAATCTTGTTGCAATAGTGACACACCATACCTATTTGTCTCCATGGTCAAACATTTCCTCTACCAGTTCTCATCCTACAATTGACTGTTGTATGTCCATAATTGTGACAAATAGAACAGGTAACATCCAATCGCTTGCCTTTCTAATTAGGCCTCAACCGGTTGGGGTCATATGTCCTTTGATTGTTGATTCTAGCCTATCAAGGGTTGATTTAGATTGTTCCTTGTAGATTCTATTTTAATTAATGTCCATTAAGAGTTACCTGTGATATGGAGATCTCTTTGTCCTAGTCCTATTTCCACAGGACTTCCACTAGGTCCTCCTAACCTATCTAGGGTTCTTCTAAGACCCTACTTCAATGAGGGATTCTTCCACAATCACCTCTCTCTCCCAAGTCACCAACTCAACACTGTCTCCTTTGTTTCATTCCATGGACTCATCTTCTTAAATCCATCCCCTAATACCTTCAACTTGAAAATATTTTCAAATTGGATAGAAGAACTCCTAAAGGATTCCCTTGAATGGTTTTGAGGTGTTCAATTCTCCAATCCCCTTTGTTCTATAGTCGATCTCACCAAAGTTAGACAAAAAGGCTACAAGCCCCAATTAGGCCTAACTAGGTCTTCTAACACACCTTCTGAGCTATAAATATTCAAATTCGCACACAAGTGCCTAAAAAAAGTTCATATTAAGACATGCTCTTCTAAGATCTTGAGGATTTTAAGGGTTTCTAGACCTCTTGGCATCCGTACAATACCTTCCTATTACTGTGCCTATTTTTAAAGCCTAATTGCTTATCACTGATCATAATAGAGAGATGTCTCCTCCTCACTTCACAAGATTTTCCAACACCTCTCCTTCTTAGCATAGAGTCTTTAACCTATGTTCTTTGCTTCTTCACCTTTGGATTGAGTCTTTCAATCCCTGAAGCCTTCTATCCACTGTTTGCAACAGTCAAGCTTCCTAGTCAGGCTCATTGTGGCTCGCCTAGGGCTTGAAGGTAAAATTATCTCCTCTACACACCTGGACACAAAAATTCATATTTACACTATATACACATTTCTCTATCATTTCCCACAGGGTCATACAGTACCCACTAGTGGTTTTCATGCTAGAGCCATTTTTAGTCTCTCAACCCTGTCTATACTAGTAAACTGGTCACAGAGGAAAGACTTATGGAAAGAAAAGTAAAGAAAAAATAATCCTAAATTTCCACACACAAAATGGAACTAGAAACACAAAGCTAAATTCACATGAAGAGACTAGGCTCAGATCAATCCATAGCACAAGGAAAATCGAGCTCTTGGCACTGTTTTGGTTTTGTAGAGCACACTAGTGAATTCAATTCAAAATCAAAAGATTAAAAAACTTTCCAACCCTCATCTTTGGTAAGAAAAACACTTAAGTATGTTAGGGAGATTGGGAAAAAATGTCTAAATGGATCCCTAACCACTTTTAGCCTTCATGAGGCATTTTGACAATTCTTGCCATGACAACTTTTGAAAAGTTGCAAAGTTGTCATTGACAACTTTGACAACCTTTTTTGTCAAGCTTGTTTGGATCACTCAAATGAGTTCTAGGTGGCCTCAATGGTGTAACTAACTCATTTAGACCCCTTTTCTTCATTATGCCCACATTTTGGGGAGTCAAACTAACCTTTGACCAACTGTATTACTAAGTTAGCAACTACACAAAGAAAACCAAGACTAACCAAGCCTAGAGAAGACCTTGACTAACTCTTAGCCAAACTTCCTAAAGACATGATAGGATTAACACACTCACTTGGGACTCTTCATAGTCCTTATTAATTAGTGATTGGGTAAGCTCACTACAAGCCAAAATGTTTAGACTAGGGTAGCCTAAAGGCCCTAGGTGCTCCTGCACCATTCTCCCCCTGCAAGAAGAAGTCAAGTGAGACCAGGGGTTAAGAGATCTAAATTGATCCCCATCTTCTTGAAACTATTCTCTGCTACCCAAGTGGCCTCTGATTCTGGTTGATGCTTCCACTTGATGAGGTATTCCATGTAGACACCATACCTTGTCTTCTTCTTGAACCTTGAGTCTAGGATCTTCTCAGCTTGAGGCTTCAATGGTACATGTAATTTGAGGTCCTTTACATCAGTAGTCACACCAGGGCTATGTTCTTCTTCTATGACATTGGGGCCTCTGTATTTAACCAAATCTTAGACATTAAAAACATGAGATATGGCTAGCTCCTTTGGTAAGCCTATCTTGTAGGCATTGGGACCATATTTAGCTAGGACCTTACATGGTCCTACCCTTCTCATTTGTAGTTTGTTGGGTATTCCTTTTTGGAGTCTAGCCTTTTTGAGGTGTGCCATCACCCAATCTACAACTTCAAACTATAAGTCCTTTCTCCTTTCATCCACTCTAGCTTTAATTTTTTGGTTAGCCTCTACCAATGTCCTTACTTGTTCATGGACTTCTTGCATAGATTGAGAAAATTCATCAACATGACCACGAACTTCTCCTGGGTTACCCAACTCCATGAGTTCACACACACCTCTTGGATGGATGCCATACACTACCCCAAATGGACTCTTGCTAGTGGATCTATTAGTACTATCATTGTAAGAAAATTTAGCTTGTGGCAATACCTGGTCCCACATTTTCCCATACTCCTTAGTGAGACATCTCAATATATTTCCAAGTACTCTGTTAATCACCTCTTTTTGGCCATCTGTTTGAGGATGATAAGATGAACCAAATGCAAGGTTTGTGCCCAATCTCTTCCATAGGGTCTTCCAAAAGTGCCCCATAAATTTCACATCTCTTTTTGATACAATGCCGATTGGTAGGCCATGAATCCTCACCACCTCTTTGAAGAAAATATGAGCATTATAGCTAGCATCATGTGTTGATTTGCAAGGTATAAAGTGGCTCATTTTACTAAACCTATCCACTACTACAAAAATACTATCATAGCCATCAACTGTCCTTGGTAGACCTACTATAAAATCCATGCTAAGACACTCCCATGGTCTGGTTGGGATTGGTAAACGCTAGTATAACACTGCATTGGAAGATGTGCCCTTAGCTTTTTGTCATACTATACACTACTCCACATATCTCCTAACATCTGTTGGCATCTTTGGCCAATAGTAAAACCTTTGCACTAAGTCCAATATTTTGTTCAAACCAAAATGTCCACTAAGGCTCTAATGAAAGGGGCTCCCCTTAATACCACAAACACATAATAGAAATAGAGAAACAACAACAATTTGCAAGAACAAAAAATGGGCTTTTTATTATCTCCGCAAATGTGGAATTACAAATTTCAGAATTACAATATGCAAAGCCACATGGGCATTTTCCCTTACAATATTCTGTAGGACAAAGCCTCGAATCATTACCCAGATCTACTCTAAACTGCCCTAGACAACACTACGGGCCTTCCTTATATAGGCAATTTTCCACTGCCTAGGAAGGTTCTAGAAATTTAGCCTTTAATGCCGACCAAACTTAGAATTATTTTATTTTTCATTTTATTACATCATAGTTAGCTCAAAAAAACTTTTGAAACCCAAATAGAAATTTTGAAGAAACTTATTGTCTATCATTTCAGGTGGTCCAACTTCCGGAGACCATAAGTCATCACCCGTTGACTTGATTGACTCTTATAACCCCATTTCAGAAAGGGCACGAAGCGCTCTACAACACTTGAATTAGAAATCTTCATTCAGCCTTCAACCTCATCTAGGGCCTCTAAAGCCTTCAAAACTGAGTTCAAAGTTTCTGTACTCTGCTACCAATACTGAAAATTTTCAATATCTTCAAAACTAGACTTGATTTGGCAATGAAACTTTACTGGTAGGCTGATATGACCAAAATGAACCTCCAGGGAGGAAAATAGACCATTTTGAGCTCGAATGGAATAATTACTAAAAATAGTAAATTTCCAAAAATAGTAGCTTTGCACAAGATAACCCTTATTGAAAAGAAACTAGAAATATTTTTGGGTGATGGAAGATTGCTCTTACACCTAGGATGCTCCTGCATCAAACACCCGAGGTAATTTGAGAAGTGACCCTATCATGAATCAGGTGTGAAGAGGAAAACCAAGATAGTTAACCTCCTCCTTTTTCAGCCATGATGAATCTTCAATTGGTCATCCTTTCTATTTGACCAGATATTCTTCATATGTCATGTTCCTTGTGCTTTTGCCAACATGACTATCCAGTATGTCCTCAATCTCCTTGGTAAATAAACTAGTTGCTAGAATACTCCACTATGCTGCTGTGATCTCATCTTCAACACCTCCCTCATGATACTCTGTCAGATTTGAAATGTTAAACACTGGTGAAATATTTAGCTCCGTAGGCAACTCGATCTCATAGGCATTTCCTGAATCATGCTTCTTTAGTATCTTGCGCGGCCCAAACTTCTTCATTTTCAACTTTTTATATGTACTAATTGGAAATCTCTCTTTCCGCAAATGAACCATGATGTCATCTCCAACTTGAAATTCCTTATGTATTCTTTTCTCATCTGCCTTAGCCTTATACTACACATTCATCTTGGTAATGTGCTTCCTCACCTCCTCATGGATGTTCTTGAAGTGTTCTACAAAATCCTCAGCTTCAACACTAGTTTCTCCTTTGTCTATCTTTCTCAACTCATATGCATTTCTGGGACTACTTCCATATACAATTTGGAATGGTGATTTACTAGTGCTCCTACTAACAGAATTATTGTATGCAAATTTTGCCTGTGGTAAAATCAAATCCCATCCTTTTGGCTTATCTCCAACCAAACATCTTAGCAAATTCCCCAAACTCCTATTCACCACCTCTGTCTATCCATCAGTCTGTGGATGATGTGATGAACTGAACTTCAAATCTGTCTTTAACTTCTTCCACAATGTGCTCCAGAAATATCCAACAAACTTAGTGTCTTGATCTGAAACTATACTCTTTGGCAAACCATGTAGTCTCACCAATTCTCTGAAAAACAATTCTACTACATGAACATCATCATTAGTCTTCTTAAAGGGAATGAAATGTGCCATCTTTGAAAATATGTCAACTACCATAAAAATTGAATCATGTCCCCACTGAGTCCTCGGTAAACCAAGAAAAAAATTCATATTGATAGCCTCCCATGGCTTCTCTCGTACAAGAAATGGCTGATACAACCCTGTATTCTGCTTCACTCCTTTCGCCATCTAACATACTCTGCAACTCTATACAAACTTCTTGACATCTTGCTGCAATTATGACCAATAATAATTCTCACTAACCAAAGCAAGGGTTTTATCACAACCAAAATTTCCAGCCAATCCTCCGCTATGATTCTCCTTGATGAGATTCTCTCTCATATAACTTCGTGGAATGCACAATTGTTAGGAATGGGAACATTGAGAGGGGGGGGGGTGAATCAATGTTCACTATATTTTAACTTTCTCACTTTAACCTTTATGCTGAACTTAAATGCTTAAGTACTGGAATAGACATTCATATAAACATGAAACATGAAATCAACACATGACACCAATATGGTTATGAGGAAACCCAAATAGGTAAAAACCCCGTGGGAATTGACACCCACTAATATTCTGCACTAGTGTTTTGTGATCCTTGTTAGAAGATCCTTAACCCTGTTAGGAGTTGCTTTACAATGCTTTATGTACAGTAGCCCTTGTTAAGGGTCAGACCCTATTAGGAGTCTTTTACAATAGTCCCTGTTAGGGGAGAGGACGCACTATCCAAGAGCTCAATGCTCAAGTGGTGAAGGCTACAACCTTCTGATCTCAGATACACACTATATCTGCAGGATGAACTGTCACTGTGACACTTCTTGTCAGATTAGTTCCTTTGATGCACTAATGCTTTGACCTCTTGCAAAGCTCTAATACATCTTATACTATCTTCGCATACTTCTTCTCTTCTTATCACAACTCTCTATCAACTTCCATACTGAATACAATGGGCGCATCTTATATTTATATGCGCATGTAAAATAAACAACTAGGTCGGTCCTATAACTTATTACAAATAATGCTTCCAAATGAATTGGCTTAAGCATGCTTACAATTAAACATATAAACATGTCAGCAACCTAAATACAATAGGTGCATATCCTTTACAACATTACATTATAACCGCAAACCAAAATACTAACTGTCGGCTTCATGCTCTGTTGTTCACTGGCACACACTAGCTATGCAACTTCAACTGACTATAACTTTCTCATCCTTGCACATCTGATCATGCACTCTTAGACTAAGCATGAATATAGTCTAACCAACTTAACTTCTAGGGCGCATACCATAATTCTTCCGTACACACGTGCGCTGATGCTCTGAGCTGTAGGAACTCTGTACACTGTCTAGTCTTCAACACTTAACTGATTTATGATCTTCTCATCAAGTGCGCTAACTCCAAACTGCTATATGACTTTATTTCCATAATGACAACACTATATCAAGTCATATGCATCAGTATAGCCAACTTGCCAACAATCTCCCCCTTTGTCATTGATGGCAACAAAGGAATATGGCCAAGTTGCTAACTGTCCTTAATACAAAAAAGTTTTTGTCATCTATACATATACTTATATCTCCCTATACATATTATGATCCATATTCTTTACACAACTCCCCCTTTGACATTAATGACAAATGTGTTACAAAAAAATTTATCTACACATAATCACTAAAGGAAAACATTCGGATATGCAATCTTTAGGTTCTGGATCTCCTTCTTCCAAAATGAGATCAAAGAGTTTAGTATCTGGAGATGGGCGCATAATGCATACTTAAGCTTCTCCATCTTCTTCAAGTTTGTGGAAGGACCTTGATCATAGGTTATCATGGTGGCATCAATCTCCTTGATGTTCTAATTGAGGATGTCTAATGAGGGTGCAAGAGCATTCCTCAACTGAGTCTATCTAGACCTTATCTTTGCCATCTCTTTCTCTGCCTTCTCAATTTTGTCCAACTGAACTTGGTAGACATTGTTGCACATGTTCACATCAGTGGATGTGTCTTTCACTAAACTTTTCACCTGCTCAATCATAGCTTCTGCTTCTTTTATTTTCTAGAAATGAGCATTAGTAAGCTTGTCCTGATCCATGTAGTCTACAATGAATTTCCTTCCTTGTTCAAAAAATTCTTTTAAAGATGCGTGACCAGTCTTGAGTGAATTCAAATCTAGTGCAAAGTTTTTCATCAACTCATTCAATCTCTTCTTTAGATACTTTTCTTCTGCAACTTGGGATGCAAATTCTTCAAGGCTTGAGAAAATACTTTTGAACCAAGAAATGATTGTACTTACATCATCAACATAGTGTACCTTACACACTTTATTGTCTGCAAGCAACAAATTGTTTAGTATATTCACTGATTCCATAAGGAGAGGATTTCTCATTACTTGTTTCTCCTTTGCCTTCTCCATAGCTAGGACACTGAACTTAATCAGGTCTTCTTCTCTCTATGAGTCCAAACTGGATGTGTCAAGTGTCAAACTTGACAACAATGCTGAGGAGGGAGGGATGGGAGTGCTATCCATCACTTCTAGTTTTACCTTGGCTAGTTCAATAGAAGTTTCATCTTTCTCTTGTTCTTTTTCTTCTTCTGCTTCTTTCTTTTCTTCCTCTTCCATTTTCTCTTCTTCTATCTTATCTGTTATATTTTCAATCAATACCTCTTCTTGATGAGTGGGAGGTGTGGTGCTACATAAAATCTTAGCTTCTTGTGTTCTCACAAAAGCTTCCTCAAACTTGTCCAATTCTGTGTCAGTGGTCGCCATGGCTATCTCCACATTATCAATGATAATGGTGCTGTCCTTGAGTGATTCTGACATGGGCACAGACTTTTCTGCCTTTGATTGTACTTCCACTGCAGGCGCTGAATCCTGAGGACCTGTAGAATGTACTTTGATGGTCTTTGACCCTTTTGTAATCATTATGGGTACATTAGCTATGGGCATAGTAGGTGGATACATGTTTCTATTCATAAATACCTTCTCAAAGGTTTTCTCTATCTCTTTTTCAATTAGCTCAAAATTTTTATCCATTATGTTCAAAGTTCTTATCTTAGTTCTGAGGTGAGGCTTCACCAGATCTAACAACAATTTCTTTTCTTCTAGTTCACACACAGGAAGGGTATCATCAAGAATCTTTTCCCTTATCCACAAATCTTCCTCAATAGCCTATCTCTTTTGGAATTCAAGGATATTCCATACATTGTCAGGAATCATTTTTTTTAGTTCCAAAACTATCCTTTTGAACTTGATCATGTGCTTTATGATCATGCTATGAATCTCTGACTTGTCAATTTCACTATACTTATCATAAAACTTCCCTACTCGATCAATTCTTCCTTCATCAATTATTCTGGCACTTAGCACATTGAGACTAGGTTTGAAGCTTACTTCAGGAGGTTCTTGAGTGTTCCTTCTGTTTCTTGTGACTCGCAAGGATGGATGACTAGTGCCAACCTCTTTCTTCCTCTTAGGAATTGCCTTATACTCGGGAGGAGTAGTAAGGTCAATGGTTACCTTGGGCGCAGAAGGAGTATCATCTTCTTTACCCTTCTGACTAACATCTTTTTCAATTTTCACCTTCTTCATCTTGGGATCATCAGAATTAGCTTCCATTGTGGATGCGCTCTTAATTTACAAAAAAATCTTTTCATCCCTTTCTTTATCAAGGTCTTCTTGAGACACACCATGAATCCTCAAGATCTCTAATGTGACTTTAGCAACCTTTCTTTTTGTTGCTGTGCTGTTAAGTTTAACATCTACTTCTCTAATTTTCTCCTCATATGTTCCCCACCTAGGTTCATTAGGATCTTTGGGGGCTAATAGTAGTACCTATGCATATGCTTCAAGGACCTCTTCCTCTACCTCATAACCAAGTGGATGAATCCACTTAGTTCTTGGCTCAACAACTTCCATACAAGTTGTGTCTGTCTCCACCATAAAACAAATTGTATCCTTGTACTTTTCCACAATGCTCTCTGGAATTCTATACCTCATTTGCATCTTGACCCTGAAGGTCTTCAATCCTAGTGTTACATAATCTCTCAATGTACTCTTGGTGGATGCTTTGTTAGATATCTATGGCATGGTTGGAATGGACTTGTTCAAATACATATCTGATACTCTCCCAACTATATGAAGGTACATGTAAATGATTAAAGACCCAAACCTGAATATTTTGGTCTTATCATGCTTGATGGCTTTGATGTTATCAATCAACTGTGTGCGCAAGATCTCACACAAGCTGAACTCCCCATCTTCCTTCACAAGTTTGATGGCTGCTAGAATTGTGCCCGCTGACACACTATTCACCCTACTGGTGTGATGAAACTTGTATCCCAGTATCATTGACATCAATTTGATGTCTTCTTGTTCAATAGGCTCAATTGTCATCTCGTGCCTATCGCTCCTTGACTTACATGTCTGCTCAACCATTTTTTTGACATCCTTGCCCACAAGAAGGACAACACTTATCCTAGAAAGGCATGTCATCTCACATATCAAGTCACAGGTGATTCTTACTAGCACATCACCTATCCAAAACAAATCATCATGTATTATGCTCAATAAAAATTTTATCCATTCTTTCTCATAGAATTCATATGCCATAGCATACTCAATAATAGGGTGATCATTCCATTTAACATATTCATACATGAATGTTTTGTTTGATTTCAACATGGTATCCATGTGCATCCTTAACCTATCCAACCCTACTAGTTCTTTCTTGCATTAGATATATGCCCTAATATCCTTGACATGCATGACATCCATAGGCATGTGGGAGAAAGCTCCCTCTAAATCATCTAGGGTTGACTTAAATGGATGCTTCTTGAATACATATCTCTTCTTCTCAATGACATCATAAAATATTGGAGTGGCCATGACTTACTTGTTTAATCACTTTCCAACTGATCTCCAAGATAATATGAAGACTTCTGGATCGACGTGATGATCTAGGGTTTCTGCAACTGACTAAATGCACTGCAAATAACTGATAGATCAATCTCCAAGTCTTCACAACTTCCAAGGCTCTTTCTGCTCTTCAATTGCTCTGAGTTCGGATGCAATGAGTAACTAAACAACTTTCTGTGTACTTAAAGTGAGAATTACGCCATTAATGCAAGTCGCGTAAACTAGGCTATCACTTCAAAATTTACAACTCAAGTTCTGTTCACAATCAGCATGTGCGCTCTTGCACAGAGGTACCTTTATACTCCAAAAGCTTAAGTCCAAAGGCGCATACTCTGACGATGAGTATACTAGCCACGCAGGGGTATAGAGATAAATTAGCTCCCCCTATAACCCTGAGGGCCATTCATCCAGATGTAGAGGGTGTGTCCACTGTGGATGCATCTAATACATTCTCATCAACTTTGTCCTTTCCTTCTGACCAAATCAAGCTCACATCCTCTGAGGCTTTCACAAACTTGACTTCTCCTTCAGGATCCAATACTGGATCTTCTGCCTTTTTAGGGCTTTCCTGACCTTGCATCCTTGATCTACAGAACCTTGAGATATGTCCAGCCTTGTTACAAGAGTGACAAATGACTGGAGGTCTTATATTCCTCAGCACATTGACATGAGTCACCAATCTACATTGTCTCACTGAGTGACCATTATAGTTACATATCTGACATGTAATGTTCTGAGAACTTCTTGTGTTTGTCTGATTCTGATTTCTCTGATCATGCCGAATCCTGTTCTTCTTACTAGTCTTGCAATTCATAGCTCTATGACCAAATTTATTGCATGAATAAAAGTAACCATTAAAAGGTCTTACCTCTGTACAATTCCTTGCAATGTGTCTATGATTGTTACATGCTAAAAAATTGTGTTCTACTTGCTTGTGCTCATTCTTAGGTGGTCCACCATTATCTTTGGTTTGATTTTCAGTCTTTTTAGCATTAGTAGAGTCCTTTTGTGAGTCCTTTCTTGCTCGCATGTTGTCAATCTGATTGTGTGCTTCATTGTATCCAATACAACTAGTGTCTCCTTTGGCTCTCCTTGCATACAACTGAGATTCTATCAAATTAGAAATGGTGTGTAATTTGTCAATATGATTCTTTGCTACTTTCAATTCAGACTCCAAACTTTCTTTGCTATTCCTTAGCTCCAAGATTTCCAAGTTTGCTTGCCTTAGTTCTTCATTGAGTTGAAGGTTCTCTTTGACTTGTTCATTGTAGACTTCTTGATTGTTAATCAACTTATCATCAATTCTTCAAGTAGTTCTTTCATAGATGCATTTTCTTCATTCAGCTTTTTGACCTTTGCTCCTAGATCACTGGTAGAGTATTCTTTCAAATCCTTTCTTAGCCTCTTGATAACCAATTGTGCATAACTGAATTTTTCTTTTAGTTCTTCAATTTCTCTTTCTAATTTGTCCAGGTCTTCAAGAGCAGCTTCAAGATTTCTTTTTAGATGTTTTATTTCTGCTTTGTCCATGATATCCTCAAGTGGTTAAACTTCTATGCTGAGGACTAGAGCTTTGATACCAATTGTTAGGAACGGGAACACTGAGCTGGGGGGGTGAATTAGTGTTCACTATATTTTAACTTTCTCACTTTAACCTTTATGCTGAACTTAAATTCTTAAGTACTGAAATAAACATTCATATAAACATGAAACATGAAATCAACACATGACACTAATATGGTTATGCGGAAACCCAAATAGGTAAAAACCCCGATGAGAATTGACACCCACTAATATTCTGCACTAGTGTTTTGTGATCCTTGTTGGAAGATCCTTAACCCTGTTAGGAGTTGCTTTACAATGCTTTAAGTACAGTAGACCTTGTTAAGGGTCAGACCCTATTAGGAGTCTTTTACAATAGTCCCTATTAGGGGAGAGGACGTACTATCCAAGATTTCACTGCTCAAGTGGTGAAGGCTACAACCTTCTAATCTCAGATACACACTATATCTGCAGGATGAACTGTCACTGTGACACTTCTTGTCAGATCAGTTCCTTTGATGCATTGATGCTTTGACCTCTTGCAAAGCTATAATACATCATATACTATCTTTTCATACTTCTTCTTTGCTTATCACAACTCTCTATCAACTTTCATACCGAATACAATGGGTGCATCTTATATTTATCTACGCATATAAAATAAACAACTAGGTCGGCCTTATAACTTATTACAAACAATGGTTCCAAATAAATTGGCTTAAGCATGCTTACAATTAAACATATAAATATGTCAGAAACCTAAATACAATGGGCGCATAGCCTTTACAACATTACATTATAACCGCAAACCAAAATACTAACTATCGGCTTCATGCTCTATTGTTCACTGGCACACACTAGCTGTGCAACTTCAACTGACTGTAAATTTCTCATCCTTGCACATCTGATCATGTGCTCTTAGACTAAGCATGAATATAGTCTAACCAACTTAACTTTTAGGGGGCATACCATAATTCTACCATACGCATGTGCGCTGATGCTCTGAGCTGCAGGAACTCTGTACAGTGTCCAGTCTTCAACACTTAACTGATTTATGATCTTCTCATCAAGTGCACTGACTCCAAACTACTATATGACTTTGTTTCCATAATGACAACACTATATCAAGTCATATACATCAGTATAGCCAACTTGCCAACAACAACTGACTCCCTTTGAATAGCATACTATCCTAGATGATGAAATCCAACCACTTCATTCTGTCTAGAGTAACAGGTTCTACATAAGCTTTTCAAGCTTCTCCAAAATTAGGATGCTCTGGATACAAATTCTTGAGTTCCTTGAACCCAACCACCTCAATCTATATCTCTGTTAGCACTAGTTGCCTTTTGCTAAGCGCATCTGCAACTGTGTTAGACTTTCCACTCCTATGTTTCAAAACAAATGTATAACTCTGCAAAAAATCAACCCATTTCAAATGCATTTGATTCAACTTTCCTTGAGTATTCAAATATTGCAAATCTTGATGATCAATATACAAAACAAACTCCTTAGGAAGAAGACAGTGTCTCCACTTCTTCAATGCCTGAACTATAACATAAAATTTCTGATCATAAACATAATATTTTCTCTTGGCATCATTTAAATTCTCACTGAAATAAGCAACAGGTTTACCTTCTTGGCTCATAAAAACTCCTATTGCAGTACCACTAGCATCATAGTCTACTTGAAACACCTTATTAAAATATGGAAGTGCTAAAACATGGTGTTTTGTAACTTTCTATTTTAGTGGTTTAAAACTCTTATCTGCCCAGTAGTCCACTTAAAACTCTTTTCTATCTCCTCTCATTATTTTAGTCAAGAGTCCACAAATACTGCTAAAAATCCTTATAATTTTTTTGTAAAAGCTAGCTAAACCATGAAAAGATCTTACCTCAGTAGCACTCTTTGGAGTAGACCATTCAAGGATAGCCTGCACTTTCTCTGGGTCCATTTTTAGACCTTCTGTTGAAACTACAAATCCCAGATACACTAATTCCTTCACAAAACTGCACTTCTTCAAATTAATCAACAATTTCTCTTCTCTTAACTTCTCAAACACCATAAAAACATGCATCATATGCTCCTCCAATGTCTTACTAAAGATCAAAATATCATCTAGGTAAACAATGACAAACTTACCCAGAAATTCTTTCAAAACCTCATTCATGAGCCGCATGAAAGTGCTCGATGCATTGGTTAGCCCAAAAGGCATGACTAACCACTCATACAATCCTTCCTTTGTCTTGAAAGCAATCTTCCATTCATCTCCTTCTCTAATCCGAATATGATGATATCCACTCTTTAGATCTATTTTTGAGAAATACACAGCTCCACTCAAACAGTCCATAATATCATCCATTTGTGGTAATGGAAACCTGTACTTGATTGTGATCTTGTTTATATCCCTGGAATCTGTACACATCCTCCATTTTCCATTCTTTTTTGGTGCTAATACTACTGGTACAATGCATGGACTTAGGCTCTCCCGAATCAACCCCTTTTGTAACAACTCATGTACTTGTCTATTCAACTCTTCACTTTCTGCTAGTGTAATTCTCTATGCTGCCTTATTTGGAAAACTAGCTCTTGGAATCAAATCCATCTGATGACTAATATTCTTTACTGGTGGTAATCCATTAGGAACATTATCAGATACAATATCCTGAAACTCATCCAACAAATCTGCAACTTCTATAGGTACATCTTCTACTTCCTCTTTACCAGCTTTTGGAATTAAAGAAAAACACACATGCTCATGCCTCATACCATCTGGGAAATTTATTCCATCAACAAAAGTTATTCTTGTATTACCACATACCTTTTCTTTTGTGTCCTTCAATGGCTTTAGCTTATGTCGCACTCCATCCTTTGTCAAGGAGTAGGTATTCACATGACCATCATCTACAACACGCCTATAAAACTTCCAAGGTCTACCTAACAACATATGGCATGCATCCATAGGTATGATATCACATAGTACCTCATCATGGTATCCGCTAATCTTAAACTTCACTAGACACTGCTCACTAACCACGACCTTGTGGTCATCCTGTACCCAGGCAATCTAGTATGGATGTGGGTGTTTCTGTCTCTTGAGCTTCAACTTTGTGACCATCTCTTCTGACACCAAATTGTCAGTGTTTTCACTATCAATAATCACATCACAACACTTATCCTCACACTTGCACTTGGTGCGAAATAGGCTCCTCCTTTGCTTAGGTTCATTCTCACCACTCAACAAAACTCTTCTATTAATTAGTGTTTTTCCTCTTTCAGCATCTTCAGAATGTGATGATTTGGCATCTTCATCTATATGCACAACTCTGGCCTAGCCTTCATTTCTCCTATCTGTCCTTCCTTAGTGTTAAGGATTCTCAAATGCCCTATGACCTTCTTCTCCACAATGAAAACATGTTCCACGAAAGCCTCCTCTTCCAGGTCCTTGTCCTCTTCCTCTTCCTCTCTAATGTCTATTATTCTAATCATGGAAATGATTGGAATTGTTTCCTCTCTGATTTTGACTACTACTAGCCTCATCCTTTTTTTTTAGATCTTCATTTTGGCCTTCATATGACCGTCCACCAGATCTTCCACCATGACCTCTTCTTTTTTTTGTACTCTCAAACTTCTTGTTCAACTTTTCCTCTACTTTTAGGGAAAAGTGGTATGCCTCTTCAATACTATTCATTCAAACCAAATTCAACTCCTCCTGAATGCTCGACCTCAACCCATTAAGGTAATAGGCAAATTTCTCCTTATCAGCTTCCGCATGGCCTGTTCTAATGAGGAGTCGATAGAATTCCTTCGTATAGTCCTGAACAAATCTTCCTGCTTGCTTCAAACCTTGCATTTTCTTTAGTAGATCAAGCTCATAATCAATAGGAATGAACTATCATTTCAATTTATCCACCATCCGATCCCATCTTGTGATTTTATCCTTTCCTCTTCTATTTCACTCCAATTGAATCTCTTACCACCAGATCTTCACATGACCCTTTAGTCTGGCCTTTGAAAATTTGACCTGATCAGGATCCTCAATGTCTTCATACTCAAAATATTCTTCTAATTCATTGATGTAGTCGATCAACTCTTCTGGGTTAATAGTTTTTGAAAATGTAGGAACCTCAATCTTAGGTCTTTTCTCGATCTTGAAAATGGCTCAAAAAAGCCTTTCTTCCTCTTGGTTCATAATTTCACCTTCTCCTTCTTGATCAGAATTTCCTTCTTCAACTTCATCCTTGCTTTCGTCTCTAACATTAAGATTCATTCCTCGGCAAATATCTTGTTGCAATGCTCGCACTTGTCTCTGGAGTGCTCTAACCTCAGGTGTCACATCACCAACTTTTTTGCCACATTCCCTTCGTGGAGGCATTTTCGCGCTGCTCGTTGAAACCCTAACCACAGTCCTCATGCAAAATGCCTCATAGTCGATGATCTGTCTACACACTCATGAACTCCTACTCTGATACCACTTGATGAAGTGTGCTCCCTTTAATACCACAAACACATAACAAAAACATAGAAACAACAACAATTCGCAACAACATAAAATGGGCTTTTTATTATCTCCACAAATGTGGAATTACAAATTTCATAATTACAATATGCAAAGCCACATGGGCATTTTCCCTTACAATATTCTATAGGACAAAGCCTCGAATCATTACCCAGATCTACTCCGAACTGCCCTAGACAACACTATAGACCTTCCTTATATAGGCAATTTTCCACTGCCTGGGAAGGTTCCAAAAATTTAGCCTCTAAGGCGAACCAAACTTAGAATTATTTTATTTTTCATTTTATTACATCATAGTTGGCTCAAAACAACTTGTGAAACCCAAACATAAATTTTGAAGAAACCTATTGTTTGTCATTTCAGGTGGCCCAACTTTCGGAGACCATAAGCCATCACTCGTTGACCTAATTGACTATTATGACCCCATTTCGGAAAAGGCACAAAGTTCTCTACAACACTTAAATAAGCAAGCTTCATTCAGTTGAAGTTTCGACCTCATCTGAGGCCTCTAAAGCCTTCAAAACTGAGTTCAAAGTTTCTGTACCTTGCTGCCAATATCAAAAATTTTCAGTATCTTCAAAACTAGACTTGATCTGGCAATGAAACTTTATTGGCAGGCTGATATGACCAAAATGAACCTCTAGGGAAGAAAATAGACCATTCTAATGAATGAAAAACTTACTAAAAATAGTAAATTGCAAAAAATAGCAGCTCTGCACAAGATAACCCTTATTGAAAAGAAATTATAAATATTCTTGGGTGATGCAAGATTGCTCTTACACCTAGGATGCTTTTGCATCAGGCTGCCATTGTGCTTTTTTTGTATAAGGTTTTCCCTCATGGATCCCTTGGGTACACATAGCTGGTTACCCTTAAACAACAAACCATTTTGTAAAGTGTAGTCAACAAATTCACTATGAAAGTGATTCTCAAACTCAACACATACCTCATATGCCTTTGAGAAGTCTTCATCCACCTTGTAGAGTTCCTTGAATCCTTCTATGCCAATGCTTTGGAGTTGAATCTCTTGGATAGTGAGCAACCTCCGGCTAAGTGAATCTGCCACCTTATTGTTTAGGCCTTTTTTATGCTTAATGGTAAAAGTATAGTCTTGGAGAAACTCCATCCACTTGATATGCCTATGACTTAACTTTTCTTGTGTGTTGATGTAGCTTAGTGCTTGGTTATCTGTATAAACTACAAACTCCTTTGGTAAAAGGTAGTGCCTCCACTTTTTGAGAGCTTGAATCAATGCATAGAGTTCCAAATCATAGGAAGAGTACCTTGACTTGGCTTCATTCAACATTTCCTTGAAAAATGCAACCGGCCTTCCTTCTTGGTTGAGGACTTCTCCCACTACTATGTTTCTTGCATCACATTCCACAATGAATAACTTATCAAAAATTGGTAGGACTAGGATGGGCTATGTTGCCTCCCTTTGTTTTAGGTTCTCGAATCCTTCATGAGACTCCTTAGTCCATTTGAACTTAGTTTTGATTGCTCCTTTTATTGTATCAAGTAGAGGTGCACAAATCTCACTAAATCCTTGTTGCCCCACTTTTCATCCTGTACCCATGCTGTCAAAGTGGAAGGATTTTGATGTTATAGTCAGGTCTGGTTATGGATGAGTCTAGTTCTAAGTCTTCCTTAGGTAGGCTATCTTTTCTAGGTTTCCCTGTCATTGCCTTTCCTTCTTTGAGCCGAGTGGGTTGTTCTAAAAGTCTTTTTACATCAGGTAGGTTATAGACCCCAACCTGGCAAAGAAAATGGTGCTCCTATTGATGACCTTTTCAGCAAATGGAATGAAGTTTGGGAGTCATAAGTGTCAGACATTCAAAAGAACCAGGAAAGATTCTTCATGTGATTAGTGTAATAATAGAGCTAGCATTGAAATATTCAGATTTTATTCTCTTTAACAATGTGCAACTCTGATTAGAAAGATCCGTTTTGTTTCTCGGTTGATCAAAAAGTTAACATTCAACGTGGTTAATGTTCAGTCAGAATCTACGGCTGTCATTATTTCGCATAAAAAAGTTACATGATGTTTATTTTATGTGAAATAGCGACAAGGTGCCACCTGCCCCAGCGGGCCCATCTTTGGTATTACTTTATAACTGAGGTGACGACATGTGATTGGTCAAATAAATTGATGATATGGTAGGGCTATCATAGTGACCTATGAACAAAGGAAAAGTCATATGTCCGCTTGTTAGATTTCACGATGTGGCAGTTCCTGATTCGTTGTAGTATTCCATGCAGTAAGGTGGGCCCACATAGGTTAAGTGATCAGATGACGTGAAAGCGTAGCCGGTTAGGTGTGTGGTCGCATGATCGCATGACTGAGAGAACTACCTTGCGATCATGTGACAAGGCATGAAGTGCAGTCAGTTAGGTGGGAAAGAGGCACAAAGGATAGGGAAGATTAAATTGACTCTAGTTGGAGTCCACGTACGCCAACAATGCAGAGGTTATGATTGGCCAGGGAAATACAACCTCTTGGAAGATGTGCGGACTTGACAAAAATAGAGTTGTCGCATGATCGCAAGAGGTAAAAAAGAGCCATACGATTATGTGACAACATGAGTCCACGACATGTTTTATAAACTCCACTTTGGTATAAGGAAACAAATGCAAGAAGATTAGAATAGAGCATTCAAATAAAGATGTATGTCTTGATTATAGTTGCATGGAGACAATGGAAGCTTGGGCAAGTGAAAGTGTGTTTTGCTAGGACCCACGAAGGCCAACAGTGCAAGTGCGATGATGAGATGGAATAGTTATTAAATATTGTTCCAATCATAGAGCGGTCGCATGATCGCAAGGAATAAAATAATACCATACGATCATGCGACAATGAAGCCGAATGATATAAATTCCAATTTTGCATGAAGGAGAAAATCAAAAGAAATACAGAACCAAAGGGGAAATTGACATGGCGGAATATTATGACAGTCATCTCGAGATGGATTATGGGCATATTGTTATTGCTAAAGTTAAAACCTATTATCAATACATAATTCGAGTAACAAGAAGACATAGTAAGAGGATGAGATTTTTATTGATATGATGTATTGAAGAGATCGGCATTGATGATGAAGGTAATAATGGATAAAAAAAAACTAGAGAAAATAATCCTGATGATTCGGCATATAATTTTCATGGTTATACAAGTATTTTAGAGGCAATAGCTTGTAGTCCAGCAAATGTAAAAAGGTGTCTACGAGTAGTGATGATGACAAGGTTTACATGTCAATTGACTTCTTTTATATCTAATTCATTCACTAGTGCAAAGGAAAGAACTAAGTCATATTAATTGGATAAATGAACATTTAGTTCTGCTTCTCGAGCAAGGTCAGATGAAGGAACAAAGTCTTTTGGTTCCCCTTATTGTATTTTCGTAAGTGCTTAACTTCAGTCTTTTCAAATTCTGAATTTGAAACACTTTGTATTCTCATGAATACTGTACAATTGTAATCTCTATATATGTTGTTGAAAAAATTAATAAAAAGGTCGGCAAATTTTTGGTGTGAAGCTGGTTGCAGAGTCAATTAAGTTTAGTGCCATTATTTTACTGTCCACTTTCATTATCTGTATCTAATGTTGGTTTCATTGTGTTGAATTGAAGATGGGGAAATAAACAGAGTTTTGTTTTGTTGTTTTCAATTTAGCTAATCAGTAGGATAATCAGAGAATTATAACTGGTTGTGGAATTGCATCAGCTACTTCATTTGCATTTCATAGTTTGCATGATCATTCTTCAATTGCATTTCATAGTTTGCATTTTTCATATTGCTGTGTTGGGAAATTCATAAGATTGTGAAGATCATCAGCATAGCATCTTTGCATTTAAATCCTGCCTGAGATTTCACTTGCCTGGGTGGAACTTGGTTTCCTCTACTATTCTTTGGTTAAGAACATATTTGCAGTAGGGATTAGAATTGAAACAAAATTCATTGAATATTTTTCACATAGGGAGCTGTACCTCAATTCAAAGGGAAACTAGATATTCTCAGAAATAGTTTCCCAACTGTTGAGTAAAATTGTTCTTTGATATAAATTGGGAAAATAAAAAGAATATAAAAAGAAGAACAATCTGTTTACCAATAGATTTTTGGTGACTCCACTAGGGAAGGAAAAATAGTCACATGATCAGAAAGCATTTGAAAATATACATAGAACTCGAAAGAAGATCAGAGAGTGAGTTACAAATAGCACTAATATAAACAGTCACTCTGGAGCAATCAAGATACTTAAGGAGTGACAGGGAACAAGGTGAAAAGGACCTAACTTTCCAAAATTTAGAAGTACTTGGATTTCCCTTGTTAGAAGTACCTCGTCGGAAAGGTGGATGTCAAGCTAGAAGCAGGCCTTCATCACCACCAAAGGTAGTTAGTACATTTTCTACAACTTGCCAAGTATTGACTTTGCACGGGGTTGTTCCTCCTCAAGTTATCAATTTTCCACAGTATCCTCTGCAAAATCAACCGAATATAGCTGCACCTTGGGTAGCTGCTACTGGGCCACTTAATTTCGCAGTCTACCATCCCCTTCCTTTTGGTTCCCAAAAGAATTTACCTAATTTCATAGGAGATGGGAAGGTTACTACAGATGAGCATATAAAAGCATTCTTTGCAGCTATAAATATTTTAGGAGTTAATCATGAAGATGTTGCAGTCAGATTATTTGTTGAAACTCTTACTAAAGCTACTGCAGATTGGTTTTATCACTTGACTGATGGAGCTATCACAAGTTGGAATGCCATGAGAAGAGTTTTTGAAGACCATTTTAAAACTGCTAAAGATGAGCATGCTCTGTTGGCTCAACTGACATTAGTGAAGAAACTACCTTCTATGAGCATGATAGATTTTGTTGCCATTTTCAACAAAATTACTAATAGAATTCCAGCAGCAAGTAGACCTACAGCAGACAATTTAAAAACATTCTTCATCAGTGCTATGCCTCCTGAGATTAATTTTGAATTGAGAAGATCTAGACCTGCAGATTTGGAGGCGGCCTAGAGAACTGCTGTAGAGTTTGAAGATGACATGATTTCTGCAGGAAGGTGGAAGCGTGAAATTCAGAATAGAGTTAGCACAAATGGAACCACTTCATCAGAGGAAATGATTCAAAAGTTATCCAATGAGCTGATTGCTTTGAAAAGACAGCTCCCAAAATTCAATAATCCATACCAAAGGAATTTTTCAGAGCAAGAAAATAAAAATAAACCTTTGCAATTGCCTGGATTGCAACAAAGGTTAGCAATAGAAGCTCCACCTAAAAAAGTAAATGAATGTGTGCTTCATTTGACTACTGATCATGACAATGAAAGTTGTCCAGATGTGATAAGTAGAATGCAGTTTTTGACTACCAATGAGCCCAATTCTCCCCTGTCCGGTGATGAGACTAAGTCATACTTGAATGGCAACTCCAGAAATTTATTTTTAGAGTATGAATCAGACTCAGAGAAGTAGGGAGAATGTTATGCCACTATCAATGGACACACTTATAACGTGCTCACTGGAGGACAAAAGGCAAAGGTGGTTGCTGATTCAAAAGATGCTCCAACAAAACAAAGTCAGCCAGCACCTAAAACATAGGATACTAATCAAGGAGTGAAGACTTTGCAATCTGGTAAGGAGTGCAGTTCCTTTGACTTTATTCAGTTTTGTAAAGATTCTAAAATTCAGATTTCTGCCATTGATTATCTTAAATCACATCCCAATGAATTGAAAAGATTAATTGAGCATTGTAAAGATGAAAATATTGAATTAAATCATGCTGCAACTTCTGGATTAGAGGATGAAACATTGACTGCAAATCTTTTCAATGAAGTTGAAAATTCTATCCTAGCCACTTCTCCTAGACAAAAACCAGAACCATTTTATGTTTCTTTGTTCATCAACGGGTGGAAGTTAAGCAATTGTATTATTGATTTTGGAGCTTCAGATAATGTGATGCCTTATACAGTGGCTAAAGCTCTAGGCTTAACACTTACTAAAGCCAATGGCAGATGTTACACAATAAAAACCAAACAAGTGAGTCTGGTGGGTCAAATCAAAGACATACATGTTGCATTGGCGGCATATCTAGAAAAGAGAATACTTCTAACCATTCTAGTTGCAGACATTCCTGTTAGTTATGGCCTGTTGTTGAGCAGAATTTTTTGCAGGGATTTAGGTGGAGAGATTAAATTAGATTGGTCTCAAGCAATAATTCCTATTGGTAACAAAAGAGTGAAATTAGAACCTGAGGAGAAAGCTAAATTCACAGTTCAAAAATCAGACAATCCAAAGGCCCAAATTTTATATCAAGAATTGGAGTTTGGAAATTATATGCTGTATATAGAAAATGTTGCTGTGGAAAATGAATTAGAAAAATCAGAATCTGAAAATTCTGGAAAAGAAACACAAATCTGGACACTAGAATTTGATGGTAGCTGCTCATCATCCAGTTCCGGTGCTGGTATTGTTTTAATTTCTCCAACTGGTGAATTAGAACCTCTAGCATTTAAATTAGAATTTAATAAGACCAATAACAGTGTTGAATATGAGGCGTTACTTCTTGCATCATAGCGGCTAAGGAAAGAGGCATTAAAATTCTAAAAGCTCAAGGTGATGCAGAGCTGGTTGTAAAACAAGTGAGAGGTCAGTATTCAGTGAAAAATTATAAGTTAAAAAATTACCGAAACAGAGTTTGGGATGAAATAGAGGGGTTAGATGCTTTTTCTATTAAGGCTGTTCCTAGAGAAATGAATATGAAGGCGGACTCTTTGGTTGTATTAGCATCCTTATTACTTCCTCATCCAGATTTTAAAGATAAGAAATATCAGATCGAAGTCATTTACATGCCATCAATACTGGATAATATAGAAGACTGGCAAGTGTTTAATGATGATAAAAATCTGCAGTTGTTTTTAGAGAATGCTGAAGGTCTTGATGGAGAAGAAAGAAATAATGATGATTCCATGGAAAAAGAAAAACATGAAAATTCAAAAATTGTACAGTTGAAAACTAGCTCTTGCTTCAGGAATTCACTCTTTTCTAGGTTGATGGCTAGCTTCTCTTCATGCAACCTTCTCAAGAAAATTTCTAGGTGTTTCATGCGTTCCTCCTTGGTCTTACTAAATATAAGGATATCATCTAAGTACACCACCACAAACCTTCCTATGTAATCTTTTAGGACTTCATTCATTAATCTCATAAATGTGCCAGGTGCATTGGTGAGCGAAAAGGGCATAACTAACCATTCATAAAGACCTTCTATGGTTTTGAAAGGCTGAATTTCATTCATCCTCCTCTTTCATCCTAATTTGATGGTACCCACTCTTAACATCAATAATTTTAGTGAAGTAACTAGATCCTCCAAGACAATCCATAAGGTCTTCTATTCTAGGAATAGGAAATCTATACCTAATAGTTATCATATTTATTGCCCTAGAATCAGTGCATAATCTCCTTTTACCTCCTCTCTTTGGGGCCAAGACCACTAGGACAACACATGGACTGATGCTTTGTCTAATTAGCCCTTGATCAAGTAGCTCTTGAATCCGGCTTGCAGTCTCCTTGTTTTGGTCTGGTGTCATCTTATATGCTTCTTTGTTAGGTAAAGATGCCCTTGGTATGAAATCTATTTGGTGGTTGATTTCTCTTTGAGGAGAGAGAGTGGCTGGTGTCTCATCACTGATAATATCTCTAAACTAGTCCAATAACTACCTCACTTCTTTTAGTATCATAGCCCATTGAGGTTTGGTCTCCTTCTTAGGCTTAATAACTATAGCTACTCCAAATCCTTCCTCCTCCTTGAGTTCATGCAAGAACTCCTTGACACTCATAAAGAGTACATTAGTTTCCCTTGAAGTTGTGGCTCCTTCTTCAAAAAGTGATTGAATCTTGTAGGTGACTCCATTCTTCTTAAAGGTATACATGTTCTTTTTCCCATGGTGGACCGGATCCTGGTCATATTGCCATGGTCTTCCCAATAGAAAAATGGAAAGAATCCATTGGCAAGATGTCACATAGAATTTTATCTTGGTACTCACCAATCACAAAGTCAACCCCCACTTGTTCATTCACTAAGACATTCTGTCCTTTGTTTAGCTAGGTGACCTTGTAGGGATGTGTATGTGGTATCCTAGTGAGATTCAACTTTTGGACAACCTTCTTTGAGATGACATTGTTCATTGAGCTTGAGTCAATAATGACCTTGCACACCTTCCAAAGGATCATGCACTTGATCCTAAATAGAGCCCTTCTTTGCTTGGGTTCTTCCTTGACTGGTTCTTTGAGTAGGACCCTCCTAAACATGAGGTTCTCACCATTCTCTAAATCAAGACTCACCTCCGAAGATTTGACACTACCAACTTATTCTTGGGCATAGACTATTTTATTCTCCCCTTGTGAACTTGAGGCTTTGTCAGGGAATCTATAAGTAGGGTGGCCTAATTGACCACAATTGTAACATTTCATATTTGCAAAGTGTGAACCTCTACCGAAGTTACTTGATTTACCTCTTCCACTTCCATGAAAACCTCTTCCTCTTCCATAGTTACCTCTACCACTTGGTTCACTACTTTGTTCAATCATCTTCGAGTCTCCTTGGCTTCTTGGCTCTATGTTTCTACCACCATATCCACCCCTATGTCTTCTAGAGTCTCTTCCTCTTCCTCTACCTCTAGGGTTAGAGTCTTGCTTCTTTCTAGTTTTCTCTTCCACCTTAAGTGCCAAATGAAAGAACTTATGAATATTAGTAGGGGTCTACAAACTAATCTCTTCTTGGATACTCCACCTTAATCCACCTAAGTATTTTTCCACTCTAATGCTTTCCTCTTCTTGCACCTTGGATCTTAGACACAATTTTTGGAATTCTTCGGTATAAGAGGAAACATCCATATCTTTCTGTCGTAGACTTTGTTTCTTCTTGTGTAATTGGATCTCATGATCCTCTGGCAGGTAATTCTCTTTGATTTTAGTCACCATAGCTTTCCAATTATCTATTGGCCTCTTCCCTTCTCTTTCCCTCTCTTCTTGAAGGAATTTCCACCAAGTTAGGGCTGGTTCCCTTAGGCTTGCTTTAGCAACCTTCACCTTTTGTGCCTCTGTGATACCTTCACATTTGAAATGATTCTCCATTCCTTCAATCCATTCCATGACCAATTCTAAATCCATTTTATCGATAAATAGGGGTATCCCCTCAAGTGCCTTGCCACACAATGCCTTGATGGCTCTAATGAAGGGTTCCTCTTGCAATGGAGGACCAGGTTTAGGTACATAGTCATCCTCATTCACTTCCTTACCCTTGTCTTCATAAGTTTCTAACTTTTCTTTCATCTTGTCAGATGCCTTTGCAACTTCTTCAAGTTTATCTTTCATAGCCTCTAAGGCTTCTTCAAGGCGTCTATTTTTTTCCCTTTGTTTTGTCACTTGTCTTTCCAACTTGACATTTGTCACCATGGTGGTTTCTCCCACTGATTCACTTCCAAAGTCTAACATACACTATGCCTTACCCCAAATGTTTTTGTAGCTTTGATACCAATTTGATAGGGAGATCTCTTTGTCCTAGTCCTAATTCTCAAGGACTTCAACTAGGTCCTCCTAACCTATCCGGGATTTTTCTAAGATGCTACTTCAATGAGGGATTCGTCTACAATCACCTCTCTCTCCAAGACCTCTCTACCAAGTCACCAACTCAACACTATCTCCTTTGTTTCATTCCATGGATTCATCTTCTTAAGTCCATCCCCTAATACCTTCAACTTGAAAATATTTGAAAATTGGATAGAAGACCTCCTAAAGGATTCCCTTGAATGGTTTTGAGGTGTTCAAGTCTCCAATCCGCTTTGTTCTATTTTCAATCTCACCAAAGTTAGACAAAAAGGCTACAAGCCCCAATTAGGCCTAACTAGGTCTTCCAACGCACCTTCCGGGCTATAAATCTTCAAATTCACAGGCAAGTGCCTAAACAAAGTTGATATTTAGACACCCTTTTTCAAGATCTTGAGGATTTTCAGGGTTTCTAGACCTCTTGGCATATGTACAGTACCTTCCTATTACTGTGCCTATTTTTAAGGCCTAATTGCCTATCACTGATCATAGTAGAGAAATATCTCCTCCTCACTTCAAAAGATTTTCCAACACCTTTCCTTCTTAGCATAGATTATTTAACCTCTTTTCTTTTCTTCTTCATCTTTGGATTGAGTCTTTCAATCCCCAAAGCCTTCTATCCATTGTTTGCAATAGTCAAGCTTCTTAGCTAGGCTCAATGTGGCTCGCCTAGGGCTTGATGGTAAAATTAGATACTCTGCACACCTAGACACAAAATTAATATTTACAGTATATACACATTCCTCTAACATTTCCCACACGACCATACATTACCCACAAGTGATTTTCATGCTAGAGGCATTTTTGCTCTCTCAACCCTGTTTAGACCAATAAACTGGTCACAGAGGAAAGACTTATGGAAAGAAAAGTAAAGAAAACCTAATCCTAAATTTACATGCACAAAATAGAACTAGAAACACAAAGCTAAACTTACATGAAGAGAATAGCCTCAGATCAATCCATAGCACAAGGATAATTGAGCTCTTAGCACTGTTCTGGTTCTACAGAGCACACTAGTGAATTCAATTCAAAAACAAAAGATTACAAAACTTTCCAACCCTCATCTCTGGTCAGGAAAACACTTAAGTTAGGGAGACTAGAAAAAATTGTCCAAATGGGTCCCTAACTACTTTTAGCCTTCGTGAGGCATTTTGACAATTCTTGTCATGACAACTTTTGAAAAGTTGTAAAGTTGTCATTGACAACTTTGACAACTTTTGTTGTCAAGCTTGTTTGGGTCACTCAAATGAGTTATAGGTGGCCTTAATGGTGTAACTAACTCATTTAGACCCTTTTTCTTCATTATTACCACATTTTGGGGAGTCAAACTAACCTTTGACCAACTAGATTACTAAGTTAGCAACTACATAAAGAAAACCAAGACTAACCAAGCCTAGAGAAGACCTTGACTAACTCTTAGCCAACCTTCCTAAAGACTTGATAGGATTCACACACTCACTTGGGACTCTTCATAGTCCTTATTAATTAGTGACTTGGCTAAGGTCACTACAAGCCAAAATGCTTAGACTAGGGTAGCCTAAAGAACCTAGGTGCTCCTACACCAATCTACAAAGATCCTATGGAAGAAGCTTGGTGAAATATATTAGGAAAAATATTTAGTAAATAAGATTTTGTTGGGGAAGAAAATATATTCCTGAGAATGGAGGGTGGAAAAATTACAGACCACCTCGAAGAATTCTATATGTTTGTGGCTCAGTTGGCATCCATTACCCATCAAGATGGATGGGGAATAGATATGTTGAATCCTACTTTTTTATTTACATGATTCACATGATTCACTTTTTATGTCCATTGAAAATAATTATATCAGTTTGAGGATGGAAGATGTGGTGGGTTCTTTTCTTTCTAAAGAGATGAGGAGGCTAGGAAGGTATCCATTAGTGCCAAGGAAGCCATGGTTTCTTATTGAAGACCTAAGGAAAAAGGAAAGAAGAATGAGAAGCATAACATATCCCAATCTAGAGGGAGATGAAAATCTTGAGGAAAGTCCAAAGTTATTTGGTGGGATTGTAGTAAGTCTAGACATGTCCATAAGGATTGCAAAGTGGAGAAGAAAATGAAAAATAATAATTTTGATTATGATTTTGAGTTTGAGAAGGAAGATGGTAATGTGCTCATTGCAACTTTTTCCTAATGGTAGAATAAGAAATATTAATGGTGCATAGCATCTCCTTGGTATAAGACAATTTTTTTTATCTGTGAGAAAACTGATAGATTCAGGTATGCAAGTAGTCTTTTCTCATGCATGATACAAAATGGTAAGAGGTGCTATGGTGGTTACAAGAGGTGTTAGAATTAGCACTTTGTATAAGTTGGATGCACATACCGTTGAGTATAATAGTACTTTTGTGAAGACAAAATTTGTAGATACATTGTTGGAAAAGGTGAGGGTTTCACCTTCAACAAATGGTAATGAATTTTGGGGACCTAAGGGTGATTTTTATTCTGAATCAAAGTAGCCTACATATAAGAGTATGTTATGGCACTAGAGACTTGGCCACATTGGAGAGATGGGTCTCAAGACCTTGAAAAAAAACCTTGTTGAAGGTTTGAATGATTTTTATCTTGAATTTGATTTATGTGAGCATTGCATTGATGGAAAAGAAAATTACATTCAGTTTTACTCAAGCTTTCATAAATCTTGTGTTATGTTCCATTCTCGCTCTTATTAATTCTAATGTGCTTGGTCCTATAGATGTTCCTTCAATTGGAAAATCCACATATTATGTTTCATTTATTGACCATTATAGAAAAAGGACATGGGTATATTTTATAAAGAGTAAATATGATGTTTTAGCCGATTTAAATAATTTAAAGAAATTGTTGAATTGTAGAATGGAAGGAAAATAAAATATTTGAGAACTCATAATGGAGATGAATTTTGCTCTAATAATTTTGATAGATTCTATAAATATTGTGGAATTCATAGGAAGAAGACAACTCCATAGTCTCCAAAATAGAATGAATCTGTAAAAAGGATGAATGGAACATTCATGGAGAAGGCTAGGAGTATGTTGACTAGTGTTGGCCTTGAACAAAGGTTTTGGGTTGAATCAGTTGTCACTGCTTGCTACTTGATTAACAGGCCTCCTACATTAACTCTTGTTGATAAAATTCCTATGGAAGCATGGAAAACTCATAAAACTTCATTGAGACATCTTAGAGATTTTATTTGCGAGGCATATATATATGTTCCAAAGAAGAAGAAAAAAAAGTTGTTCAACAAGTCTATGAAATGTATCATTATCATCTATAGTCAGGATGTGATAGGATACAAGAATTGCCCAAGACCCTATTTCACATAAGTTAATTCATATTAGAAGTGTTATTTTTAGAGAAACTAAGCTATTACATTGCAGCTTGAACAAACTAAAAAGGAGTATTTGATTCAACTACCTTCAATGACATAGAAAGTTGAATCGAGACCCCTAGATAGTCAAAAAGTTGAGGAGAGCTCATATAGCTTTGAATATTCAAAAGAGGAGGAAGAACCTCCAACTCAGCTTGTTCAAATGACTTCAAGGTAGACAAAACCACCTTAAAGGTATTCTCTTGATGATTGGAGATGCATTTTTTCTTTGAATACTAGTGTTGATGAACCTAGATCTGTTGAAGAGGAATTAGGTATGAATGATGCAAAATCCTAGAAGATTGCTATGGATAAAGAAATGACAAATTTGAAAAATAATGATACACGAGATCTTGTACCATTGTATAAAGGAAAAAGCCTATTGATTGCAAATGGGCGTTCAGGTAAAAGATTGTTTTAGATGGAAGCATTGAGAGGTATAAAGCAAGGTTGGTTGCAAAAGACTACTCTTAGGTTGAGGGTGTTGCTTATGGTGAGAGATTCTCTCATGATGTAAAAAGACATCCATTATATTTTTTCTTTCTATTACTATTTCTTATGATTTAGTGGTTGAGTAAATAGATGTGAACAATTCTTTTCTTTATGGTGATTCAAAGGAGGATATGTACATGAAACAACCAGAGCACTATGTGGTAAAAGGTAAAAGTAATTTGGTTTGCAAATTGAAGAAATATTTTTATGGCCTCAAGTAGCTTGTCCTAGGATGTGGTACCAAATTTTTTATATATGTATGTGTTGAGTTTTGGATTTGAGCATTCTAAATCAGATCACCGTGTTTACTATAAATTTGATGGTGGTCTTTTCCTATGAAATGTATTAAATATGTTGATGATATGTTATACATTGATAAAGGGAAAGTTATGATTGTAGAATTGAAGTCTCAACTTGTTGCTAAATTTAAAATGAAAGACCTTGGTGCAACTAAACACATTATTGGGATGAAAATTAAAAGAGATAGAGTGAACATAAATCTATGGCTAGGCTAGAGTAAGTATGTGAACTCCGTTTTATAGAGGTTCAACATGCAAAATTGTAGACCGTTATGTGTTCCTTTTACTGTTGGAATGAAATTATTGATTTAAGACTATCCTACATCTTCATCGGAGATGAAAGACATGACTAGAGTACCTTACCAGAGTGTAGTTGGAAGTTCGATATATGCTATGGTTTTTACTAGGATAGACCTTGCCCAAGTAGTGGGAGTTCTTTCCAAATATATGTCTAATCTTGGTAGAGTTCATTGGGATGTAGTTAAAATAGTCTTCAAATATTTGAAGGGTACTTCAGAATATTCTTTTTGTTATCATAGTAATATGATATGAGACAAAATTTCCCTTGATATTCATGGTTATGTGGATGCAAATTGGGTAGATGATATTGATTGTAGAAGATCTACTAGTGCTTATGTATTTACATTATTTGGCAGTCCAATTAGTTGGATGAGTAAATGACAAGTTGTGGTTGCTCTGTCCAATACTAAAGTAGAGTATATGGTAGCTACTCATGCTTGTAAAGAAGCCATTTGGCTTAAGATACTATTTTAAAACATTGGAATAAAACAAGGAGAAACAAAAATCTATTATGATAGTCAAAGTACAATCTGCCTATCTAAGAACCTGAAATTTCATGCTAGAACCTAGAACAATATCATTTTGTCAAAAATATGGCTGAGGATGGAAATGTGAAGCTAGTTAAGGTAGACTTTGATGAATGTTGTAGATTCATTAACAAAGGAATCGAGCACAAAGAATTTCAAATGGTGTTAGGAGTCTATGGGCCTCATGACCCCCATAAATTAAATGATGGTGTAGATAGTCCCTCTACTCTTTCAAGGTGTTAAAAAAATGGCAGATTGTTAGGAAAATATTTCTCAGCCTTGTAGTTACATATGGAAGCTATTTTCGATCATACGAAAAACTTTGAACTCAAACTTTAAGGCCTTAGAGGCTTCGAAAGGGGCCAAATTTTTTTTGGGACAACACTATGTGTTCCTAGTTATAGAATGCCTTGATATGTTTTTGAAAAGTGGCTATAGTAGAAAAGTGGATACATGGTTCAAAATTTAGGGCCTCTAAAAGTTGGGAATCGTAAAGTATGAAATGTAAAAATGTGTCAAACATGTAAATGTGCTATAAAGAGGGTGTTACATGTGTTGGTGTGTGTATTGACCCATCCTACAACATGTTTGATTAGAGAGAAGATGGGTGCCTCTTTTGGGGTGGTTTTAACCCATGGTTTTGTAATACCGTTTGACAATTTCTTGTATTGTATCTTCTATTTATTAGATATGTAAGATGGAGGGTGTGGGTAAGAGTCTTATAGATTTCGAGTTACCTCTGGATCTTTTGTTGGTGATACTCGTAAGAGAAGGGTGCTCCACAAGTATATTATAATTGTTATTGATTGTTGAATAATATATTGGGTTGCTTTTCAAATGTGGTGTTTTTCTCCTGAAAGGGTTTCCCCTGTGTAAATCATTGGGTTATGGATGAATGCTATTTATGTTGTTTTTATTAAGTTTCTATAACTGTGAAAAATATATGAGAAAGTTTTACATTATTCTCCCCTTAGAGTTAGTGTAGGAAGTTGTGTCGCTACTTAGCTTGTTGCTAAATTTAAAATGAAAGACCTTGGTGCAACTAAACACATTATTGGGATGGAAATTAAAAGAGATAGAGTGAACAGAAAGCTATGGCAAGGCTAGAGTAAGTATGTGAACTCCATTTTATAGAGGTTCAACATGCAACATTGTAGACCATTATGTGTTCCTTTTACTATTGGAATGAAATTATCTATTTAAGACTATCTTAAATCTCCATCAAAGATGGAAGACATGAGTAGAGTACCTTACCAGAGTGCAGTTGAAAGTTTTATATGTGCTATGGTTTGTACTAGGCAAAACCTTTCCCAAGTAGTGAGAGTTCTTTCTAGATAAATGTCTAATCTTGGTAGAGTTCATTGGGATGTAGTTAAAAGAGTCTTCAGATATTTGAAGGGTACTTCAAAATATTCTTTGTGGTATCATGGTACTATGATAAGAGACAAAATTTACCTTAATATTCATGGTTATGTAGACACAAATTTGGTAGGTGATATTGATTTGCTTAAGATCTACTAGTGCTTATGTATTTAGATTATTTGGTGGTGCAATTAGTTCAGATGAGTAAGCAAAAAGTTGTGGTTTCTTTATCCACTACTAAAGTAGAGTATATGGTATCTACTCATGCTTGTAAAGAAGCCATTTGGCTTAAGATACTATTTTCAAACATTGGAGTAAAACAAGGAGCAGTAGCAATCTATTGTGATAGTCGGAGTGCAATCTGCTTAACGAAGAACCTGAAATTTCATGCTAGAACCAAGAACTTTGATTTTCTATATCATTTTGTCAGAGTTATGGATGAGGATGGAAATGTGAAGTTAGTTAAGGTAGAGACTTTGATGAATGTTGTAGGTTCAGTAACTAAGGAAGCAAGCACACAAAAGTTCAAATGGTGTTCACAGTCTATGGGCCTCATGACCCCCATCAATTAAATGATGGTGTAGATACTCCCTCTGCTCTTTCAAGGTGTTGGAAGAATGGAAAATTGTTAGGAAAATGTGTCTCAACCTTGTAGTTACATATGACAACTATTTTTTATCACACGAAAAACTTTGAACTCAAATTTGAAGGCCTTATAGGCTTCGAAAGGGGCCAAAATTTGTCTAGGACAACATTACGTGTACTTAGTTATATAATGCTTTGAGATGTTTTTGAAAAGTGGCTATAATAGAAAATTGGATACATGGTTCAAAATTTATGGCCTCCAAAACTTGGGTATCTTGAAATAGGAAATGTAAAAATGTGTCAAACATGTAAATCAGCTATAAAGAGGGGCTTACAT
The DNA here is from genome assembly GCA_027943335.1 of Chamaecyparis obtusa. Taxonomy (NCBI): domain Eukaryota; kingdom Viridiplantae; phylum Streptophyta; class Pinopsida; order Cupressales; family Cupressaceae; genus Chamaecyparis; species Chamaecyparis obtusa. The sequence goes on along the minus strand of BSBK01003857.1, from coordinate 821,730 downwards.
GCGTTGATGTGTATTAACCCGTCGTACGACATGATTGATTAGAGAGAAGATGAGTGCCTCTTTTGGGGTGGTTTTAACCCATGGTTTTGCAATATTATTTGATGATTTCTTGTATTATATCTTCTATTTATTAAATGTGTAAGATAGAGGGTGTGGGTAAGAGTCTTATAGATTTCAAGTTACCTCTAGATCTTTGGTTGGTGATAATATTGAGAGAAGGGTTCTCTGCAAGTATATTATAATTTGTTATTGATTACTGAATAATATATTGGGCTTCTTTTGGAGTATGGTGTTTTTCTCCCAAAAGGTTTTTCCCCTTGTAAATCATTGTGTACTGGTATGAATGTTATTTATGTTATTTTTATTAAGTTTCTGTAAGTATGAAAAAAATGTGAGAAAGTTTTACATTATTCTCCCTTTAGAGTTTGTGTAGGAAGTTGTGTCCCTACTAAATTTCCTTGCAATGGATACATGGTGAAATGAGAATTGTGATATTGCTATTAGGATTCAAGTGTGTAGATGCAATGAGTGCTAAGTGTTCCATTCATTCTCATGAGAGATGGGTTCTTGTGAACCACTACTCATGAAACATGGGTCAATGAGTTTGACTTAAAAAACTACATAGTTGAATCTTGATAGCAATATCACAATTGGACTTGCTATGGAAAATATCTCCTACTTATGAAATGAGAATTATTTAGAAGGGGTGGCTAGGTAGGAATCTAGGGAGGGATGTCATAAAATGAGATAAAAGTGAAAGAATAGCTTAACAAAAAGAGTTATGAAGTAAACACGCACGCACACACACACACACACACACACACACACATTATTTTTAGTTGTAATATATAACTAGCATATTTATAAAAGAAGATATCATGATACAAACTTATAAATAGATGATACATTCCAATGTATACTTGTAAAATGAACTTTTTTATCAAAGAAAAAGATGAAAATGTAAAATAATTTTTTTATCAACAAAAAAGATGAAAATAAAAACTGAAACTAAGTACAACCTATTATAATTATTTCAAAAGGAGAGAAATAACTAGCCTTAACTCAATTTGTAGTTACATAGGGAAAGGTTTAAGATGTTTCACTAGAGAAAAAATGATTAAATAATTCAACACCAACATTCACCATGTGACATCCTTGGAATTAAAGTTAAAAAATCAATGATTATTATTTCTATATAGATGTGTGTACATGCATGTGTGTGTGTGCATGCTCCTTTGTGCATGCGTGTGTGTGTGTGTGTGTGTGTGGGGGGGGGGGGGGGGGGGGGGGGGGGGTAGGTATGTGCATGTGTGTGGTGAAAATGTGTTTGCACGTGCATGCACACATACACATAACAATGCACACACTAGCTAGTTTATTCCATGAAATTTAGGATACACGAGATGAAAAAGATTAAAGTTACTTTGTACACATAACAATTTGATTTCTTAGCCAAGTCTGAGAAAATGTGTGGGTGCACACAGACACGTTAGTTTATTCCACAAAATTTAGGATGCATGAGATGGAAACAAATACTTAGTGTACACATAATAATTTAATTTTTCAGCCAAGTCCCTAAACGTGATAGAAAGTGTGTTGAACGCGATAGAAAGTACATGTGCACATGCACAAAATGAAAATTGAAAACTATTGTCTACACATGACAATTTATTTTTTTAGCTTTTATAAATGAACATGATAGTCAAGAAAGTGTATGTAGAAGTCATTTAATGTGACAAATGAGAAATAGTCTACATGTGTCTCATAAATATTTGTACATATCCAATAATAAATAAATACAAAAAGTTAAATTTCCATATCATATAATATATTAACAAAATACTGTTTTCACAATAGAAGTGTTCACATAACTGCTAGCACAAGGTCAAGTGCTCAAATAACACCCCAAACAAAAAAGAGAGTTCACATAAATGAGCTAGAAGGACTAATAAAATAAGGACACATAAAAGATCATTAGCTATCAAGTGTATAAACACCAAGGCTATTAAGGTGTGTGCCAGATCGCCCATAGAAGCCAACAATCATTTTATCACCACTTGACTTAAATGATTGTGTTCCCAACTCAGAGCCATATGGACCATGTCTTTTGTCATCACTCGTAATGAATGTCAATGATGTAACTGTCCTATGGTTATCCATTACCGAAATTTTTCCTTCAATTCCTTTCAAGTATCTGTTTGCCAAGGAGATCTGCAAATTTAACCACAAGTAAAATTCAATATATAAATGCTAAACACTTGAGCTGAAAAAATAAAAAAATATTATAGATATTTCACTTTACAAAGCTCAGAAGTTTTAAGAATCTACAATATAAAAGAATGAACAACATAGATTCAAAAAATGTAAGAAAATTTGATCATTTCAATGTAAGTTATTGCATTGAATACCGTATGCTCCTTGCTCCCCTTTTCTCCATGCCTGGGTGCTGAGATTTGGTGAGCTTTGCTTTTACTCTTGAGAAGATAATCAACTTGAATGCCACGGAGAATATCTCCATAACTTACTGTTATACTTTTGATATCAGAATATGTGCCATCTGTCCAAAAACATTCAGACTCGCCGCCCCAAGGGCCCTCTTTATTGTAAAGTAAATTTGCCTACACATACACAACAATTGAGTACTGCAATTTAATTACAAATACAAGATTTCAACAATAGAGACATTAATGATATCAAACAGGAATAAAGTTACAGCAAAAGCCAATAAAGGGAGCAAGGCCAAAAACTAACCATTCTGTACCCTGGATATTGCGTCTGCTTTAAATTGCAAAATGACTCGAATAAATTTCCAAGTTACTCAAGGATATATACTCCTCACTGCAGTAAAAAAGATTATTTAAATTTGGCTGGACTTAAAAATAAGTAGATCAAACATAAGCTCCAAATTTTAACTGTTTCACTACCAAAACCTCAAATACAATTCATTTAGGGTAAAAAGAAATTAATCAATAAACAGATCTGCCAATTTCTGTTTAAATGAAAAGCTCAGGAAAACCGCTTCCATTCCGATCTGAGAATTCCTTTTGAATTCTTCAAAAAGAAAACAAACAAAAGGACACCAAAATTGTACATCGAAATGAAGAAAAGCTTAAATTTACTAAACCGACATAAAATTCTTCTTACAGTTCAAAATATTTCCCCGTGAGAAAATAAACAGGGATCTAACATACGGCATTACAATAATATCTCCCTCTGAAGACATAAATAGGGATCTAACATAAAGTATTACAATTATATCATATATGATAACAGCCGTAGCTAAAATCACAGATCCAATTCTTTCATTTAACGGATGACATGAGAACTGTTTGATCGAAATAAAACAGCACAAAAAATGATCTGATCAATCAGAGAAAAAACAAATCAGTGAATAGCTTGACAAGTGACTTACCTGAAGAACTGCACAAATTTTGTCGTTCTGTGTAACAGTGGCGATGAGAAAAAATGGGCAATTTTACAAAACCCTAGCCACGACATTTCCCTTTTTAAGGAGGGAGTTGCTGAGCACGAAGTCACATCAATGTGCCACGACATTTTCCTTTTTCGTCGGTGTGGGAACATGTAAATTATTTAAAAGTTTTTTAAAAATATTAAAAAAAGTGGTAAGGTGGAGGGAAATTATATAAAAAGGGTAGTGCAAGTCGGTGGGAGTCTTCCTATAAAGTGCTGGCATGTGGAAGCATGAATGAAAGTGTAAATAAAAGATATTGGGAGTTGGAGTGAATTTCATGAGAAGGCTTTTGATAAAATATAGGGACACGTGGAAGGAGTGGAATTGAATCTATTTAAAAAGGACTTTAAAAAATTATAGGAAAACATGTGGAAGTATATGAGTGGAACATGTGGAAGTATTTGAATGGAACATGTGGAAGTATCTAAGTGGAACTATGTAGATAAGGCATTGGGAGTAGAGTCTATTGAAAAAGGACTTCAAAATATAGGAAATCATGTGGAAATAGGAGTGAGAGAATCCCTATACAAGGACTTAAATAGAAATATGGGAAAGCATGTGGAAGCATGGAACATGTAGAAGTATTTGAATGGAACATGTGGAAGTACTTAAGTGGAACTATGTAGATAATGCATTGGGAGTAGAATCTATTGAAAAGGGAATTAAAAAAATATAGGAAATCATGTGGAAATAGGAGTGAGAGAATCCCTATACAAGGACTTAAATAGAAATATGGGAAAGCATGTGGAAGCATGGAACATGTAGAAGTATTTGAATGGAACATGTGGAAGTACTTAAGTGGAACTATGTAGATAATGCATTGGGAGTAGAATCTATTGAAAAGGGAATTAAAAAAATATAGGAAATCATGTGGAAGTAGGAGTGAAAGAGGGAATCCCTCTATAAAGACTTAAATAGAAATATGGGAAAGCATGTGGAAGTATGTGTAGAAATTTTTTGTAAAATATTATAGGAAAGCACATGAGAGTAAGAGTAGAACAATCTAGTAAAGAAGTTAAAATATTATAAGAAATGTGGTAGTAGAAGCTAAACTCCTTAGAAGATATAGTTTAGGTAGGTTATTTTACAAGATAACATGTATCTTTTTTTTTAGGTCAGATCCATCCACATTTCTTAAATCTCCACTTAGGATATTTTTAGATTTTGTTTCATTTTATGTGGTTGAGAGAGAATACTTACCTCTTGAGATACTTATCTCATGTACATTTATGCATTCTCTCACACTTGTTGTACGTGAAAACATTTGTTGCACATTTTGATTGGTAGTTATTCATTCAATTCTACCTTTCTACCTCCTTTCTTTTCTATACAAGATTCTCATTGTAAATTTTATATTCTTTCATTTCATATGATAGATATACTAAATTATGCTTTATTTTTCACTTCTAGAAGGCTATATTAATATTTCTCTTAGATATTGGCTTCTCCAATATGGTACTAGAGCTATGATTGTATGTCTTTTGTCAAGGTGACTTCAATGCTTAGGTCTATCAATGAAGTATCATGGAGCTATCATCATTTAGTTTGAAGGTCCAAGAAATAAAAGCTAAAATCTTATTTCGTCAAAATTAATTTAAAATTTTACAATTTTTTTACCTTTGTACTTTATGATTCTATATCAAATCCATATAAATATCTACCTATATAGACTTTTGTCAACTTTATAATTTTTTTAGCAAAAGATGCCTCAAATCAATTTTTCTCTACCAATTTCATCATTGTTTATTTTATAGGTTGCTTTTTCCAATCTCGTGGTTGGTTTGGCTATAGTTTTTCTAAGTTTCTAGGTATTCGTAGGTTTTCTTCATCAAGGTTGTATTCCTATTATGAACTATACTATTTATCTTTTGAAGATATTTTTTCCATTTAGATGACTTTATAGATAATCAAAACATTGAATGTCAACCCTATTCTAACAACATTCTTAGATACCCTATCACCAATTTGTATAAAATTAAGATACATTTGTATGTAGAGCACAACTATATTCATGCTCAAAGACATACTAAAGAGGGAGGCTCATTATAGAACTAGATCCACAAAGTCAAACAGACTTATTTGTAAGGCTATTTTAAGCAAGGAAAGAGGTGCTAGAGTAGATGTAATCATGGGTTGTTCATCCCAACGACCCTTTGTGGCTTTGATTTCAAATTTTGCAGGTCATCCATAGTAGTATATATAAGAGGCCTATCACTAGAATACCCTTTGAGAGAGTTATTTAGGATATAGGTGGTTATGGTTTTGCATATATCATATGTAGAGATAGTCTCCAAATTTAGAAGTAATTTAATATTCAAAGGAATTACAATTATCATCCCATGTATTCTAAACAAAATTACTTTCCCTAGCAAACAAATTATAGAAAAAATCAAAATTTTTATCAAGCCTTGTAGTTCTTTTAACAAATGGTTGTAATTTAATGAAACAAACAATGTGGTATGTCTATGTAGTCACTTTGTAATTTCCTTATCTACAACTTTCAAATTTTAAATTTCCTGATCTGCACATGGTCATTGACAATGGAGGGGGTCCTTCCCCTCCATAGCTTGACCCTCCCCCCAAAGTAGTTGTCATGCACTCAAAGGTGCTTGCTACAAGTTCTTATATGAAAACACTTTTGGAGAGATTTTCCATGAAAATCCTTTTGAGCCAGAATGAGATTATTGAGGATTCCTAAAATAATCATAGTGGAGGGAATGACAAAGGTGACTCCTGTAAAAAACTAGAAAGACACACTTGTTAATGGGACCCACAAGCAAGGAGCCTACAATCTTATGCCAAAATACATTCAAACAAAATAAGGAACAAAAATCAAGATTTCTTATGTAGTAATGGATATAATTGTTTTGTCCTTGAATATCATACATTGGTGGAAATGTTTTATCCATCAAACCAAGTATAGAAATGGTCTAGAGATGAGTGGAAACTATATGGAACTTGAATGGTAGTGTGTTTACCAATGCAATGCAAGGAAGTCTCTTCTTGTTCTAACGCAAGGCAGGGAGCAAGAGGGGCCAAAGGATGGCACACCCTAATGATCCAAGCCCACGAAAAACATGCGGAAGCAACAAACAAAAAGAGTGAGAGAGAGAATGCCAGATCTGTCATAAATTATCATCAGTTTGAATCATACATGCCGCACTGTAAGGCCTTCCTTGTTAGGGCCTGATATTATAATGAATTACATAAGTCCTCCAACATGCGAGGATCTGCTACAAATCTCTAAACTAATCCTTCTATCTTCTATCAAAACTACCTCCTTAAACTACCACTAAACATCTACATTTATACAAGAAGCTACCGAGCTGAGTCGGCCTTCAGATCCACAACTAACAGAAGTAACGGTCAAATCTAGGACCACACGCTTCCCAATTATGGAAAAAAATATTAATTCTGTGATCTAATATAATTGCAAAAGTTGACCACAACAGGAAATAAAACTAAACCCATCGGTAAGCAAGATAATTGAGCAATAGACAGACAACACCGAGCGCCAATGAAATAACTGACTGCCCAGGAGATAACCAACCACACTCAGTAACCAAAGGAAATCGACCAACTACCGACCAACTCGGTCAAAGCAAAAATCGAGCAACACAGACAAAAATCCAAATTCTTTTTGGTGACACAGGATTGCCAAGGACCCTAGATGCTCCTGCATCAAACACTTAGAGTTATTTTGAAATGATTCTTAGAATCATTTGGTAGGTCTGGTCCAAGCTGCATCCAACTTAGCTTGAGAAATCCAAGAACTATCTTCCATCGGTCTATTCTTCCACATAACCAGATATTCCATGTACTATTTTCCTCTTGTACTTTTGCCAACTCTTTCCTTCAAAATTTGTTCAACTTCATCATTCTACTTCTTAGGATATTCTATCGGTACTATTACTTCTTCATCAGGTTCATGATACTCATACAAATCAGGAAGGTTGAAAATCAGTGATATGTCCATGTCATTAGGTAACTCAATCTCATATGCATTTCCACTGTCAAATTTCCTTAGAATCTTGCAAGGTCCAAACTTTTTCATCTTCAGCTTTCCATATGTTCCAACAGGAAACCAACCTTTCTTCAAATGAACCATCAATTCATCACCAACATCAAAATTTTTATGTCTTCTTGATCTATCAGCTCTGTCTTTGTATTTCTGATTACTGTCTTCTAGCTTCAGCTTCACATCTTCATGCAATGTCTTCATATACTCAGCAAACTTTACTCCTTCAACACTCTTCTTATTCTCATTAGCAATGTCTCTCAAATTAGATATTCCTCTTGATTGTGTGCCATTCACAATCTCAAATGGTGTCTTTCCAGTACTCCTATTCATTGAATTGTTATATGCAAACTTTGCTTGTGCTAACAGAGAATCCCAATTACTCAGTGTGTCTCCAACTATACATCTCAAAAGATTTCCCAAACTTCTATTCACAACCTCATTCTGTCCATCGGTTTGTGGGTGAAATGTAGAACTATATTTCAATTCAGTACCAAATTTCTTCCAAAGTGTTTTCCAAAAATAACCAACAAATTTACTGTCTCGGTCAGAGATAATACTCCTCGGTAATCCATGCAATCTGACAATTTCCTTAAAGAAAAGATCTACTACATGTACTGCATCTGATGTCTTTCTACAAGGTATGTGCCATCTTAGAAAATCTATCCATAGCAAAAAATATAGAATCATTACCTCTTATTGTCTTCGGTAAGCCAAGAACAAAGTCCATACTGATATCAATCCAAGGTTTCTTAGGAACAACAATCGGTGTATACAATCCATTATTCTAACTTACTCCTTTTGCAACTTGACAAATTCCATAACTTCTCACAAATTTATGAACATCTCTATACAACTACGGCCAATAGTACTTCTCCTTAAGCAAATTCTATGTTTTATGAATACCAAAATGTCCAACCAAACCACTACTATGTTTCTCTTTTATCAGATTAGTTCTCATTACTCCTCTCGGTATACACAACTGAATACCTTTGAACAACATACCTTCTTGAATGAAATATTCATCCCATTTAGTGTCTTGTTGATCTTGAATAGGTGCTCTGCACTTTCTCCATGACTCAGAAAAATTAGGGTCATTTTCATACAAACCTCTCATCTCATCAAAACCAAGAACTTCAATTTTCATCCTGGTCATCAAAGATCTTCTTCTACTCAATGCATCAGCAACTTGGTTATTGATTCCACTCTTATGCTTTATCACAAATGTATAACTCTGCAAATACTCAACCTATTTCATATGTCTCTGATTCAACTTATTCTGACTACCCAAATATTGTAAAGCCTTATGATCAGTATACAACACAAATTCACTCGGTATCAAATAATGTCTCCACTTCTTCGGTGCTTGAACAATAGCATAGAATTCTTGATCATACACAGAATATTTCCTTCTAGCATCATTCAAATTTTCACTAAAGAAAGCAACATGTTTACCTTCTTGACTCAACACAGCTCCAATTGCACTTCCACTTGCATCACATTCTACTTGAAATACTTTACTGAAATCAGGTAATGCCAAAATAGGTAATTCACCAACCTTCTGCTTTAGGGTCTCAAAACTTCTATCAGCTGCATGTGTCCACTTGAATTCTCTTTTGTCTCCTCTCATAGTCTCAGTCATAGCATTACAAATTGAACTAAAATTCCTTATGAACTTTCATTAAAAACTTGCCAAACTATGAAATGATCTTACCTCACTAGCATTCATAGGTGTAGGCCAATTCAAAATAGCTTCAACCTTTTCAGGATCCATCTTCAAACCATCAGCTGAAATAACAAATCCCAAATACACAATCTCTTCTTTCATGAACAAACACTTTTTTAGATTTATCAGCAACTTCTCCTCTTTCAATCTCTGCAAAACTTGTCTAACATGCACCAAATGTTCTAAACTGGTCTCACTGAATATTAAAATATCATCAAGATATACAATCACAAACTTACCCAAGAATTTCTTCAAAACTTCATTTATCAATCTCATAAAAGTAGTCGGTGCATTAGTTAAACCAAAAGGCATAACCAACCACTCATACAAACCTTCTTTTGTCTTGAAAGCAGTCTTCCATTCATCACCTTCTCTGATTCTGATATGATGATACCCACTTTTCAAATCAATCTTTGTGAAATGCTTTTCTCCAGTCAAACTATCCATTATGTCATCCATTCTCGGTATAGGGAACCTATACTTCACTGTTATCTTATTGATTGCTTTGGAATTAGTACACATTCTCCATTCTCCATTCTTTTTCGGTGCCAATACAATAGGTACTGCACAAGGACTCAAACTTTCTTTGATCAAACCTTTCTCCAGCAACTCTTGAATCTGTCGGTTCAATTCTTGATTCTCGGTAGGTGTCAACTGATGTGGTGCCTTATTCAGTAAACTAGCTCTAAGGATTAGATCTATACAATGATCAATGCTTCTTTTCGGTGGCAAACCATCAGGTACATTATCAGAAATGATATCAATGTACTCAATGAGTAAATTATTAATCTCCTTAGGTACATTATCCTTTGTTTTCTTACTCGGCTTATTAGGAATCACAACAAAACATTCATCATTCATCTTCAAAGAATTAACAAACTTTCTTTCTTCCATAAAGCAAAATTTCACAGATGTGCAAACATTACTAACAGGTTCTTCCATCAATGGTGACAAGATTTGTTTCTTTCCATCAGCCACAATAGTATACTTATGCAATCTCCCATCATATATCTAGCATGTGTATCATATTGCCAAGGTCTACCCAAGGAAATATGACAACAATCCATAGGCATGATATCACATAACACCTTATCATAGTAATTTCCAATCTTCAAATTCACATAACATTGTTCACTTACCAGGAGTGTGTGCTCATCTTTGATCCATGAAATTTGATAGGGCTTCAGATGTACCAACCTTTCCAACTGCAATTTCATGATCATCTCTTCAGATGCCAGGTTCTCCAAGCTACCACTGTCAATGATTACCTTCCAAACTTTGTCAGAAACTCTACATCTAGTCTTGAACAAACTTTTCCTTACCAGATCTTCCTTCTTGCTTTTAGTCCATAGTGCTCTCCTTACCATCAAGTTATTTTCCTTCTCAGGTTCATTCGGTGACTCTTCTTGCACCAAAGCATTTCTACTGCTACCAACCTTCTTACTAGCCTGTGTACATTCAAAATATCTATGTCCTTCTTCTCCATAGTTATAACAAGTTCCTCGGAAACTTCCTCTCCCATAACCACCTTGGTAGTTACTGCCTCTGCCTCTAGAATTTTCACCTTTCCACTTGGTCTTGCCTTTGTCCAGATTTGTCTTTTCTGGTTCAGATCTACCAATTTCACCATTAGATCTACCTCTTCCTCTAGGGAATCTACCACCTCAACCTCTCTATCTCTATTCATGTCTCCTGTTCAATTTCTCCTTAGCCTTCAAAGAAAATTGATAAGCCTCTTGAATGTTCTCCAATTTGATCATACTAATTTCCTCTTGGATGGAAACCCTCAAACCATTAAGGTATCTAATGATTCTTTCCACATCATCTTCATCATGTCCATATCTGATATCTAATCTATAGAATTCCTTAGTATATTCTTTTACCGAGCTATATTTCTGTCTCAAACTTTACATTCACCGAACTAGGTTAATCTGATAATCATAGGGTAAGAACTTTCCTTTCAATTTATTGACCATTTTACTCCATACCTTGATTTTCTCTTTACCTTTCCTTTTTCTATGCATCTGTAGATGTCCCCACCATAAGGATGCATGACTTTTCAACTTTGTGCTTGCAATATTCACCTTCTTATCCTCAGGAATGTTTTCATACTCAAAATATTTTTCCATTTCAGTGATCCAGTCCACCAATTCATCAGAATCCATCTTTCCACTATACTTAGGAGGATTAAAATGTGGTGTTGACTTCAGACTTGTCAAAGCCTTCAAAAATATTTCTTTGCCTTGATCCATAACATGAGAAGGTTCTGCATTCGCCTGTTCTTCTTCAATTTCATCATCACTAACATCTTCAAGATGTCTGCCTCTTCTTTGGGTTGTTTCCGCTGCTTCTAATCTAGCAGCAATCTGTCTTAGTATATCTGCCAATCCTGGATCTGCATCTCACCTCCCACGAACCATCTTGACAACCCTCTGCAATTGCAGGTTAGATCACAATCTGCTACCCCACAACAATCAACTAGGGCTTCAAGAAGAACCTGCAAACCTAGATCCACAGACCTAGATCAAGATCTCACCTCGCTCTGATACCACCTGACACAAGGTAGGGAGCAAGAGGGGCCAAAGGATGGCACACCCTACTGATCCAAGCCTGCAACACACATGCAGAAGCAAAAAACAACAAGAGTGAGAGAGAGAATGCCAGATCTGTCATAATTATCATCAATTTGAATCATACATGCCGGGCTGTAAGGCCTTCCCAGTTAGGGCCTGATATTACAATGAATTACAAAATTCCTCCAACATGCGAGGATCTGCTACAAATCTCTAAACTAATCCTTCTATCTTCTATCAAAACCACCTCCTTAAAATACCACCAAACATCTACATTTATACAAGAAGCTATCGAGCTGAGTCAGCCTTCAGATCCACAATTAACATAAGTAATGGTCAAATCTGGGACCACACACTTCCCAATGATAGAAACAAACATTAATTTCATGATCCAATATAAATGCACAAGTCGACCACAATAGGAAACACAACTAAACCTATCGGTAAGCAAGATAACTGAGTAGCAGATAGATAATGCCAAGTGCCAGTGAAATAACTGACCGCTCAGGAGATAACTGACCACACTCGGTACAACCAAAGGAAACTGACCAACTACCGACCAACTCAGTCAAAGAAGCCGAGAAACACAGACAAAACTCCAAATTATTTTTGGTGACATAGGATTGCCAAGGACCCGAGATGCTCCTGCATCATGTTCAAATTAATGGCATAAGAGGACTTGATCAAGATCTTAGTTAGTTCATGAGCTTATGAAAAGCACTACCTAGCTCTGTGTAGATGGAAATTGAGGTTTGACCCACTTGCTAATCTCAAAAAAATGGATTTGGTATGGGTAAGAATGCTAGGACTCCTTGAATTATGGGATGATAAAATATTTAGATAGATTGGTAATACATTTCGACACTATATGACCTTGAATGCAGTAACTTAGGCAAGATCCAGGTTAGTCTTCATTTGTTCCTATGTTAGTATTTCTATTTTTAAAACTCTTCCAAATTTCATTACCCTACAATAAAAATGGGGGAAGTGGAATCAAGATTTGGTCTATGTGAACACTTCTATTTATTGCAAAAAAATGTTCCAAATCGGGACATGTAATAGCAGAATGTAAAGCCCCTATGGTGAGGAAGCCTAAGTTGAAGGGTAAATACTATTCACCTTTTCACATAGTGGGAAACACACCAGAAGTTGGTGATGCCTCAAGTGTTGATGACTATGCTTTCATTATTGGCTTGTTGAGACTAATGATCTTTCTAGGCAATTGCCTTATGTTAGAGTTTGTAATACCTGAGCATTCAGTAAATATTCTAGATGAGGAGAGATATATGGACCCTTGGAGTTGATATCTTGGAGGAGCAGAATTTTTTTGGTACTCCTAAGGCTTGCAAACTAGGAGGGAAACCTATGTAAATCCCCTTGAACATAAGGAAAAAGAGAATGAAATCCCTCTTCCTAGATATGATTCATTCAAAGGTAGAAGTGCAAAAAGAGGATGCAAAGAATAAAAATGATAAGGAAATCCCATTGATGAGTTCAATAGCTAAGAAATCATCAAATGATTTCCCCAAAAAATAGGAAAATAGAGAACAAACCTCCATTTCCCTTGAGATGCAAGAAGAGGTACATACTCAAGAGAAGGATGGTTAGACTAAGGAAGATATTGAACTCTTGATCTCGAGTTCAACAATAAGACATGCCTCAAATGTTTTGAAACTAAAATTGTAACCCCTGAGGATAAAATTACCTCTCCCCTAGAGCTACGACTAGTGACTCATTGATCACATAGGATGAAGAGTGGAAATAATAGAAATAGAAAACTTGAACTAGAAAGGTAGATATGGGATTTGAGAATATGGTAGGCTTCCCTTATGTGAGGGTTTCAAGGCACAAGGATAAGGCTAGGGAAATTGCCAATGGAGGGAAAAGGACACTAGATGATAATGCTACAAATAATAAATAGAGTTCCTTTCATGGAACATGAGAGGGATAAATAGTCCTCAAAATAAATATGATTTGATAATTTTATTATGGAATTTAAAGTATATTTTTTTTACTCCAAGAAGTGAAAATGACTACTCATTATTTTACTAACTTATTTATAATAGGATATGACCAAGCTTCTCTTTCTTTATTAGTGAGAATAATGTAGCCTTGTAGGGAGTGGTCACTATGTGGAACCCTAATAAAATAAAAGGGGACATCTTTTCCTTTTCTCATAATTTTCTTATTGTGACTTTCACTTTGGGTAGCTATGTATGGCATTTTTTTAATGTGTATGTTCGTAATACCCAGTCTAGGTGCAAGAAAGTTTGGGATGAGATCTCTCCTCTTATCCTTGATGATATGGAATCACTGTGGATGGTGGCTAGAGATTTTAGTTCATCACTTTCCCTTTTGAGAAAATGGGATGTTTAATCATTGATTACTTTGATAGCATGATAGATTTATGGGACTTCATCAGTAGGACTGAGATTTTTGACATTAAACTTATGGGTCATCGGCTCACTTGGTCCAATAATATGAAAGGAAATAACCTCATCTAAGAAAATTTAACCATAATTCTTGTGTTGGCTAGGTGGGACATTGGATGCAATGCAAATATTAAAGCTCTCCCAAGGACTGTTTCTTATCACAACCCTATTATTTTACATTGGAGTGATAGACCACCATGTGGACCTCTCTCCTTTTACTATGAAATTATGTGGTCCTCCAGCCCAAACTTCAAATATTATGTTTAGAATTGGTGTAACATTCTTGTTCAAGGGTCGACTATGTATATGGTCTCACAAAATAAGGAGGTTATTAGAAAGTAGGTGAAGGGGTGGAACATGTCTACTTTTGGTGACATTTTCAACCAAAAAAATATATAAGCTCTAAGCTTGAAATTATGTAGAATTTAATAGCTTTAGGAGAATAATCTCAATATATTCATGTTAAAAAGAAACTTGGAGGAAAAATGGAAAGATAATTTGGGGAGGGAGGACATTTATTGGAAGCAAAGATCTAGGGTGCAATGGCTAAAGGAAGTAGGTAAGAACTTTGTCTTTTTACATGGATATGCAAGAAGACACCATAGGAAATTTTTCTGAGTTAGATATCTAGATGTTGTCATTATGGAAACATATGATCTATTTGAAGACCACATATGACAAAGAGCAAGTATGACAGTGTGCAGAGCAAAATTGTCTAAGTGTAAGCAACATTTTCCCAGTGTAACCAGGGACAATTTTGATTGGCGACATTGATATAAGTAGGTTCAGTGCTTGCACACTTGAACATGGATACTATGATGTATATTGAAGACTCACCTAAGAGGACAAGTTTGTATGACATGTACGAAAGAAGTTATTGCAGTATTGCTAGATACAATGTTAAAGCTGACAAGATAGAGAAGAAGACATAATTGGTAAATGGTTAAGGGATTATTTTGTTTATCAAAATAATGTATTAATCATATAAAGGGATGACATACTAGATGTTAACCCTTAGGTAACACATGTTAAAATGTATTTTATAAAGTGCTTTATGTTTAGTAAAGCCATCTGTAAAAGTTATTATTCCTAATAACTTGTATAAATGTAAGACATATGTAATGCGAAGTAAATAGATGAAAATATGTATGCAAAAGATATTGATGCGAAGTTGTGAAAGTCAAGAAAATAGTATAAGGTTATGTACCTTGCCCTATTTTTGTAATCAAGAATTATTGTACATTACATGTTTGGGTAGTGGGATCATCTTGTAATCATTTGAATTTGTACTACCAACTCTTAGCAAGGTTGAGGCTTCTAATAAGGCCTAGAGTCCCTTAATCAGGACTAAGACACTATATATATGTAACAGGCTCCTAACAGGGTCAACACCCTTAACAAGATACTTCTGATTAGTGGATCTTTGTGGGTATCATCCCCACTAGGGTTTTCCCTTGGCCAAGGTTTCCTCGAGAACAAATAATGTGTTATGAGTTCATTTGATTTACTGTTATGCATTTTCTTTAGTTTACTCTGTTATGCACGTATTAAGTTAATCTGTTATATCCATAATTGGGCAAAAGTAAAAGTTTATAGAATAATGATTCACCCCCCCTCTTAGTATTCCCTATTTCTAACAATTGGTATCAGGGCTTAGTTACTCGGAAAAGAATCATTCAGAGAAAGCCTAGAAGCTTGAGTAAGATCTCTATGGATATGGATCACCTACAGAAGAATCTTGAAGAAGCTCTTGAATAGATTGATATACTTACTGAAGAAAGAGATACTCTGAAAGGAAAATATGATGATGTAAAGAACCTTATTGAGAAGCTGAAAAAGAAGATGGAAGAAATAAAATGAGAGAAGGAGTCTACAATTAAAATTGAAGATTGTGATGAAAATTTGGAAAAAGAAAATGAGATCCTTAAACATGAATTAAAGATAGTAAACCTGAAATTGAGTTTGAAAGATGGAAACAACAAGAATGAAGCAAATATGAAATCTGAGAATGAAGATCTGAAATCTAAACTTTGTAAAGTGACATCTGAACTTGAGAAAACAAAATTATAGTATGCTGAACTTGAAAAGTAAAATACAATAGTGAAAGGTGAACTGACTCAGTCTAAGAAACAACTTGAGAGACTATATTCCACCAGTGAGAAGATTGATGAACAAATGTCTTATCAGAAGCCATTCTATGATATAATTGGTCTTGGATTTAACTCATCTAAGGTAAGTGAAGAAAGCAAGGAACCAGATCTAAAAGTTTCTAAAAACATAGATGAAAAGAAATCTGATGAAGCTGACAAATCTGAGGACACACCTAAAGAAGAAGAACCACCTAAACAAGAAGAATCACCTAAAGGTATGCATAAAGAATTTAAAGGTAGATGTTTTTTAATGTAATACTTTTGGTCATATGAAGAAAGATTGTATGGGTAAGCAATTTAAACATCTTAATGGTTATTGTTATAATTGTCATGGTTTTGGACATAGAGATATTGAATGTAAGAAGACTAATTTAATGATAATAATAGTAGTAGAATGTTTAGAGATACTAACAATGCAGATAAGAAACCCACTAAAGATATGAATATACGATGTAGTCAAGGATGGTGGATCCAATTAAGGACAGTCCAAACCTTGCAGCTTCAGAACAACATAGTAGAATACTCAACAACACAACAACAAAATGATTGTTTAACTTTTGATTTTCATTAAAATGCCTGACTGTAAGGCCTTCCACGTTAGGGCCAATTACAATTAGAAATAATTCTACAAGATCCACACAGATCCAATACAATCTTAGCTAGTTCAGCTCTGAAGACAATCATAAGCTAATGGAAACCCTAAGGAAGATCTAAACTTGAGCTCGCAAGCCTACAAGAAATCTCCTTGTCTCCAAGTGTGCAAACCACTAGATCTACAACTACAAACTATCAGATAACAATCTGATCTTCAAGATCATGCAAGATCTTTTCCACTACTTCGCCAACTCCAACTTTCAGAACCTCAAATCTGATTCACTAAGTCTTCCAAGTCATGAACTTCTATGATCTCCTGATGCTCCCTCAACATCTACCACAAGCATCCTATAAATACTAATCATCAGCCACAAGTCAGTTGGATGAAACCATTAACTCCCCCCCAAAATTATTAAATGCAAAACAAGTCGGCATCAAAATAGACTTACAAACATTTAATCCAACATGTCAGCCTGTAACAATAGTTACCAACAATAAATGCACCAAGTCGGCCCAACAAATGACATAGAACTATAGTCGGTAAACCAAAACTACTGAGAAATAGTGAAATAACCGAGCATGCCAGGCCTTGCTGAGCACTAGTGTCGACTAAGCACCATAGACATTGCCGAGTAACACTTTCAACGAGCGCCAGAGATTACCGAGTTCCTTTAGTGACCGAGCTTCCTTCAATGATCGAGGTCATTGTTCATGGCTATAACTGAGTAACACCAGCCAAACATACACCTCCCATGCACATTCATCGAGTACCCTAGAATGCCCCTGCATCAGACACCCCAAGTTCGAAAAGATGTTCATATGTGAGAAGAACATCTTCTGGGATTCAGCACATAAACCCTAAATTGGTTCTTCATATACAAGTCCTCCACCTTCGCAGATTGCATACTCTTCCACTTCAGCTTTCTCTATCTCTTCAAGTCTTTCCTTGACAACACACATGTCGGTTCTCCATTCTGATCATTCATTTTTTTTGGATCCACCAACTCAACTTGGCTACTGATACTCAGGATTCTCCTACCGAGCGTTGTATCCAACAAAGGCATCAGGGAAAACTTCCTGTCATCCTTCTCAATAGTAAACACATTTCTTACACAGTCATACATAGCTCTGCAATCATATTGCCAAGGTCTACCGAGCAATATATCACAACTATTCATCTTCACAATGTCACATAACACAAGATCCTTATACTGGCCAATCTGAACATCAATAAAGCATTGTTCTCTTACTTCTAGAGCATGAACATCTTGTAACCAGCCAATCCTATAAGGACAAGGATGCTTCATTCTATTCAACCCAAGTTTATGAACCATGTCCTCAACAACAAGGTTATCAGTACTACCACTATCAACAATAAAATCACAGAGTTTACCTCTAGACTTGCATCAGGTCCTAAACAAGTTACTCCTCTCACAAGGTTCCTCCTTTATACTGAGAAATATTCACCGAAGTAGAAAGTTCTCAGATTCAGGTTCATTCTCATTCACATTGCAGTTCGTCAGTCACCAAGCTTCTTCTGTGTACACTCAAAAGAATGTTGTCCTTCCTCTCCACAGTTATAGCAAGTACCCTTAAAGATAACTCTACCTATCTTCTTCTTCGGTTCCATAGGTTTCTGTTCATCTTCTGCATTAGTCAGTTTATCCTTCACCAAGTGATCAATATTTTCATTCCCTTGGAGATTACTATGTTGTTTCCTCTTCAAATTATCTTCTGCCTTCAGAGCATACTAATAAGAATCTTCAACAAAATCAATCTTCAACATACAAAGCTCATCTTGAATATTGAATCTCAAACCAGTCACATACCGAGCTACCTTTTCCTTACCAAGCTCTAGGTGTCCAGACTGAATAGTAAGTTTGTGGAACTCCCCGGTATAATCTTCAATAGACAGATCCTTCTATTTTAGATTCTGCAAATTCTTAAACAAGTCAAGTTCATAGTCAAAAGGTATGAACTTGACTTTCAACTTAGTCACCATCAACCTCCACCGATTGATCTTCGTTTCACCTTCATCTTCTCTATCTCTTTGTAGTTCCTTCCACCAAAGAGCAGCATGTCCTTTCAACTTTGTATGTGCTAATCTCACCCGAAGAGGATCTTCAATTTCTTCTAGCTCAAAGAAATCTTCAAGTTCACCAATCCAATCAATCAAGTTCTTAGGCTTCAAAGTACCAGAGAAAGTAGAAATTTCCATTCGGTAACAACTACTTAACCAAGCTCTAGATCTAGGCAACTGAGCAGTTTTGTCTTCATCAGATCTATCCCTTTGGTCATCACGACTAGATCCTATAGGTTCAAAGTCTTCAGTAGTTTCCTCATAACTATCTTTAGTACCAACATTCCAAGGTTCACCAGTAACATCTCTCATGATCTCGGTGACCATGTCATTCTTCATCAACTCCGTCTCAGATCTGAAATCTAATTTCACCTTGTCTATGATCTGGGATTCCACAGTATCAGAAAGATTAGAAATAACTCTAGGGTCCAATCTTCTCGGAGGAATCCTTAAAGATATGCAAAAATTCTCTGCAATAAACCCTCACTGACTACCTTGTGGAAATCTCCAAGTTTTATGCAAGTTAGATCTCAACCTGCCACCTTGAACAAACAAATAGGGAAAGATCCACAAGTTCAATGCTCTGGATCTGCAATCCAGATCATACGATCTCTTCACCAATAAGATCAACTTCGCAAGATTAGCCTTGCTAGGTCAACCTTCACTCCACAAGATCAACTCTCAACTCTGATACCACCTAATGTAGTTAAGGATGGTGGATCCAATTAAGGACAATCCAAATTTTGCAGCTTCAGAACAACACAACAGAATACTCAACAACACAACAACAAAACAATTGTTTAGCTTCTAATTTTCATTAACATACCCTGCTGTAAGGCCTTCCGGGTTAGGGCCAATTACAATCAGAAACAATTCTACAAGATCCACATAGATCCAATACAATCTCATCTAGTTCATCTCTGAAGATAATCAGAAGTTGATGGAAACCCTAAGGCAGATCTAAACTTGAGCTCGCAAGCCTCCAAGCAATCTCCTTGTCTCCAAGTGTGCAAACCACTAGCTCTGCAACTACAAACTATCAGATAACAATCTAATCTACAAGATCATGCAAGATCTTTTCCACAAGTTTGCCAACTCTAGCTTTTAGAACCTCAGATATAATTTGGTAAGTCTTCCAAGTCATGAACTTCTATGATCTCTTGATGCTCCCTCAACATCTACCCCAAACATCCTATAAATACTAATCATCAGCCACAAGTCGGCTGGATGAAACCATTAACTCCCCCCAACAATTATTAAATGCAATACAAGTCGGCATCAAAATAGCCTTACAAACATTTAATCTAACATTTTGGTCTATAACAATAGTTACCAATAATAAATGCACCAAGTCGGCCCAACAAATCACACAGAACTCTAGTTGGTAAACCAGAACTACCGAGCAACAGTGAAATAACTGAGCATGCCAGACATCACCAAGCACCAGTGTCGACCGAGCACAATAGAAATCACCGAGTAACACTTTCACCGAGCACCAGAGATTACCGAGTTACTTCAGTGACCGAGCTTCCTTCAATGACTGAGGCTGTTGGTCAAGGCTCCAACCGAGTAACACCAACCAAAACTACACCTCCCATGTAGATTGATCGAGTACCCTAGGATGCCCCTGCATCAACAAAAGAAATGGAGTAGTATGTTATAGATGCAACAAGATTGGACACATTGCCAGGAATTGCAGATCACAAATCAACCAGACTGGACCGAGATATGGAAACAATAGATTAGTTTGTCAAATATGCAACAAATTTGGTCATACAATAAGGTTTTGTAGAATGAATAACATGAGAAACCCTAATCTTAGAAGTTATACAAGGAGAAATGAGAATGTAAGAAACACTCAAAGAGGATGTTGTAGTAATTCAGAAGAAGTGAAGTCTGTTAAAGCTACAGATCAAGGAGACACATTCAACACTGAAGGTAATCAGAAAGCTGAAGTATCTAATGGTAAGAGTGAATCTCTTCCTAACCCATCTAAAAGTACTTAATTCATAAAGAATGTATTAGAATAGGAACTTAGGATAGTGTAGAAAGTTAGTATAGGATGAATTGAGTTTTGCACAGTTAATTTAAGGTAGTATATGATGTAATGATCCTATGGTTAAGAGCACATGAGATAATATGAAGTTATGCAAGTTTGCAAGAAGTTTGAAGTTTTATAGGAAATTAGGAACAACTTTTTGGAAAGAAGCATCGAAAGAATTGAATGCGATGTCAGAATCTTGAAGTTAAAAGCCTATGATCGATATTTTTTTATCATTAAAGTGAATACAAGTTTTAAGGAGATAGAAGCATCAGTGATTAAAAGTAGTTTGCAAAGATTTGGTGAAAGAACTTCGTACCGGATCTACACAAAGCCCTAAATCATGGAATTAAGGTATTTTACTGAGCAAATCTATAAGTCAGTTAGAGAATTTGTAGAGGATATGGATGTTTCATTGGTTCAAAGTATAAGAGACAAAATCAAACCTAAGATTAAAAGGGACCAGTAGAACCCTTGGAAGAAGACCCTAAACTAGCATTATTGTCCATACCAGATGAGGTTTTACATTTAGAGAATGTTAGAAGCTATTTGGGATGCAAACTTAAAACCCTCAGTGAAAGTGATTTTACTAAGGAATATGAGAAGCTATAAAATCAAGATATGTCATTGAAAGTAGGATTGGAACACTTGAATGATAATGAAATCGTAAGGTATTCACTACAACATGAATTTGATGATGATGAATACACCAAAATCATTTTGAGTAAAATTCATAATGGAAAATTTTGGTTAGATGACAGAGTGATTGATATAATAATAGACCTAATCCATGAAGTAACTAGTTTATCTAAATTTGGAGTTATACCATTCAATGAGAAGAATGTAAAGAAAACAATATTGGACAACACTAAGTCATCCTACAATGGTAGAGGAATAGTGATCAGTAAGATTCAACAAGATGATCTTAGATATTTATGCAAGATCTTAACATCTAAGTTTTGTGCCAACTCTAGAGAAGATGACATGGCAACTGGTATGATTCATGCAGCCTATTTGATGTGTGTTGACAAAGTGCAAGTGGATATGTGTAAAATTTGAGAATTTAGTTATTTGAGAACTTAGAAAAGATTAAGAAGACTTAGAATTCCCAATTTATATTCTCATCATTGATTACATATATGTTTTTCCATTTGTTGAGAAGATTTCCATTTACTATTGGAGAAGACTAGAATGATAACATAACCACCATGGACATAATTAACAGAGTATATCAGAGATATCCTATAGATAAGGTTAATCAGAGTGTAACCTTAGTGATCAAATCATTTCATAACTTGATGAAGAAAAGAACAAGAATTCCACAGGCTATAGTTGAAAAGTATAAAAATGAAGTATGATTTATGGTTGAAACTGACTTTACCTTCATTGAAGCATTTGAACCTAGAGTACAATTCATAGACCCTCTTGGTTATGAAATTTCTAAAGTTGAAGAAGAAGAATATGTGAATAGATTGCTGAAATGTAAATTGGATGTAAATAGCAATAGATTTGGGACTTATGAGGAGAACTTCAACTCCGCAAAGTCTATTCAGGAAGAAAAGATATCTAAGAAGAGAGTGGAAAGTACTATAAAGAAAAGTCTTAAAGATATAGGTATGACAGAACAAGAATTCATAATTGCAAAGAATATAGCAACAACACTAAGAGATATTGGACAAAAGGAAGTTTTTTCTGTTCCACCCCTGTCAATAGTTGTAGATGAGACTGGAAATTTGTAGAATGTAGTGAAAGTGGAGAAAGTAGAGAAGGAACAAGAAATAAGAAAATCTACAAGATCTTCTGCCACTCCACCAGGTAAAAGAGTAAAGGAAATAGCTACTGAACCAAGTAAGAGATAGAAGATAATAGTTGCCCAAGTGCAAAGGAAAGTAGCAAAAATTAAAGATGATGGGGATACTAAAGTCAAGAAGAAGAAATGGAAGCCTAAGATTGAAAAGGTAAATGAACAAATCATTAATGATGGAGACTTTTCAAAGATGAACAAGTATTATGAGCTATATAACTATTCAAAGAGATTAAACTTGGAAAATGCAGTTGTAAGACATATGATCCTAGCAGACAAGAAATTTGATACAATTCAAGGAAAGATACCTAATTAACTATTTGAGAAGCTAGTAAATAGGAAGAAGAGAGCAGTTGAAGAAGATAACAAGATCAAAGAGAACTTTGTGAGGAAGCTATGTGACATTAGAGATGAAGGTCACTTTAAAGAAATCATGAAATAACTTGGTATTCATCTAAGGACAAAAAGGAGAACTATTCAGATAATGGGAGGAAACTATGAAGAAATCAATAAGGAAACTAAACAAGCAATAATAAAGGTGATGACAACAAGTGTTGGTAAGCACTCTAGTGCAGGAAAACAAGCTATGGAAGTTGAGCATCAGAAGAGTCCTTCTCCACCACCATCAATTAAAATTGAAGATGAATCAATGAATGTGGAAGGAACTAATATCAATTGGATAGTGATAAAAATCCTTTTAGTAACCTTGAGAACATTGTTGACAATTCGGCTTTAGAAGAACAGGACAAAACAATTGAAGAAGGAAGGAAGGAAACAAGGAAAGAAGAAGAAAAACAATCAGAAAATCAAGTAAATATAGAGATTCAAGGACAAAAAGAAATACCAAGCAAAGTGGAAATTAGTCCTACCCATGAGATTATAGCAAAGAAACCACAGATTGAATCAATTTTTGCTAATATTGGAAAATAAGTTGATGATGATGATCAAATGGAGTTGATCTCATCCCTGAACAAGATAATTGGAAATAATAAGAAGGTGAAAAGCCTTAAAGGATTATTATAGGAAGTAACAAAGAAGTTGTAGAGTGTTGTGACTAATCAGATAACAGAGGCAGATCCACAGATAAAAGCCAGAGAAGTGATGAAGACATTTGACAATGAATTCACTAATTTGTCAGATATAGCTACAGTGAAGGCTCAGGTAGCCTATGAGGCTAAAATGTTTCTTGATATAAGTCAAAATATCATAAATGATATCAATAATTTGGATGTGTGCATAAAAGACTTGAGAAGGAATTTGGACAGAGGAAAAGCTTTGTATATACAATGTACAAATACAAACAATCATGTATCAGAAGTGACTGAGAAGATTAAAGCAAAAGGAGACTAAAATTCAAACAGAGGTAAATATGTTAGCCAACCCTAATGTAAAGATACTGGACATTTAGAAAAGAACCAACAAAATGAATGATGAAATAAGGATTCTTAATGATGAAAAAGATAGAAAATTGAGAAGATTTGTGACACAGAGCTCTCCCCTATTTAGGCAGCTCGGTAAATGGTGAGACCTTCGGTGTTACTCTAAACCCAGAGTGGGCTTAGGAGAGTGCTCTACACCTTTAGAAGATCCAAAAAAAAACACAATTACTGTATCCTCACTAGAGGATTTAGTGTCTCCAACCGGCTTGTACTCCCTTGGGTTCTACTGGTGCTCGGTTGATACTCGGTCAGTGCTCGGTGCCTATGTTAACCAAGTAGTCTTGGTAGCTTTACCGAGTAATTTCCTGACGCTCGGTAATGCTTACCACAAAATGACTTACTGACTTTTCTTTCTAATGGGAATCTACAAATTTGATAAGTGGATGGAAAGGTTCCATACACAAATAAAATGTCTACTATGGGAGTGATTTCCACAAACACAACAATATTTAAATAACAAGTCCAAGAGTTTAGACCAAGCTGAGTTTGTAGCCTTCCGACAAGGTTCAAGGGTTCTAGTTCCAATTTCTTACAAGAAATCTATGGAAACAAAGTATTTTCAGACACCCTTTAAAGACTTGTAACAAACCTCCAGATCCTAAGATTCTAAACACAAATGAACACTTAATGACTCCTAGCCTACTAGTTTTGACAGGGCTAATTGACTCGGTTGATGAAAGAAAACTTCACCAGTTGATTGTTCTAGGTTGACTACCAGTTGCAATGGTATTGGGAATCCCATAGAGACAACAATATATCTTTAGATTGCTTTTATCCAACCTCGAAGTGCTTTTGTCACTTCACTTGTTCATTTCCTGAACCAAGCACATAGAGATGCTTGGTCTAGAATCTGCAAGCAGATTTCTCCGAACAATCCCCCTTCCTCCACACCTTTGAGGAACTAAAATACATTGCCCCTACTTGCATTTACCAAATTCACATGGGAATCCCACAAAGGAAATACAAGTTAGGGCATCTTCGGTCAAAACCTTGGTTCAGGAGGGTTTCCTGAAAACTCAGATAAGCTGATTCTTCTAAATTTTGAATCCAATCTCCAAATGGATTCAAATCAAACACATTAGAGTCCTAGTTCATAGCATGTGTTGGATCAATCAAATTATTCTTCGTACTTCCATACAAATCTATACACGAAGTGTTTCAATCTAGAATTAGAGAAAAATAGGCATCTTTTATTGATTGAATGCAAAAATTACATAGAGTATCCGTACTGTTCAACACACCTCATCTTCCAGCCTCCTGAAAGGGCTATATGAAGACTTCCCTCAATGGATCCAACCATTTTTCAAATGGTTGTGACCGTTGGGCAGTTGTTTCGCAGGTCGGTAGCAACTTTTCAAGGAAGTTGCCGACAACATTCTTTTACATTTGCAACTTTTACAAAATGTTGCATTCTTGATCTTAATGAGCCTATAGGCCTAATGCCTTACATTATTGTAAACATCTTAAAAGACACCTAGGAAACCTAACATCCTAAATGTGCCTTTGGACCATAGTCAAAACCCATGGTTTATAACCACACCGAGGGTGACTAGGTCTTACAAATTGGCTTATTAAAAATTAGCCTATCAATCCAAAAGTTGTGAAGACTGGGGAGTGCTCCTTGTGTGCTCCTACTTGGATGATCCTGCACCAATTTTCTCCTCTAAGAGAGCACATTTCAATCAAGATAAGTATCATTGAAGGACAGTTGGAAGAATGTCTTTCATCCAAGACATCTTATGAGAACTTCAACTTTACAAACCTTCATGCATGTGAGACCGCATCTTATGGTTTATGTGCACTAATCAGTGTTGCATACACCATTAAGAAGGCATGGGAGAAAGAAATAGAGATCATAAAAGTGAACTTTGCAGATTGTGTTGCAAGCCTACCGACTTTTCAATTTTGAACCCAGGTAAACAACTTTGAGAACACAGTTTTAACACCTTTTTTTTTGTCATTGTTGTCAAAGGGGGAGTGATAGCAGAAAATTGATATATATATATATATATATATATATATATATATATATATATATATATATATATATATATATATATATATATATATATATATATATATATATATATATATATATATATATATATATATATATATATATATGATAAGGAAGTATATTCCTAGGGGGAGCATAGATAAGATATATGGAGTCATAATGATAGTGAAGATATAATTTTTGCTATGGCCAGAATATTTGAGTTTTGAAAATTTGAGACAACTAATTTTCTCATATGTTGCCACCAAAGACAAAGGGGGAGATTGTTGGAAATTTGGATGAGTTAGATATCTAGATGTTGTCATTATGGAAACATATGATCTATGTGAAGACCACACATGACAAAGAGAAAGTATGACAGAGCGTAGAGCAAAATTGTTTATGTGTAAGCAGCATTTTCCCAGTGTAACTGGAGACAAGTTTGATTGGCGACGTCGATAGAAGTAAGTTTAGTGCTTGCGCACTTGAACATGGATACTATGAAGTATATTGAAGAGTCACTTGAGAGCGCAAGTCTGTACAACATGTACGAAAGAAGTTATTGCAGTATTGCCAGAGACAGTGTTAAAGCTGACATAACATAGAAGAAGACAGAATTGGTAAATAGTTAAGGGATTATTTTGTTTATCAAAATAATGTCTTAATCATATAAAGGGACGAAATCCTAGATGTTAACCCTTGGGCAACACATGTTAAAATGTATTTTATAAAGTGCTTTATGTTTAGTAAAGCCGACTGTAAAAGTTATTATTCCTAATAACTTGTATAAATGTAAGACATATGTAATGTGAAGTAAATAGATGAACATATGTATGCGAAAGATATTGATGTGAAATTGTGAAAGTCAAGCAAGCAGTATAAAGTTATGTACCTTGCCCTATTTTTTTAATAAGGAATTATTGTACATTACATGTTTCGGTAGTGGGCTCATCTTGTAATCATTTGAATTTGTACTACCAACTCTTAGCATGGTTGAGGCTTCTAACAAGGCCTAGAGTCCCTTAATGAGGACTAAGACACTATATATATGTAACAGGCTCCTAACAGGGTCAACATCCTAAACATGATACTTTTGATTAGTGGATCTTTGTGGGTATCATCCCCACCGGGGTTTTCCCTTGGCCAAGGTTTCCTCGAGAACAAATAATGTGTTGTGAGTTCATTTGCTTTACTGTTATGCATGTTCTTTAGTTTACTCTGTTATGCAAGTATCAATTTAATTTTTTATATCCATAATTGGGCAAAAGTAAAAGTTTGTAGAATACCGATTCACCCCCCCTCTCAGTATTCCCTATTTCTATCAGACACAATAACAAGAACACTATCTAGAGCTTGATGGATGATTTGGATTAAGAAATCATTGAAGACTCTTAGATGGGAGAAATTGCTGTAAATTATCTTGAGAAGGCTTATAGTAAAGTTGGGGGAATAAGATCTTGTACACTACATGATAAACTTTTAAATTACATCCCTAATTCATTTAGGATGAAAGATAATGACCAATTTTGTTCTCCAATTACTAAGGAGGAAGTCAAGGTTTCTACATCATTTCTATGGGAGCATATAGATACACAAGCCTTGATGGCCCCCCTTACTTTTTTCTAGGAAATTTGGTACATTGTGGGATATGATGTTACTATGAAAAATAAATATTTATTTAGGATGGGTAAACTGCTGAAAAATCTCAACAACACTTTCATTGATTTAATTCCCAAAATCCAATATCCTAAAAAAATAGGTGACTTTAGACCTATTAGTCTTCGCAACACTATATGTACAAGATTTTCTCCAAGGTTTTATTGAATAGCATCAAACCTTTTCTAGATAACTTTATCAACTATAACCAACAAGTTTTTATCCTTGGAAGACAAATTCTTGACGTGGTTTCGTCCCTGCACCCACATGAGATTATATACTCTATGGAGAAGTGTCACCTGCCAAGAATAGTCTTAAAACTTAAATTCTCAAAAGCATACATGATAGGGTCAAATGAGAGTTCTTGTTAAAATTTATTTCAATAATAGTGTATCGTGAAAGACTAATCAACCAAACAAGGGAATGCTTGGAAACAATGCAGTTCTTAGTCATTGTTAGTGGGGTTCCTAAGGGATTCTTTGGAGCAGACAAGGGCAATATACAAGGAGATCTATTATCATCATACTTATTCATTATTTTTGTTGAATTTTTGGGCAAGAATTTCCTCAACTTTGTTAGCTATGGGTGAAGTCAAGTGGTTAAGGGGGTTATTGCACAAAGATGGGGAACCAAAAAGGGGGTATAAGATGCCACTTTTTTTTTTTTTTTTTCTGAAATTAAAAAAATTTGAACTTAGACAAGAAATTGAAGATAGTTTTACTCAAAATTTGATGATGCAACAAGAACAAGAGTTGTAGTGCTCTAAATTTAATTTGTAAACTACTAATTAATTTTGAAAATGGTGGAGATTAAGGCCCTACAAAAGGGGGAGCTGAAAAAGTGGCCCTATTTTTTGTGAAAAAACATAATATAGCGTCTGGTGTGCTCCCCCTAAAATGTTAAATTTTTTTTATAATATTTTTTCAATCACTCTAGTGAGAAGATATCTAACACAACATAGTTTATCTGAGAATTTTCTATTAATTTTTTGACGAACGTATGATTTTTTTATGAATTTCCAAAGTGGAGACATTTTGAAAACGTGAAATTTGAGCATGCTCCCCTAGAAATCACTAAAAACTAATAAAAAATCATTTTATAAAAAAATTTGTGTAAAATGGAGTCTAGTTTCTTAAAAAGTAAATTGTTTAAAATTTGACAAATGAGCCAAAATCTATGCCCAAAATAATACACGTTGGTTTTTGACAAAAATCAAACATACTTACAAAAAAAATTAGAGATGAAAATATTTTAACATAATCAAAATTCAAAATAAATTATATGGTTAGATAGCTAACAGGGCATTCTATAACATCTTGTTGTTTGATTTTGTTATTGTTGAACCATGTGAGAACTTGATGGAAGCACAAAAGAAAAAATGGGAATTTTTTGTATGGTTGCTGGAAAAAACGTCTCAAACACATTTGAATTGATGAACTACAACTGATTTGAATACATTGTATAACTTAAAGATCTGTGATTTTAGATCACTGAGTTGCTAATTAGATATGTAAGATGATTAAATCAGTAATATGTTGTCATTGATGTCAACTAGTTTTGATAGTACTTATCTTGTAAGTTACTATACCCAAACATCTATAGAAGAAGAAGAAAAGAGATGAAGAAAAAAATATATCTACATGAGAAAGATGGAGATGACAGATAAGGATAAGGAATACATTGGGTAACTTATGAATGATTCTATGACCTTATGTTATTGACTTGATTATGTTGCATTCATCTATGATGAAGGATAGAGAAAAATGCACAAAGCAGTGTTGTCGGTTATATAATCATTTCAGTATACACTAACATAGTGTAGTGTATACCGATCACGGTACAAACTGAGCTTGTGTTCACCAACACATTTCTTTGTTAACCGAGCAGAAGAACAGAACTAAATGACTAGTTTAGCCGATGGAAGTTGATGAGCTATAAAGTACCTCGAAATCAAAGATGAAGATAATGTTTGTTACAAAGATCAATGACTAACATAATTCGAAGAAGATCTAATGGATTTAAACAAAACATGTTACTAACACATCAGCCGAGGAAGGTTTAAGCAAAAAAATCAACAAAGGAGATTAAGCGGCAAAATCTGATGGATGGAATTAACATGGTTTACTCATCTATTTAGGAGATTAGGATTTCATGATGAAATCATGCTGGAAGAAGGAGACTGTAGAGATATCATGTGAACAAGCTTCATGCATGCCTGATCAGACTGGTTAAGGAGAACCAAATTGCAGAGATTACCGAGCATTAGAAAGCTATTACTAAGCGACATTAAGTTACTCAATATTGATAGAAATAGAATTGATATATTGATCAGAGGATTTGAATGAGCTTTAAAACATAGATCTGATAATCTTCAATTGAAGTTGTGTTGTAATCAGATCAACTACTGTTACATTTTAACCATTGTAAACAAAGAAATCTTTTAACAGAGTGGACTAGAAAGTCTTGTAATGTCATTCATAGAGTGTACATTTGTTATCCTGTCAACCCTATAGTGAATAATGGTTGGATGATAACGTGTGGTCTAAAATCCTCTAACAAGGTCACACCTCACAATGTGTTTGTAACCTTTAATAGGGTTGGGTCTTCACCGACCTCACTTCAGAAGAGTGAACAAGTTTTGGGTTGCCGGTCCCAGGTGATTTTTCCCTTCATAGGGTTTCCACGTTAAATCTCTTATGTTATGTGTTGATTGTGATGATTTTTTGATTCATACTTTGCATGTTGCATATTGGATTTGATCGGTAATCATTATATGTTATTAATTGGTAATCGGTAAAAGCATAGATAGAATACTATTTTAGTTTACCGAGCTGCAAAAGTTTTAGTAAATTGTTTTTGGATATACATTTTGTGATTGGGATGGTGGATAACTGATTCACCCCCCTCTCAATTATTCTAACAATTGGTATCAGAGCGTTGGTTGCTTGGAACAGAGTTTTAAGGACTTCAGCACAAAGATCTCAAAATGTATAAGAGGGAAGTGCCAAAGCTGAACAAAGATAACTTCACAGTATGGCAAAGCCGAATGAAGCTGCATATATCTGAAATTGGGAATTTTTCCCTTACACTAATGATGAATGGCTACATTGCACTGCCCACTAGTCCCTTGACCCTTGATCAACTGAGAGACAAGCATGAACATAATGTTACTATGATGGATATTTCTTCTGCCTGTACCGATGCTGAATTTGAATATATTAAGAATTGCACTACTACTAAAGGTATGTGGGATAAACTTGCTCAAGTTTATAGTGGTGATGTGAATGTCAAAAGAGCCAAAGTTGAAGGCTTAAGGGGTAGATTCGATGATATGAAGATGAATGAAGCTGAAAATATTATGCTGTACACAAATGCACTAAAAGAGGCAGTACATGCTATTAGAGCATCTGATGGTGTTATTGACGAAGAGACATTGGTAAGAAAAGTTCTCAGAACCTTATTGCCAGTTTATGCAATCAGAATATCTGCAATTCATGAAACAAGGTCTGCATCTGGTAACAACCTTACTCTTGATAATCTGATTGGTAAGATTACAACCTTTGAACTGAATAACTTTGATAATAGTGTTGTACCATCTGTTGAATATGCTTTTATGTCTTCTCTAAAGATTGGTAAGTCTAGTAGCAGAAATAAGAATGATGATAGTGATAGCAATACTGATGATGAGCTTGATGAACTTGAAGCTCTTATGACCAGAAGGTTACCTAAAGGTAAAGGAAGGTATAGAGGTAAATTGCCTTTAGCATGCTTTAATTGTAAAGAGGTTGGTCATATTGCTGCTAGATGTACACATAGGAAAGATGATGATAGAAACAAAGACCGATCTGGTGAAGGAAGCTATGGGAGAAGAGGCAACAGAAGTTACCGACACTACAATAGAGACAGCCAAGAAAATAATGACAAAGGAAAGAAGGTGTGCTACATTGCAGAAGAAGATGTCACCGATACCAACACTGATGAAGATGTGGAGGTAGTATTTGTTGCAATGAAGGATGAATCAGAAGAGGATGAAAGGTATGTAGAGACAATACTTATCTCTAAGGTTAATAATAATGATACATGGATTATAGATAGTGGCTGTACACATCACATGACTGGTGATGAAGAGAAATTTGATCATCTTGAAGAACACAATGGAGGATCTGTTAGAATGGGTAATGATGCACCTTGTATGGTTAGAGGAAAAGGATCCTTGATGATAAATGATAAAATAAGATGTGATAATGCTTATTGGGTAAAATGTCTAGACTATAATTTGCTAAGTGTGGTACAACTGAACAATTCAGGCCACCGAGTTTCTTTTGAGAGCAAGAAAGTGAAGATATATGATGATGAAGGAAGACTTATTGGAATTGGAACACAATCAAGAGGTAATCTATTTTATCTTAATAATGATCAGTCTTCCTATTTAATAATGAAAGATGAAGATGCATGGTTGTGGCATAAGAGGTTATGTCATGTGAATTTTTATAACATGATTAAGATCAGTAAAAAGAAAAAGGTTAGAGATCCGCCTAACTTATCTAAGCCTGATCATGTTATGTGTTATGAATTTTAGAAAGGTAAAATGACAAAATCTAGTTTCAAAAGCAAGGATTATTCAACAAAAAAATTACTTGAGTTAGTGCATACTGACCTATGTGGTCCTATGAGAACTCAAAGTTACTATGGAGACAAATAATTTATTCTTTTTTTTGATAATTATACTAGATTAATGAGAGTCATGATCTTGAAAGAAAAATCTGAGGCATTTAAGATGTTCAAGTGGTATAAAGAAAAAGTTGAGAAAGAGACTGGTAAAGAATTGAAATGCTTAAGATCTAGCCGAGGTGGTGAATTTATTTTTGATGAATTTATTAACTTTTGTAATGAGCATGGTATTAAAAGATAGGTCTCTGCACCAAGGACACCACAACAAAATGGAATAGCTGAAAGGAGGAATATGTCAATCGTTGACTGTGCAAGGACACTAATTTTACAAAAGAATGTTGCTCAGACATACTGGAGAAAAGCTATTAGCACAGTTGTTTATGTTCTAAACCGAGTACAACTAAAGAAGGACACTAATAAGACACCCTATGAGTTATGGTTTGGTCATAAACCCACTGTAAGTTATTTTGGGATTTTTGGAAGTAAATGCTTTATTCTGAAAGATGAAAGAAATGGGAAGTTTGACTCAAAAGATGATGAAAGGATATTTCTAGGATATTCCACTAAAAGTAAAGCATACAAGTGTCCTAACAAAGTAACTAATAAAATGATTGAAAGTACTAATGTTCGAGTTGATGAGTTTGATGATAAGAATGCAGAGGAAAGCACAAAAGAACCAAAAGACTATGATAGATTAAGTTACATTGAACAACCAAAGTACCTACCGATGCGGCAGAAAGTGACAACGGGTCCGTAGGAAAACAATACCGAGGAACAAGAAAAAGAAACCGACGAGACGGAAGCACCCACCAAGCAAGCAAATGAACCTGCACAGGATGAACAAGAAAGATGAAATTAGATACTGGCAAGTTTTGGCAGAAGACATCATCCTGAGACACAAATCATTGGAAACAGACAAGCTGGCATGCAAACAAGAAGTAAAGCAAGACAAGGTAAATGTCTAGTTTGTGAATATGAACCGAAGAATGTAAAAGTTGCATTAGAAAATGATGAATGGGTTAATGCAATGAAAGAGGAAATAGAATAGATAGAGAAGAACAAAACTTGGAGTTTAGTACCCAGACCTAAGGACAAGAATGTTATCGGTACTAAGTGGATATTCAGAAACAAGCTTAATGAGAATGGAGAGGTAAAAAGGACCAAAGCTAGATTAGTATGCAAGGGATATGCACAGGAGGAAGGAATAGATTATGGTGAAATCTTTACACCTGTTGCTAGGTTAGAAGAAGTCAGAATGTTACTTGCATATGCTGCACACAAAAAGTTCAAAGTTTACCAAATGGGTGTCAAATGAGCTTTTTTGAATGGGATACTTGAAGAAGAAGTCTACATAGAACAACCTGAAGGGTTCGTTGATCCAGAAAACAAAGATATGGTATGTAGATTATATAAAGCTTTATATGGTTTGAAGAAAGCACTAAGAGCCTGGTATGAGAGGCTACATAACTATTTACTGAGTATTGGATTTGTTAGAACAAGTGAGAACAGTAATCTGTACATGAAAGGAAATTTTGATGATACTATCTTGATTGCTGAGATATTTGTGGATGACATAATATTTGGAGGACAAGATCAAATCTGTAAGTCATTTACTGATGAAATGAGAAATGAATTTGAAATGTCTATGTTTAGAGAGATTAAGTTCTTTCTAGGCTTACAAGTGATTCAACAAAATGATGGTATATTCATCACACAATCTAAATATATAAAGGAAGTCTTGAAGACATTTGGCATGGAAGATGCTAAACCTGTGGGAACATCGATGGCTACTGGATGTAAAATAACTAAAGAAGATGGAACTACTGAGGTAAATCAAACATTGTACCAATCCATGATTGGTAAGTTAATGTATGTAGTTCACAGTAGACCTGATATAGCACATGCTGTTGGAATAGTTGCTATATTTTCTACAAACCCTAGAGAGTCACACATGATTGCTACAAAGAGAATCTTAAGATACCTAAAGAAAATTAAAGATTATGGACTGTGGTATCCTAAGAAAGGAAAGTTTGAATTGAAGGTATACACTGATGCTGATTGGGATGGAAATGTGGATGATAGAAAGAGTACCACTGGAGGAGAATTCTTCTTTGGTGAAAGACTTGTTACATGGACAAGTAAGAAACATGCTTGCATTTTTTAGTCTACAACTAAAGTAGAGTATGTTGCTACTACTACTAACTGTTCAAATATTGCATATATCAAGCAAGTGTTAGAAAGAATGAATGAGGTAATTGCTGAGCCGATGATTATATATTGTGATAACACTAGTGCTATTAATATTTCAAAGAATCTGGTGATGCACTCCACAACAAAGCATATATCAATTAAGTATCACCACTTAAGGGAACAAGTGCAGGAGAAGCAAGTTAAGCTAGAGTTTGTTACATCAAAAGAAGAACTTGTTGACATATTTACAAAGCCTCTACCGAAGGATACATATGAATACTTGAGGACAAGACTTGGGGTTCGTCCCCTATCTACCAGTCACTAAGGTGATCTGGAGGTTGCATCAGCCTAATCTTATCAGAAGATCATACATGTTGATGTAGCAGAGTTCACACTTTGGACTTCTATCTAAGGTTGTGAAAGGTTGGAGTACTAGAATAGATTTGCATAATAGTATACCAAGATACAAAGAATGCACTGGACAACAGAGAGTTACATGGCTACTACAGAGCTGTATGTTTATTGTTTTTTGGCATTGCTGTCAAAGGGAGAGAGATCAATATGAAGAATATGGAGCCAAAGACAAAGGGAGAGAGATACAAAAAAGGGAGCTGAAAGGATTATATCTGCAAAAGTTAGTCTGCACTTACAAATGTTTTTATGTAATGTAGTGATTAAACATATTAAGCTAGGGAGAGCTTGTACCGTTACACCATTTGTTGACATAGTTGTAGAATACATGTTTGGTATGTGTATGGCATATTTAATATTTCTTGTGTTTCCATCAATGCCAAAGGGAGAGATTGATGAACTACAACTAATTTGAATACATTGTATAACTTAAAGATCTATGATTTTAGATCACTGAGTTGCTAATTAGATATGTAAGATGATTAAATTAGTAATATGTTGTCATTGATGTCAACTAGTTTTGACAGTACTTATCTTGTAAGTTACTATACCCAAACATCTGTAGAATAAGAAGAAAAGAGATGAAGAACAGAATATATCTACATGAGAAAGATGGAGATGAAAGATAAGGAAAATGAATACATTGGGTAACTTATGAATGAGTCTATGACCTTATGTTATTGACTTGATTATGTTGCATTCATCTATGATGAAGGATAGAGAAAAATGCACAAAGAAATGTTGTCAGTTAAAGAACCATTTCATTATACACCGACGTAGTGTAGTGTATACCAATCATAGTACAAATTGAGCTTGTGTTCACCGACACATTCTTTGTTAACCGAGTAGAAGAACAGAACTAAATGACTAGTTTAGTCGATGGAAGTTGATGAGATGTAAAGTACCTCAAAATCATATATGAAGATAATGTTTGTTACAAAGATCGACGACTAACATAATTTGAAGAAGATCTAATGGATTGAAACAAAACTTGTTACTGACACATCAGCCAAGGAAGGTTTAAGCGGAAAAATCAACAAAGGAGATTAAGCAGCAAAATCTAATGGATGGAATTAAAATGGTTTACTCGTCTATTTAAGAGACTGGGATTTCAAGATGAAATCATTCTGAAAGAAGGAGATTGTAGAGATATCGCGTGAACAAGCTTCATGCATGTCTGATCAGACTGGTTAAGGAGAACCGAACTACAGAGATTACCGAGCGTCAGAAAGCTATTATCGAGTGATAGTAAGTTATTAAATATTGATAGAAATATAATTGATATATTGATTAGAGGATTTGAATGAGCTTAACATAGATCTGATAATCTACAATTGAAGTTGTGTTGTAATCAGATCAACTGCTATTACATTTTAACCATTGTAAATAGAGAAATCTCTTAACAAAGTGGACTAGAAAGTCTTGTAATATCATTCATAGAGTGTACATTTGTTATCCTGTCAACCCCATAGTGAATGCTGGTTGGAAGATAACGGGTGGTCTAAAATCCTCTAACAAGGTCACACCTCACAGTGTGTTTGTAACCTTTAATAGGGTTGGGTCTTCACCAACCTCACTTCAGAAGAGTGAACAATTTTTGGGTTTTCGGTCCCTGGTGGTTTTTCCCTTCATAGGGTTTCCATGTTAAATCTCTTGTGTTATGTGTTCATTGTGATGATTGTTTGATTCATACTTTGCATGTTGCATATTGGATTTGATCAGTAATCACTATATGTTATTAACTGGTAATAGGTAAAAGTACAAGCATAATGCTATTTTAGTTTACCGAGCTGCATAAGTTTTAGTAAATTGTTTTTGGATATACATTTTATGATTGGGACTGTGGATAACTAATTCACCCCCCTCTCAGTTATTCTAATAGTCCAAGACTTTGGATTGGATTCCCAAGGAAAATATAAGCCTTAATCTTTGTGTTTCCCAAAGAAATTAATAATTTGCATATTGTCTATGACGTGCACCATATATGGCACATGCCATATGTAAAAAATATTTTACATGTGGCATGCACAAAATGTAAAATATGAAATTTTATAGTATCAAGCCACAAGTAATCTCCTAATATGAATATATACATGAAATGTAACATTTAACTAGTATAAGTCAAATTTTAATATTTATTTTTTATTTTTTATACTTTATGTTATATCTCATGTATATATTTTCAGGACTTTTGAGAGTGGTTTAATATCTTTATGAGTTATAATATAGATTC
Organism: Chamaecyparis obtusa; assembly: GCA_027943335.1. Classification (NCBI taxonomy): domain Eukaryota; kingdom Viridiplantae; phylum Streptophyta; class Pinopsida; order Cupressales; family Cupressaceae; genus Chamaecyparis; species Chamaecyparis obtusa. The sequence continues at coordinate 784,244 of BSBK01003857.1, read as the reverse complement.
TAGATGTTTGATGATCATATCAATTTTTAGATTTAGTTAGAATTTAGCAATCAACATGCTCCTATCATATTTTCTCTCATTCTCGATATGTCACTTTCTGTATCTCCCCCAAACACTAGACCTATCTAATGGAGTGGCTTGGGATCATCATGGTAGGTTTGTCTCGACAATGGCTCTCCCTTTGGGTGTCCAGACAAACTACTATGCCAAGGCATATGGAGCCTACATGGAAATCAAAATGAATTATGATAGGGGTGCTGATAAATTATGGTTGGAGTGTGACTCTTTAAATATAATTAATTATTTAAAGGATTTATCTCCCCCTTTCTTGTCTATCTTTTCTCTCATTGAAGATAGCCAAGCTCCACTTCTTCGATTCTAATATTTTAAAATCTCACACATGTTCCAGGAAGGAAATCATGTTGTGGATAGCCTAGATAAGTTTAGAGTAAGGTCTAAGCAGTTGACGTATTGGAATAATAATTATTAAATCCCAATCAAGATCCAAATGTTAATTCACAATAATGCTGAGAAGTGTATCCCCTTCTTTAGATGTGATGGATTTGTATAAAAGAATAATTTCCATTTAAGTGTTTCTTTTAGGGTGTTTAACCTAGGTTTGTTTCTTGTTTTATACATTGGTTATGCTTAGTTATGCCCTATTTCCTTCAGAAGTGAGTGTTGGTTAAATATTTTTATGGGGGGTGACATAAATAGGAATGAACCGATGGGGTTTGAAAAATAGCAGAAGAAAGAAGCTGTATGGTTGGAGCTTTCAAAGGGATGTCTTACCCCTCATATGGAGAGGCTTCATGGGGTTGATAAACAAGTGACTGAGGACTTTGTCAAGGGTAGGAAAGAATGGATTCATGAATAGAAAAATCCAACTAAAATTTACATTATCAACTACCATACTCCTATCCACCTCAATAGAAGAGGATCCCACCTCCATAGGGGCAGTTAAGTTTGACAAAACCAGCTAGAATACCACCATCTAATTCAATCCAATTTCCAAGAAGCCAACAATAGTGAAAATCCACATGTAGCACCACCCCACCTCTCTCTAAAAGAAAATCTCCCCCTCTATAGAAGCTACCTCAACCTCAATAGGAGCATTGAAAGAGGAAGAAAGTGACGAAATTAGGCAAACTCACAAAGTATAAATTGTCAGAAACCCTACCTCAATAGGGGGAAACCCTACCTCTAAATGAGCCTCATGGAACCTAAACCAAAGAGATGATAAAAGATCCCACAATAGAAAGAAGATCAAACAAGATTGAGCTTAAACTAAGGCCAACATAGATCCAAAAAATAAAAAATCCCCTAACCAAAAATTAGCAAAGGAGAGCATAGGCCCTTGAAAACTAGTAGCGATTCACTCACCACAAACAAAAAAATGATCGATGTAGAAAAAATGAACCACCAACTCTAGCCCTCCACCAAGCCACACAAAACCCTTAGAACAAGGGAATGTTAAAGAAAGAGAAAGGATCAAACAAAAATCCCACCTAGAATAAAATTTGGCAACCCTAACCAAAGCTAAGGGGGAACTAACACCAATGACCAAATAAAGCCTTGCATAGCTGTTAAGGTTTTAGGATTGTTGCAAATGTAGGAGCAGAATTTGATTGAATGTGTTTTCCAAATGCAAAAATCTCTTGCCTTTATATTGAGAATGAGCCAAGAAGAGATGTGTGTTAGGAATGAATTTTGGATGTTGGCAGTCATTCTGTAGCAGTTGTTGTTGCATTCATGACTATGATTGTCATTGATGTCAACATAGTGATCTTCTAGAGACTAGCAGAGAAGCATACCGTGTTTTGATTAGTGCACGTGGGATATTGTAGTTGGAGCTATGCGATGTTGAGGTTATATTCTTTGATATGTTATTTGTCTATGGTTAAGAGTAGAGATAGAAATTCATTTATTCATAGAAGTTATGAGCATTTTGGTGGAAGCAGTACTCAGGCAGTGTTCTTGAGTAGCGGTTTGTGGAAATCGGATGATATCTCCTAATCGGAATGAAATCTGATTTTTCATAGTTAAAGGGAAGGTTGAGACACATTGATAGTGATGTGGTTCATAGCACAAAATTCAAGGTCACACGAGTGAAGAGTTATTACATCTGGAAGCTGACAGTTTTGTGTAATTTTGATGTAGCGTGTGGAAACTTTTATTTTGTATTTGTGTGCCGGCTCATTTGTAATTATTTGAGTGTGGTATAAAGGAAGGAATATTTTTCTTTATTGAATGTACTATGGTAGTAATGTGAAAGAAGTGTGAGCATGGTATGGTTGAATGTGAATGTAAGCATGAAGTGAAGAAAATAGCTAATAAAGTTGTGAAAGTGAAATTGTGAAGGAAGACATGCGAAGTACAGAGATCTGGAATTGAGATCTGGTGTAGTAGTGAGTGCGGTTTGGCACAGTAAGGAGGTAACATATTTCATATTATTTTGTTGAATAATATTAAGTTCATTTGGACAGTGTGTTCAATGATCTTACCTTGAATCTATTTGGGTAGTGGGTCCTTCTGTCTTCCATAACTCCTAAAAGGGTTAGAATCTTTTAACAGGGATTCAAAATCTCTTAATAGGGATTCATATGTACTGAATGTATTTCATAAGACTCCTAACAGAGTCCATCCTTCCATAAAGAATATTTATATTAGTGCATCTTTTGTGGGCATCATTCCCACTGGGGTTTACTCTTTGATCAAGAGGTTCCCTAGTCAACATATCTTGTGTTATTGTTTCATTATGTATGAATATCTTTCTATGGTTGGTAATTACATTGCTTACATGGTTAAATTCTATTGAGGTTGATAAAGGTTATAATTATCTGATAACTAATTCACACCCCCTCTCAGTTATCTTGGTGGACTTTACTTTCTAACAATTGGTATCAGAGTGACAAGTCCTTGAAAGAAAAGTTTAACAGCTTAAGGAGAGCCATGGTGAATTTCAGGAAAGAAAGCCCTAAGTTTGATGGAGTAAATTTTGACAGCTGGAAAGAGAAGATAAAGACACATCTACTATGTTTAGGACTAGATTATTGGTTGATTACAAAGAATGAGAAGACTATCATTGGAGAAGATAATCTTGAGACGGGATCTAAAGATGAGCTAGATATATTCATGTGTAACATACTTGCAAGAGAAGCACTTTTGACAGCACTTTCAGAGAATGAATATAGTCAGAAATTGTTGCAAGAATAAAAGCTTATGGAGGAACAAAGACAGAGAATGAAGTGATATGGAAAATTTTGAAGACATTGACTCCTGTATTTAAGCAGACAACATAGATGATTGAACAAGTTATACCTTGTACTACAAACTTTACAAGAGATACTCTTCTTGAAAGATTGGAAGCAGCAGAAATGAACCTGAGGGTATCAAGAGACTTATCTAGAATGGAGACAACATTTAGTGTTCTTAATATTCATCCTACTTTGTCAAGAAGTACCAATGTGAGTGGAGATTATGCCAATAGTAGCAGATCTAGAAATGAAGAAGATAAGAAGATTGAAGAAGGTATTTCCTTACTTGTGAAAAGAGAACCAGATGGTAAGAAATTTTTTAAATGTTAGACTTGTCAAGAATATGGTCATTTTGCATCTAAATTTCCTAAGAGAGTTAAGAAGTACAGAAATAATTTCAAGCTTAGAAGATCTAAGGAATGTTATTATGCTAATGATGAAGATCTTGAGGCTAGTATAGAAAGAACTTTGAGTGAAAGTGATATTGAGATTAATGATGAAATAGGATTTGTAGAAATTAAAGAAGAGAATTCTGAATCTGATGTTAAGGAAGAAAAAATATTAGTTTCCCAAGTTGAAAAGAAAGCTGATTGGATTATAGACAGTGGTTGTTCACATCATATGACTGGTGACATGAAGAAGTTCATAAAGTTTAACAACTATGATGGAGGAATTGTTAGAGTTGGTAACAATGCACCTTGTTTGATTAAAGGTATAGGATCTATTACTCTTGATGGAAAGACTAATACTAATGATGTTTACTTTGTTGATGGATTGAAACATAATATTTTGAGTGTTGGACAGTTAGTGGATAAGGGATATCAAGTTTGGTTTACTGGGAAAACTTGTGTGATAAAGGATAAAGATGGAAATCTGATTGGAATTGGATCTAGAATCAGAGGTAATGTATTTCAATTGAATCCTACTGAGATGACATATTTGATTACTAAAATTGATGACAGTTGGTTGTGGCATAGAAGGTTTTGTCATATAAACTTTGATAACATTGAGAAAGTGAGTACTACACTTGCAGTAAGGGATTTGCCTAAAATTATGAAGCCTACTAACATGATTTGCAAAGAATGTGTGATGGCTAAGCAAAAGAGAAGTTTATTTCCTAGTAATAAGTTCACATCGGCAGAGAAGTTGGAGATTGTTCATACAGACTTGAGCGGTCCTACCAGGACTAGAGGATTCTATGGAGAAAGGTATTTATGATTCTTGTTGATGATTTTAGAAACAATGATGTGGATTGCATTTTTGAAAAAAAATTTGAAGCATTTGATAAGTTTAAGATCATTAAGAATAAAGTTGAGAATGAATCTGGAATGAAGATTAAATGTTTGAGATCTGATAGAGGTGGAGAATTTACTTCTAGAGAGTTTAACACTTTTGTGAAGTTAATGGTATTAAGAGACAGTTTTCAGCCCCTAGAACACTTGAACAAAATGGTATTGTAGAAAGAAGAAACAGGTCAGTGACTGAAGCAGCAAGAGCTATGTTATTTGAGAATGATTTGGCGAAGACATTTTGGAGAGAAGCAGTGAATACAACAGTATATACAATGAACATAGTACAAATCAGAGTAGACACAAACAAGACACCTTATGAATTATGGTTTGGACATGCACCCTCAGTTAAGTATTTTACAATTTTTGGAAGCAAATGTTATATAAAGAGAGATGATGATATTGGAAAGTTTGATCCTAGAAGTGATGAAGGTATTTTTCTTGGATATTCTTTGGAGAGCAAAGCATATAGATGTTACAATAAGAGAACTAAAACTATTGTTGAAAGCACAAATGTTAAAGTTGATGAGAAGTTTAAAATTTAGGAAAGAATGCTTGACTATGAATCTGATGAAGAAGCTCATCCGCAGCCTAACATTGAAACTACTAAATTATTCTATGAGACTGACAGTGAATTATTGAATAAGAGTCCTGCAGAAGAAACCAAAGAGGAATCTAGAGAAGAATCTACAGTTGAAGCAAGATCTGTAACTATGACACTGAAAAGGTATATATCAAGACATCATCCTGTTGAACAAGTTATTGGAAGTTTGGACAGAGGAGTTCTGACTCAGAATAAGGTACATTTATGTTTGATTTCTCAAATTGAACCTAAATCTACTAGTGAAGCTTGTGAAGATGAACATTGGATTAATGCTATGAAAGAAGAACTAGATCAAATTGAAAAGAACAAGACATGGGAATTGGTCCCTAGACCTAAAGACAAGAATGTGATTGGAACTAAATGGGTATTCAGAAACAAGATGAATGAACAAGGAGAAGTAGTAAGAAATAAAGCAAGATTAGTTTGTAAAGGATACTCGCAGCAAGAAGCAATTGACTATGAAGAAACTTTTGCACCTGTGGCAAGAATTGAAGTAGTAAGAATGTTCTTGGCCTATGCATCTTTTAAGAAATTCAAAGTGTATTAGATGGATGTGAAGTCAACATTTCTGAATGGAGAAATGGTAGAAGAAGTCTACATTGAGCAGCCTGAAGGTTTTCCTTTGACTCAAGAAGGAGATATGGTATGTAAATTGAAAAAAACATTATATGGACTAAAGCAAGCACCTAGAACTTGGTATGCTAGACTGGATAAGTATTTTTTGAAATTGGGATTTACTAAAGGAACAACTAATAGCAATCTGTACAAAAAATAAATTGAAAATGGTTTGTTGATTATAGTTATTTTTGTTGATGACATTATCTTTGGAGGAGAAGATGAAGCTAGTGACAAATTTGCTGATGAAATGAAGACTGAATTTGAAATGAGTATGATTGGTGAGATGAAATATTTTTTGGGATTATAGATAACACAAAACAGTGATGGTATCTTTGTATGTCAAAAAAAGTACTTGAATGATTTGCTAAAAAGATTTGGAGTGGAGAACTGTAAACTAGTTGGAACACCTATGGTTACAAGATATAAACTATCTAGCAAAGATGAAACACCGACAGTTGAGCAGAAGAAATACAGATCCATGATTAGAGGATTGTAGTACTTAACACATACTAGACCAGATATACAACATTCAGTTGGAATGGTAGCAAGATTTCAAGCTGAACCTAGAGAGTCACATTATGCAGCAGTAAAGAGGATATTGAGATATTTAAGAGGTACAATGGACTATGGATTGTGGTATGGAAAATCTGATGATTTTACCCTATGTGCATATACAGATGCTAATTGGGGAGGTAGTGTTGATGACAATAAAAGCACCAATAGTGGAGCCTTTTTTCTTGGAGGAAGATTAGTTTCTTGGCTAAGCAAGAAGCATAATTGTATTTCATAGAGCATAGCAGAAGAAGAGTATGTAGCAGTAGCAAACAATTGTAACTAGATAATTTGGATAAAGCCGATGCTGAAGGATATTGGAATTAGGTTTTTTGAGCCTGTTGTCATACATTGTGACAACACTAGTACAGTTAGTATGTCTAAGAATCCTGGTTTACATTCTAAGACTAAGCATATAGAGATCAAGTATCATGTTGTAAGAGAGAAAGCTGCTGAAAAAGAAGTCAGACTAGAGTACATAAGCACAAAGGAACATATAGCAGACATATTTACAAAGCCTTTGCCTAAGGATACATTTGAGTATCTGAGAAGTATGCTTGGGGTTATGCCCCAGCCTACTTTTGAGTAATGATGCAGTTGGTTGCATCCATCCAGTGGTATATCAGCCCTATCTTTCTTCTGGATTGGATGTTGGCACTTCCTCTATGGGGGAGTATGTGAGCCAAGTCATGAGGACTCTTGTGAATGTATTTTTTGAATAGTGTCTATTAACATTGATTTGTTGACATAGTGATGAAATTTCTATCATTGATGTCAATGGGGGAGAAGTGTACATGAAAAATCACTTGTACCATCTGTTGGAGAGAACTGAATAGGATAGCGAAGCAAGATTTGAAATATTTGTCAGAGCAGCAGTATTGGATTTTTGAAACATTGGATGTTTTTCATCTATGTTGCCATCAATGCCAATGGGGGAGATTGTTAGGAATGAATGCTAGATGTTGGCAGTCATTCTATAGCAGTTGTTGTTGCATTCATGACTATGATTGTCATTGATGTCAACACAGTGATCTTCTAGAGACTAGCAGAGAAGCAGACACTATTTTGATTAGCACACATGGGATATTGTAGTTGGAGCTATGCGATGTTGAGGTTATATTCTTTGATATGTTATTTGTCTATGGTTAAGAGTGCAGACAAAAATTCATTTATTCATAGAAGTTATGAGCATTTTGGTGGAAGCAGTATTCAGGCAGTGTTCCTGAGTAGCGGTTTGTGGAAATCGGATGATATCTCCTAATCGAGATTGAATCTGGTTTTGCATAGTTGAAGGGAAGGTTGAGACACATTGATAGTGACGTGGTTCATAGTGAAAAATTTGAGGTCGCACAAGTGAAGAGTTATTACATCTGGAAGCTAACAGTTTTGTGTAATTTTGATGTAGCGTGTGGAAACTTTTATTTTGTATTTGTGTGGCGACTCATTTGCAATTATTTGAGTGTGGTATAAAGGAAGAAATGTTTTTCTTTATTGAATGTAGTGTGGTAGTAATGTGAAATAAGTTTGAGCATGGTATGGTTGAATGTGAATGTAAGCATGAAGTGAAGAAAAGAGCTAATAAAGTTGTGAAAGCGAAATTGTGAAGGAAGACATGCGAAGTACAGAGATCTGGAATTGAGATCTGGTGTAGCAGTGAGTGTGGTTTGGCATAGTAAGGAGGTAACATATTTCATATTATTTTTTTGAATAATATTAAGATCATTTGGACAGTGTGTTCAATGATCTTACCTTGAAGCTGTTTGGGCAGTGGGTTCTTCTGTCTTCCATAACTCCTAATAGGGTTAGGATCTTTTAACAGGAATTCAAAATATCCTAATAGGGATTTATATGTACTGAATGTATTTCATAAGACTCCTAACAGAGTCCATCCTTTCACAAGGAATATTTATATTAGTGCATCTTTTGTGGGCATCATTCCCACCGGGGTTTACTCTTTGATCGAGAGGTTCCCTAGTCAACATATCTTGTGTTATTGTGTCATTGTGTATGAATATCTTTCTATGGTTGGTAATTACATTGCTTACATGGTTAAATGTTGTTGAAGTTGATAAAGGTTATAATTATCTGATAATTGATTCACCCCCCCCTCTCAGTTATCTTGGTGGACTTTACTTTCTAACAACGTGTCCCTTCATGAGACATGTCTATTCATAATTATGTAATTAATATAATGACAATTATGATTATATATATATATATAATATCTCTTGAGTATTATATTAATTTATCTAATATTTACATTATATATATATTTAAGTATATATATACATATCATATATAGTAAATATATATATACATATCTTCACTAGTATTGACTCATAGTGTTTATCTGACTGAAGCTACAAAACATCAACACTCCCTATTAGCCAAGGAAGATATACACAAGAATACATATTACCTCAACGTAATATAGCAATAGATCAAAAGATTTCCATTATTTGATATATTGAGTATTGGCCTATCAAAATGTCAACACACAACATTCACCAAATACTCCGAGTATTGGCCTATCAGAACATCAGCATATTGTTAGAAATAGGGAATACTGAGAGGGGGGGTGAATCAATATTCTAAAAACTTTATATTTTGTAGAATTATGGATATAACAGATTATCTTTATACATGCATAACATAAGAAGCTAAACAATATGCATAGCAATGGAAATAAAAAACTCATAACACATGATATGTTCTCGAGGAAACCCTGGCCAAGGGAAAACCCCGGTGGGGATGGTACCCACAAAGATCCACTAATCAAAAGTATCTTGTTAAGGATGTTGACCCTATTAGGAGTCTATTACAAGCATATAGTGTATCAGTCCTGATTAAGGGACTATAGGCCTTGTTAGAAGCCTCAACCCTATTAGGAGTTGTCAATACAAAATTTGATTACCAGATGAGCCCACTGCCCAAACAAATAATGTACAATGTATACTTATTACAAAAATGGATTAAGGTATATAACCTTATGATTCTTACATCAATATCTTTTCACTGCTCTTACATTCGCATCATATCATTACAATATTACCACATATCTCTCTTCTTCTTACAATTACATATTACATATATACAAGTTATTAAGGATAATAAATTTACATGGTCAGCTTCCATATATCTTTATCCAAGAGTTAACATCTAGGATTTCATCCCTTTATATTGTTAATTCATTATTTTGATAAACAAAATAATCCCTTAACTCTTTACCAATTCTACCTTCAAGTTATGTCCTATCGGCTTAACACTGTCTTCGGTAAAACTGTCATAACTAATTCCGTACATGCCGTACTGACTTGCACTATGAGATGGGTCATCATTAGTCATCATAGAGTCTATCTTCAAGTGCACAAGCACTGAAATTACTCCAGTCAATGTTGCAAACAAAAACTGTGTCTTGGTGCACTGGTGAAAACACTGTCTTACACTTAGACAAATTTGCAATGCGCTCTGCTATACTTGCTCTCAGACCTGTGTGATCTTCATATGGATCATATGTTTCCATAATGAAAACATCTATGTACTCACTTTAGCCAAATTGCCAACAATCTCCCCTTTGTCATTGGTGGCAACATATGAGAAAATTGGCTAAGTGTACAAGTCAAAATCTCAAAATTGTATCAAAATTGTGGCCATAGTATAGAATATGTATACTATCCTTATAACTCCTCAAAATATAAACTCTAATACAATGCTCCCCCTAAGAGTATCAATCCTTATCAAATATATCAATTTTCTGCTCTAATATCTCTCCCCCTTTGACAACAATGACAAAATAAGGTAGGGAGGATTACCAAAATTGTATCCCAAAAATAGTATACCTTCATTTTCTTATGGTAGGCTTGCAACACAATCTGCAAAATCAGATTTCATAGCTTCTATCTCCTTTTTCAATGAATTCTTGATGGAATCTGCCACATTGAGTAATGTGCTCAATCTATAAGCTGCTATTTGACAAGATTGGAGGTTGTCAAATTTTAATTTCAGAAAGCATGTCTTAGCTATAAGACATTCTTCTAACTGCTCTTCACTGATACTCAACTTCATAGAGATGTGTTCTCTCAAAAGAGTGAGTCTCCTCATTTTTCTGTTCCTCTCATCTTGCAATATTCTTATTTCATCATAAAGCTTTCAAACTTTCTTTTCAGCATCACATACCTTCATATTAGGTCTAGAAAGAAGGTTACATTCATTCTGAATCTCAGCTTCCTTCAACTTGATCTTCTATTCCTCTTCGGCTGTCAAAATCTCTGGTTTTGTACATTGTATGTATAATGATTTTCCTGTCTCTAAATGTTTCCTCAAGTTCTTGATACAAATATCAAGACTGCTAATATCATTCTTGATATTTTGGCTGATGTTCAAAAGCATTTCAGCTTCATAAGCTGCTTGAGCTCTCACTTTTGCAATATCAGATAGTTTAGTGAATTCATTGTCAAAAGTGCTCATTACCTTCTTAGCTTTCTCCAAAGGGTCTGCCTCTGTGATTTGTGTAGTTACAATGCTTTGTAACTTCTCAGTAAGGTCCTTCAGACTCCCTTTAAGATTCTTCACTTTCTTTTTCTTGCCAATGATTTTATTTAAAGAAGTGATCAGTTCCATCTGATCATCATCATGAACTTCCTTTTCTAAATCTTCAAACAAAGATCCAATTTCTTTCTTCTTTTCAGTCTCAGGAGTAAGATTGATGTCTTCTATGGTAGGAATGGGTGATTCAATCTCAGTCTCCTTAGGTTCTTCACTGATAGATTGAGTCTACTCTGCTTCTTCAGTTCTATCTGGTTCATCAAGAGCCGAATTGTCAACAATGTTTGCTAAGTTCTTGAATACATTGTCATCAGTATCCAAGGTGACCTTAGTACCTTCTATATTCATAGTTTCATCTTCAATGTTAATAGCTGAAGGAGAAGGAATATCCTCTTGTTCAGCTTCAACTGCTTGCTTTGCTGCAACTGATGGCTCTCCAACATTTTCAGCCATGACCTTGATTATTGCCTGCTCTGTATCTGAATTAACTTCTTCATATCTGCCTCCCATAATCAAAATGGTTCTCCTTTTGGTTCTCAAATGGGTGCTTAAGGCCTTCAATATTTGCTCCAAGTGTTCATCATCTCTCACATCACAAAGCTTCTTCACAAGATTCTTTTTGATATTAGTGTCTTCTTCAATTGCTCTCTGCTTTCTATTTAGCAGTTTGATATACATCTCATTAGGTATTTGACCTTGAATAGAATCAAATTTCTTGTCTGCCAAAATCACATGCTTCACAATAGCATTCTCCAAATTAAGTCTATCTGAATAATCATAAAGACTGTAGTACTTAGTAAAGTCTCCATTTTCAATAATATGCTCATTAAACTTTTCAACTTTAGGTTTCCAAGCTTTCTTCTTAACCAAAGTAGTGTCATCATCTTTTATTTCTACAATTTCTCTTGGTACTGGTTGAACTAAAGTCTTCTATCTCTTTCCTGGTCTAGTAGCAATTTCTTTCATTCTCTTGCTAGCTATGGAGGAAGTGGATCTAGTTGTTACTTGTTCCTTTTCTGGTTCCTCTACTTTCACCTTGACTTGTGTAGGTTCTTGATGTATTGCACTGGATGACAAGGGTGGTACAATCAAGACTTCTTTTTGTCCAATATCCCTGATTGCTGTTGCTGTCTATTTTTCTATTAAGAATTCTTGTTTTGACATTCCTGTATCTTTTAGTATTCTCCTGATAGTGCTGCCAACTCTCTTCTTAGATTGCTTCTCTTCAGTTATAGCTTTTGCCGAGTTGAAGTTCTCTTCAAAAGTTCCAAATCTACTGCACTGAGTGTCCAATTTACATTTAAGTAATCTGCCAACATATTATTCTGTTTCAGCCTCAGATATCTCATAGCCAAGAGGGTCTATGAACTCAATTCTAGGTTCCACTACTTCAATATAGGTAAAGTCAGTGTCAACCATGAAACATATATCATTTTTATACTTCTTCACAAGTGACTGTGGAATTCTTGATCTGCTAGTTACCATTTTCTAAAATGTCTTCATTAGTAACATAGCACTCTCATTTACTTTGTCAATAACATGTCTCAAATATACTTTATTTATCCTTTCCATAGCAGTTTTTCCATCATTCCAATCATCTTCAATGGTGTATGGAAATCTTCTCAATGAGTGGAAAAACATGTATGTGATTAAGGATGAAAATCTAAATTGTGCATACTTAGATTTCTTAATCTTCTCCAAGTTTTCAAACAATTGAATTCTCAGAATTTCACACATATCAATTGGCACCTTGTCAACACACATTAAATAGGCAATATGTACCATTCCAGCTACCATATCATCTTCTCTAGAATTTGCACAAAACTTATTTGTTAGGTACTTGCACAAATATCTAACATCATGTTGTTTGATCTTGCTAATCACAATTCCTCTACCATTGTAGGATGAACCTATGTTGTCTATGACTATTTTTCTCAAATTTTTCTCATTTAAAGGAATAGCACCAACTTTAGATAAACCTGTGGCTTCATGAATCAAGTCAGCTATAATGTCTATCACTCTATCCTCTAGCCAAAACTTTCCATTGTGAATTCTACTCAAAATAATCTTAGTGCATTCTTCATTGTCAAATTCATACTTCAAAGCATACTGAACAATCTCATTATCTTTCAAATTTTCATATCCTTGTTTCAATGACATATCATGGTTGTAAATCTTCTGATATTCATTGGTAAAATCACTATCACTGACAGTTTCTAACTTGCATCCAAGATAACTTCTCACATTTTCTAAATGCAAAACTCCGTCTGGTACGGATGATAATGCTAACCTAGGATCATCTTCTTCCAAGGGTTCTACTGGTTCCCTCTTCATTCTAGGTCTATTCTTATCTCTGAAATTGTGAATTAAGGATACATCCATGACTAATTTAAATTCCTTATACCGATTCAAAGATCTGCCAAGATAAATACCTCAAGTTCATGATTTTAGGGCTTTCGTAGATTCGGTGCTCAAATCTTTCACCAAATCACTGCAAAATGTTTCCAATCTCTGTTGTTTTCTCTCCTAAACACTTCAATTCACTTTGATAATCAAATAACATTAATCATAACCTTTTATTACTTCAATCTTACTTAGATCTGACATCGTATTCAATTCTTTTGCTGCTTCTTTCCAAAAAGTTGTTCCTGCTATCCTACAAAACTTAAAACTTCTTGCAATCTCTCAAAACATAATATTTTCTTTTGCGCTCTTAACCATAGCATTAGTACATCATAAAATACCTTACATTAACTGCGCAAGACTTAATTCATCGAAAATCTACTTCTACACTAATTCTAAGTTCCTAATCAACTGCAATTTTCATAAATTAAGTGCTTTGAGTTAGGTTAGGTAAGTATTCATTCTTACCACTTGATACTTCACCTTTCTAATTACCTTCAATGTTGAATATGTTTCCTTGATCCGTGCCTTTAACAAACTTCACTTCATCTACATTACTACAACAACCTTTCTGTCTATTACCTGCATCTTCATTTCTTCTTGCATGATTTCTAGGGTTAGGGTTAGGATGAAAAACTCCATTGTTCATTCTACAAAACCTTGTTGTATGTCTAATCTTGTTACATATCTGACAAACAATTCTATTGTTCCCATAGCTTGGTCCTTGCTGATTGATTTGTGATCTGCAGTTTCTAGCAATGTGTCCAATCTTGTTGCATCTATAACATACTACTTCATTTCTTCTCTTCATATCTTCAGTAGGTCTCTTATGTGCATTGTTAGTATTCCTAAACATTCTACTACCATAATTATTCTCAATAACTTTAGGTCTTCTACATTCAATAGCTCTATGTCCAAAACCATGACAATTATAACAATAACCATTAAGAGGTTTAAATTATTTACCTGTGCAATCTCTCTTCATGTGACCAATAGTATTACAACCAAAACATCTACCTTTGAATTATCTTTGCATACCTTTGGGTGATTCTTCTTGGTTCGGTGGTTCTTCTTCTTTAGGTGGTTCTTCTCCTTTAGGTGTGTCATCAGATTTGTTGATCTCATCTGACTTCTTCTTATCTATGCTTTCAGATTCTTTCACATCTGGTTCCTTGCTTTCATCATTTGTTCTGAATATATTAAATGCAAGTCCAGTCTTATCATAGGATGGTTTTCCATAAGATACTTATTCATCGATCTTCTCACTATTTGAATATAGCCTTTCAAGTTGTTGTTTGGATTGAGTCAATTCACCTTTCTGTTGGCATTAAGCAGGATTGCCACTAGTGACAACACTTATTTGCATCCTGAGTGCAAACCGAGCAGAACAGTGCAAACCAAGCAGGATAGTGCAAACTGAGCAGGACAGTGCAAACCGAGCAGAACAGTGCAAACTGAGCAAGACAGTGCAAACTAAGTAGAACAGTGCAAACCGAGCAGGACAGTGCAAACCGAGCAGGATAGTGTAAACCGAGTAACATTATGTCTACCGAGTCACAAGTATTTACCGAGTTCAAAACTTACCGAGTGGTTAGTATGAACCGAGCCTTCACTTCTATCGAGTGCATGACGATGCCGAGTAATGCAGTGGACACCGAGTATCAAAAAGTCACCGAGTTAGTTTGCAGGAACTGTGTAACCATACTTGGGCCGACTTAGTAGCACTTATGTTTATTTGTTAAGCCGACTTTGTAATTGTAATTAATTGTTTAGACTTGTGTATAAACAATGTTGTACAAATACCAAGTAGTATGAATGTGGAATAAAAAGAAGAGATAAAAAGGTAGAACTAGTGAATTACAAAGGGCTACTATACATAAGGAGCAGCAGAGACAAATTCATCACAAAAGGTGATCAGTACATCAGCGAATCTCATTCAGCAATCCAATTGCAAAGTAAGAGATATACTATTTCATTTTAACCAGTGGATCAGTACTAAAATCCTCTAACCAGGTAGACTTAACAGTCTTTTGTAAAATCTCTTTACCGAGTACATACTTCTTTTTTAAGTTTGTAAAAATCCTTTAACATGGTGGATTTAGCAATCCTTATTGCTCCTAGCAGGGCAGATCATCAGAAGTGATCAATGTAAGCCTTAACCGACCAACTTTATACTGCAGTATTAAAGCTTTGTGGGTTTCATCCCCACCCCAGTTTTACTTTCTTTTGGAAGGTTTCTGGGTAACCAAATCTATGTGTCATTGTTGTGAATGCTTTTATGTTTCATGCTTTCTATATGCAAAAGGATAAAGTGAACTATATGTTAATACATCTGATATTGAAAAAAATTGAAGTTACTCATTCACCCTCCCCTCTCAGTAACTTGGTTAATTCTTGAATATTTCCAACAATTGGTATCAGAGCTATATTGGTTCTCAAGATAAAGCTTAACTAGCTTGAGCAAAGATCCAGGACAATGGACGTATGCAAACTGAACAAGATGATTGAAAATGAAAATCTAGATCTGGAAATGGCCATAGCTAAACTTAAAGAAACAAAAGAACATCTTTCCCAATCCCTAAGAGGAAGGAAGGAACTTGCAAATCAGATGAATGATCATAATTACATTGAAGAAAAGATTGAAGATCTTTTTCCCTCAAATAGCTCAGATGAAGCAAACAATGCTGTCAAAGAACTCCTAGAAAAGAATGGGTCTCCGCAGGAAGAAGTGAGAAAATTAAAAAGAGAACAAGAACTACACTCAACAAGATTTTGTGAGATCTTAGAACAAAGAAACAAGTTGAAAGATGAATTAGATGGAAGGAACAATGAAGTCCAAAATAAAACCCTTCAGCTAGAAAACCTAATTGATCAGATCTCCCATACAAATGAGGAAATTCTGACTCTAAGATCAAAAGTAGAAAGCACAAGAGAAGAACTAAGATCTGAAAAGCAAATCAATCTAAGATTGGTGGATGACCTAAACACTGAAAAACAAATCAATGAAAGAATGCTGAAGAACCAAGAAGACTTAAATCAGCTGCATGATCAAAATCTTCATAGGCAAAAAGGAAAAATAGGACTTGGATACAAAAGAGAAGGTGAATCTTCTAAGCAAGGTACTCAAAGGAATCAGAAACCTACTTGTAATCATTGTGGAAAAATAGGATATACTTCAAATAAATGTTGGAGCAATGAAAAAATAGAATTCAATGGAAAATGCTACAACTGCAATCAGCATGGTCACAAAGCAAATGAATGCAAGGAAAAACCAAGATTCAAAGGTAATTGTCACAAATGCAACAAACAAGGTCACAAGGCATCCGAGTGCAGATCCAAAATATTCAATCCAGCAGAACAAATTATGAAAGCAATGTTTGGATGGGATTACAACACTTGGTGTAGATGTCATTACTGTGGAGAATATGGACACATCGGCATGAACTGCATAAAACATCATCTAAGGAAAAGAGATACTACCATAAGATGTTTCAAATGCACTAAACTCGGTCATATAGCCAAAAATTGCATGAATGCTAGTGAAGTTGAAGATGGAAAGAAGAATGAAGCAACTAAGATCAGGAAACAGATGAGACAACAGTGGATTCCTAAATCTACCGAGCAAACCAGTCCAAGTAATGGAATGGGTGGCTCTACCGACTCAAACTAAATTCCCAAGAAAGCACTGGAACTGTATTCTCATAGACAAATTTCAAGCAGTTCTAGAACTGAATTAAAAGAAAGATCTAAATCGGCATACAAGATGCAATAAGATCACAGGAAGGTCGGTATCATTTTTCACCGAGCAAGGTCGGGAGCTATCTAATATGATTACCGAGCGAGGTCGGAGCAATATGAATTCTCAAGTTCACCAAGTTGCGAAGTCTTTACCAAGCAATTAATTCATAGTGGGTGACAGTCTGTCGAAATTCATTAATGACAGAGTTGTAAACAAAAGGCAAGAAATCAAACTCATTCTTCACCGCGAACTTTAGCATTTTGAGAGCAGAAAATTTCCAAAGCAATCAAGCGATTCAAATACTTTTGCGAAAAGAATTCTCTGTGAGCTACCGTGGCATCATCCAGTGCTTCAGTGAAGAAAGGAACAGAAATGATAATCCAAGGGGAATGGAGAGCACCAGATTTCAAACTCATGCCCGCAATTGCAGCAACCCTAGACCCGAATGGAGCTCAATCTCAGATTCCTCCTAAGGTACTACTTGTTAACGATATTCACAATCATTTCAATTGTGCAATTCAAGAGATGGGAAACCTAGAGCTAGATATTGTGCGTGAGGAACTGTGTGCGAATGGTGTTTTAAAACCAGAGCACAAACATCTGGAAGACAATGGATTAGTTCACATTACACATTTACCTCAAAAATTTCGGGAGAAATAGGTTAGATACATTCTCAGCCGTGTACATGAAGGCAAGATTTGGCTTGAGCAACCCATAGAGATCACTAAGAAGATGATTCACCGAATCACCGGTCTTCCCACGTTAAACAAAGTTAAATCTACCAAAACCCTAGGTTGGCCGGAGCTGGAGAAGAAAACCCTAGCCAAGTGGGATGGTAGAGGCATGAAAGTAAGCAGCAATACTGATGCTGAACTGAAGTTTGGAACACACATCATTGCTCATAAAATATACAGTTCAAGTCGGCAGAATAGTGTTCCCTGCGAAGCCATAGACCTAGCATACAAAGTGGTAAAGAATAATTTATCATTTGACCTTGCAGATTTGTTGTTAAAACAGTTTAACAAGAACATGGAAAGCATTCAAACTTCCAAAAACAATCCATTTAAGTTTGGATCTCTACTGGTCTATTTATTTTTCTATGTTCAAAAATTCTTCCCTTCCAAAGGAAAAGTAGTATGGAGAAAGGATGTGCCAATTCTTTATGAGATAAATGAATATATTTCAGAAATGGGTAAAAATTTTGAGAACATCATGGATAGTTATTTTGAGTCTTTCAAGGAGAAAATGAACGACAGATTTCGGATTCCACAGAAGTTGGTGGAGGATTATAAGGATGATATTTGTTTCATGGTGGACTATGACAAAGTATATATTCAAGCAGCCAAACCGAGGATTGTACATGTGAAACCTCTTCCTTATGAGGTAAACATTGATGAAACAAAGAATATCATTAAAGCCCTCCTTAATCAGCCTGTTGATCCCAAAGCTCCATATTTTGGGACATATGAAGAAGCAAAAGTGAGAATTGAATTAAGTATAAAGCTTCCATAGGCAGTAAATAAAGGAAAAAAGAGGATAGCCAAAATGCAAGCTATCACACCTCTAATGCTAACCGAGGGCAAAGGAGAAGACATTGAAGAAGAAGAGAAAAAGGATGAGAAAACAAAGGAACCAGAACCTGCAAAGAAGAAAGGAAAGGTATTCATCACCAAGGTACCTAAGCCTCCCACTGCCGTATTTACAAGGAGAAGTGCAAAGGGTAAGGCAGACAAAAAGGACAAAGATATAATATTCAAAAAGCCTCCTCTAACCCTTCAAGAGAAGATCAAACTTTTGAGAGAAGGATGTGGAGTAAGTAATATAAAATCTTTAAAATATGAAATAAGATCGGAAATAGAACAAAAGGAGATTGAAGATGCTGTCATTGAAAAGATGGGACAGTGGAAATACTCTCCTGACGAAATAGCCCAACAGATTCTAGGAGCTTTATTAGATCAAATAAAAATGAGATGGGCCAATGCAAGGCAAACTGTAAAAGACATATTTGATCAAACCCTGAAACAGTTAATGCCGAGCTTGAAAAATAATGAAATAAAGAAGGCATTGAAGGAGAATGAAAATAAGATGACACTGAAGTTCAATACTTGTTTAATTCTGATTAACAATATTGAATCGGTTGTGAAGAGTACAAATGCCACATGGAAGAACATATACCATCTTCACCAACTGAGTACTGAATCAGTTATAATAAAAGACATTGAAGATGACAGTGATGAACAGGAAGAAGCCACTGAGGTAGATGATATCGTGAGGATAGCGGCAGAAGTCATTGCATCACTTCCTACCTCTCCAGAAAAAGTTGCTACATCTAGCCTGGAGACATCTTCAAGCATGGTTGTGACAACTTCAACATTTGTCCAATCACCTATAGCAACAACAAAAGTAACTACCATTTCTTCTACCGAGTTGCAGTCTCCTATTTCATCAAGTTTTCCAGCAGTAAGTATTCCAGTTTTTGATTCTACAAGTGTAAATACTTCAGCTTTAAGTTCTTTAGTAGATAGTATACCATTCTTTATAGCCTGTCTACTATGTCTACTATCACTACTACTAAGGCATTAAGTACCATAATAGATAAGCCTAAGGCTCAACTGAGTATAAGATTTTTGGGCAAGAATATAGTAGTGGATATAGACCTAGATGAGGAAATAGAGATTCCAACATTGGATTTTGCAAATCTATCAGCGAATCAAATGCAAAATATAGGTGAACTCCTCCAAAGGAAAGCGAAGCAAAAGAAGCTTAAAGAGGAGAGAGACAAGGAATATAAAATCATTAAGGATGCTAAGGACATTTTGTCAGAAGCATTAGGTATTAAAGTAGACTCCTCTCAACATGTTTTGTTACAATTAGCAGAAGCGGTAAATAAGTACAATGAGGATTCATCTAGGACAGACAAGTTAGTTGAAAAAGCCGAGAAGAAATTCAACAATAAAGTGCTTGAGCACATTGCTCAGCACATAGCTATTAATCAAGCAGAATTATCTTCAGTTTTGACAAACATTGAATCTTCCTATTCGAATGTTACCTCTCTTTTGGCCAAACTATGCAATGTTTTCGAGCTCACCAAGGATGTCAAGGATAAAATGAATAAAATTGATGAGGATTTGAAGATTAGCATACAGAAGGTGCAACTTGAACCAAGTTCAAACTCTGCTCATCACATGAAAATCTCATTCCTATCAAATATGTAGTCAGAACTACTGAAAGAAGACACAAGGATCTGGTCCACACTGCTAGACATTCAGAACATGATCCTTCCCATCATGAATACAATGTATAAGCACATGGAACATTCCAAAACATTAATTCATGACATTCAGTTCTCAATAGCAGATCACATGATTGCACTCTCTGCAGAAGTCCAAATTGCAATCCAAACATGCAAGATTCTATAAGAAAATTGGGACAGAACTCTGGCACTGATAATGAAGGTACATTCTATTTTTCTATCAAATTTTGGATTCTCCATGTAAAACACTTGTATATACACCTTTGGCATTATCGTCAAAAAGGGGGAGATATGTATAGAAGAAAAAGTTAGTGCATTGAAAGGGGGAGATAATTTATAAAGCCCTATGACAAAGACAAATTTTGAAAAATCAAAATAAATCTCAGCATGGTTCATGTATATAAGTTTTGGGCAATAAGTGTTTTTGTCACTAATGCCAAAGGGGGAGATTGTTGGCATTAAGCAGGATTGCCACTAGTGACAACACTTATTTGCATCCTGAGTGCAAACCGAGTAGAACAGTGCAAACCGAGCAGGACAGTGAAAACCGAGCAAGACTGCAAACCGAGCAGGACAGTGCAAACCGAGCAGAACAGTGCAAACCGAGCAGGACAGTGCAAACCGAGCAGGACAGTGTAAACCGAGTAACATTATGTCTACCGAGTCACAAGTATTTACCGAGTGGTTAGTATGAACCGAGCCTTCACTTCTACCGAGTGCATGACGATGTCGAGTAATGCAGTGGACGTCGAGTATCAGAAAGTCACCGAGTTAGTTTGCAGGAACTGTGTAACCATACTTGAGCCGACTTAGTAGCACTTATGTTTATTTGTTAAGCCGACTTTGTAATTGTAATTAATTGTTTAGACTTGTATATAAACAATGTTGTACAAATACCAAGTAGTATGAATGTGGAATAAAAAGAAGAGATAAAAAGGTAGAACTAGTGAATTACAAAGGGCTACTATACATAAAGAGCAGCAGAGACAAATTCATCACAAAAGGTGATCAGTACATCAACGAATCTCATTCAGCAATCCAGTTGCAAAGTAAGAGATATACTGTTTCATTTTAACCAGTGAATCAGTACTAAAATCCTCTAACCAGGTAGACTTAAGTCTTTTTTAAAATCTCTTTACCAAGTACATACTTCTTTTGTAAGTTTGTAAAAATTCTTTAACATGGTGGATTTAGCAATCCTTATTGCTCCTAGCAGGGCAGATCATCAGAAGTGATCAATGTAAGCCTTAACCGACCAACTTTATACTGCAGTATTAAAGCTTTGTGGGTTTCATCCCCACCCCAGTTTTACTTTCTTTTGGAAGGTTTCTGGGTAACCAAATCTATGTGTCATTGTTGTGAATGCTTTTATGTTTCATGCTTTCTATATGCAAAAGGATAAAGTGAACTATATGTTAATACATCTGATATTGAAAAAATTTGAAGTTACTGATTCACCCCTCCCCTCTCAGTAACTTGGTTAATTCTTGAATATTTCTAACACTTTCACAATGTTATTGTATTTGTCAAGTTTTGCATGCTGCAAATTTACTTTCTCAAATTCAGATGTTACTTTGCCAAGTTTAGATTTTAATTCTTCATTCTCAACCTTCAACCTTTCATTCTCAGATGTCAGATTTGCTTCATTTCTGTCATTTCCATCTTTCAAACTAAGCTTCAGATCTTCTATCTTCAGTTCATGCTTAAGGATCACATTTTCTTTTTCTAAATTGTCATCACAATCTTCAATAAGAATTTCGGATTCCTTTTCAGATTTTAGATCTTCTATCTTGTTTTTCAGTTTCTCAATAAATTCTTTTCATCATCAGATTTCCTTTTTAGAGTGTTTCTTTCATCAGTAAGCATATCAATCTATTCAAGAGCTTCTTCAAGATTTTTTTGTGGTTGATCCATATCCATAGATATCTTACTCAAGCTGCTAGGCTTTCCTTGAATGATTCTTCTATGAGTAACTAAGCGCTGATACCAATTGTTAGAAATAGGGAGTACTAAGAGGGAGGGGTGAATCAGTATTCTACAAACTTTATATTTTGCCCAATTATGGATATAACAGATTATCTTTATATATGCATAACATAAGAAGCTAAACAATATGCATAGCAATGGAAATAAAAAACTCATAACACATGATATGTTCTCGAGGAAACCCTGGCCAAGGGAAAACCATGGTGGGGATGGTACCCACAAAGATCCACTAATCAAAAGTATCTTGTTAAGGATGTTGACCCTGTTAGGAGTCTATTACAAGCATATAGTGTATCAGTCCTGATTAAGGGACTATAGGCCTTGTTAGAAGCCTCAACCCTGTTAGGAGTTGTCAATACAAAATTTGATTACCAGATGAGCCCACTGCCCAAACAAGTAATGTACAATGTATACTTATTACAAAAATGGATTAAGGTATATAACCTTATGCTACTTGCATCAATATCTTTTCGCTACTCTTACATTCACATCATATCATTACAATATTACCACATATCTCTCTTCTTCTTACAATTACATATTACATATATACAAGTTATTAAGGATAATAACTTTACATGGTCAGATTCCATATATCTTTATCCAAGAATTAACATCTAGGATTTTATCTCTTTATATTTTTAAGTCATTATTTTGATAAACAAAATAATCCCTTAACTCTTTACCAATTCTGCCTTCAAGTTATGTCCTATCGGCTTAACATTGTCTTTGGTAAAACTGTCATAACTAATTCTGTACATGCCGTACTAACTTGCATTCTAAGATGGGTCATCATTAGTCATCATAGAGTCTATGTTCAAGTGCGCAAGCACTGAACTTACTCCAGTCAACGTTGCAAATAAAAACTATGTCCTGGTGCACTGGTGAAAACACTGTCTTACACTTAGACAAATTTGCAATGCGCTCTGCTATACTTGCTCTCAGACCTGTGTGATCTTCATGTGGATCATATGTTGCCATAATATTAGACAACATCTATGTACTCACTTCAGCCAAATTTCCAACACATATGATATTCACTAAGTACTCAATAAGGTACTGGCCTGCACAATATCAACACATGATATTCACCAAATACCTATCATATATCTATACACACAACTCATAGACTGTCAGTTTAATGACATCTAACTTTTAGTTGTTGATTTACAAGATATATCTATACAAACAACTCATAGACTATCAATTTAATGACATCTAACACTTAGTTGTTGATTTAATCCATCATGATTTGTTTCAACATTATAAATAATGTATATCATGATTTAAGTTATTGTAAGATCGTCACCTTCCAATAACTTCTGCAAATACAAGTGATAATCATTTGGAAGTCGTTACTTCCTCATGATTTACATAGGGCCCAAAAGGCATTAATGATTCCTAGTCCTTTGACTATTATACATTCTTGATCACTGGAGAATCCATCTCAGTATGGACTACTCCCTCTATATCAATATGACCAAGATTAGTACAAGTTGATTTAACCATATCCTCTATCTACTCTCTCTAAAGCTCAAGTTCTTGTATCAACCTCTTGTCTTATTTTAAAATGTTAGACTCCATCTGCATTTGGTCTCAATCATCAATTCATTTTCAAGCATTAATTTATTTCTCCCTTGAATGCAATGTTCTCATGCTTCTGTCCTGAAGGTATGTCTGAGAGAGAGTACACATAGCTCACTAAACTATCTTGACTGAAAATACCAATGATAGAAGCATACAAGATTTATTAATCAATAGTATAGCATGAATTACAAACTCAAAACTTTATGTGCATTAATAAAACATGGAATACTTATCTTTTATAAATTTCAAGTATTTCATTCTATAAGGTGAGCCCATATAGAAAATATCATGCAAATTCACAGAATGATGTCACCATTCTCTAACATTACCAAAATTCTTCACATGACCTGTCTTGAATATCCAAAGGTTCTATACACTATGACAACCTTCAATCTTATCAGATCTCCCTTCAAGAGGTTAGGCTTTTAAAGAAGTAACCTCTCTTTTACTGATTTCACATAGACCCATACACAATCAGTCATAACTTTTGAACCCAACACTTTCTTGTCAATTGCTCTGGTGAGATTATTTTGAATTTATTTTTCACCAACATATCCAAAATTCAGCAAAATCCAATGATGTACTTGTGAGATATGGTCCTCGTATTGAGACTATATTTTCTGAGACAATCACACATTCACTATCAAAAAAATACTCTGTTACATTTGCAGCTTGGCTCTGATACCATGTTAAGGTTTTAGGTGTTGGAAAATACAATTGAAACAATTTTTATATTGTCATTGATGTCAAAGCTTAACTGGTAAGATAGTTTCTATCTAGGAGAGTACCATATCTTTTGATTGATGAATTGGATTTGAAAAGAGGAGATAACAAGAGGACCTAAGGAAAGGTTGAGTTATGTGATACTTCAATGGGTACCTAATTAGTTGGCACATTGACAAAATAATGTGTTGTTTATCTTTAACACCAAGTGAAGAAGAAAGAATGGAAACATAGGCTTACCCAAGCAAAAGGGAAAAAATCTAGTTTAAGCTGAGTGATGTTACTGTCAATCGAGCGCTAGTATATGTTGAGAAAATATAGTGTCGATCGAACATCAGTAATTTCCAAGTGACAGATAATTACCGAGATGGAAAGTGTTAGCGATGATCAAGATACACAGTAATGACTGAGGAGATGAACACAATATTGACCGAGTGTTAGTAATTTACATTTTGCGAAAGAATTGAAAATCCCAGCTGACATATTTGAATTCTTGGGATATGTAAAATGTGTTGACATTATTAATGAATGGTATGAAGCATTTAATGCATGGTAAATCATTTTCTTATGATTTCAAAGATAATTTTGAAGATGTATCTAGAAGGAAAAGGAGGAGAACATAATGATGGAAGGATTTGATGAATTTGACCTAAACCTAAGATCTATAGAAGAGATTAAGAGACAAAAGATTAATCTACTTGGTCAAGGAGGTATAAGGATAACCTAATTGTGAGGTTATAGTATAGAGAAGAGGTTGATGTTATTGATTGTTGAGTCTAAGAAGAAGGCTGAAGGTGAAACTGTGAAGAGCTGAACAAAGTTGTGGTAATTGCTTGAAGAGAATTTTGAGAAGATCAGAGATGGAGATGGAAATGAAGGCCAGTTAGTAAATCAACATATGTGTGAAGTGGATTTGTATTTTCAAAGTGAGTTATATATTTTGAGATCAGAACCTATTGTTACTTTCTAACCATTGTATTAGTCTAAGTCCTTTAATCAAGGTTGACCTAACAATCGTTGTATAAATCCTTTAATCAAGGTGACATTCTGATGGAATATTCTTAAGCCCTCTAACCAGGCCACTCTTAAAAAGGTGATTAAATCTTTTAATCAGGTCACACATAATAGTGTGTATTGTAAAGCTTTAACTGGGTTGGCTTCTCACATAGCTCACTTTAGAAGAGTGAAAATCAATAGCATGTTACAAGTGGTTTTTCCCAAATTGGGTTTCCACTATAAATCTTGGTGTTATACTTGTGTGAATGTTATTTGATGTGAATGATGTTGAAAGTTTTATATTCTCCAAGTTAATTACTTTAGGACAGTGGATTACAAAGTTTATGTTGTTGGTATATGCTATAGAGACTGAGTTAAAAGATGATTAGATATGAGATTGTTGAAGGGCTAGAAAGTTGAATTGGTACATCTGGACCTGAGGATAACTGATTCACCCCTCCTCTCAGTTATTCTAAAATCATTCTAACATTAGGATCATTGCAAATGTAATTGCACTATCTGATTGTATGTGTTTTCCAAATGCAACAATCTCTTGTATTTATATTGAGAATGAGCCAAGAAGAGACATGTCCCTTCACGGGACATGTCTATTCATTATTATGTAATTAATATAATGACAATTATGATTATATATATATACACACATATATATACATATATATGTATATATATGTATATATATACATATATATATACACATATATATGTATATATATATATATATATATATATATATATATATATATATATATATATATATATATATATCTGTGTGTGTGTGTGTGTGTGTGTATATGTATATATATATATATATATATATGTATATATATATATATATATATGCATATATATATGTATATTTATATATATGTGTGTATATATATAATATCTCTTGAGTATTATATTAATTTCTCTAATATATATATATATCTCATATATACTAAATATATATAACATATCTTCACTAATATTGACTCATAGTGTTTATTCGACTGAAGCTACAAAACATCAACAATAACCAACCCCCAAAAAACATCAGACCCCCAACCAATGATAGAAATATCCACAATACTCTCAAAATAGGGAGCGACCATAATGAAGCAACCACTATCACAGAGCCACAACTACCAAGCCAAACAACCAATTATTGGCATGTGATGTTTTGGAGTATTGAGAATCACTTAAGGGTTGTCATTTATGGCAACACTTATGATGGAGTGATCGCATGTTGTGGAGATTTCCATTGGAGTCACAGTCATAAAAATGGCTAAGTCCAGAATTAGGATAACAGGGTATAGTGCCACAGTTTTGGATAGCGATAAATATATACAAAGTATTATAGCTTGTGAAGTTAACTGGAGGTATTTTGGGATATGCACATGCTTTAGTTAAGATCGCATGAGTTTTGGATACTTTATGTGTGAGATACAATGTTTGGAAGGTATGGGAAGACAATAAAACAATATATCAGGGTACATGAACAGTTGTGAAGATTAAGGAAAGCATAATGGATATGGTAACATGCTAAGACAAGTAAATAAAGTATATTACCGACTCTGGTAATATAAGAGCACCGATTCCATGTATATCATTTGCATAAGTTTCTATTATGTTTTGTATGACAATTATGAGGCCGACTAGAAGGCTAATTCTATATAAGTATATATTAGTTTTGTGAAAGTGTAGTATGGATGTTCTTATGATGATGAAGTAAGTTTGTGAATATAAGAGCAGAGATCAGATGCAAGATCAGTAATATGTCAGAAAGTAAAGTCCACCAAGATAACTGAGAGGGGGGGGGGGTGAATCAGTTATCAGATAATTATAACTTTTATCATCTTCAATAGCATTAAACCATATAAGAAATATAATTACCAACCATAGAAAGATATTCATACACAATAACACAATGACACAAGATATGTTGACTAGGGAACCTCTTGATCAAAGAGTAAACCCTGGTGGGAATGATGCCCACAAAAGATGCACTAATATGAATATTTCTTATGAGAGGATGGACTCTGTTAGGAGTCTTATGAAATACATTCAGTACATATGAATCCCTGTTAGGAGATTTTGAATCCCTCTTAAAAGATTCTAACCCTGTTAAGAGTTATGGAAGACAGAAGGACCCACTATCCAAATAGCTTCAGGGTAAGATCACTGAACACACTATCCAAATAATCTTTGCATTAATCAATAAAATAATATGTTACCTCTTCTTTGACTATGCCAAACCACACTCACTGTTACATCAAATCTCAATTTCAGATCTCTGTACTTCGCATGTCTTCCTTCACAAATTTGCTTTCATACTTAGCTCTTTTCTTCACTTCATGCATACAACATCACAACCACTACTACCATATCATAATTACACACTTTCACATTAAAACTACCTTACAAAAAAGAAATACATTCCTTCCTTTATACCACACTCAAATAATTACAAATGAGTCGGCATACAATTACAAAATAAAAGTTTTCACATGCTACACCAAAATTACACAAAATTGTCAGCTTCCAAATACAATAAATCTTCAGTTGTGTGACCTCGAAGTCTGTGCTATCATCCACATCACTATCAATTTGTCTCCAACTTCTCTTTAACTGTACAAAACTAGATTCCATCCCGGTTAGGAGATATCATCTGATTTCCACAAACCTCTACTCAGGAACATTGCCTGAATACTGCTTCCACTAAAATGATCATAACTTCATGAATCAATGAATTACTATTTGCGCTCTTAAACATAGACATATGAGATATCAAAGAGTATAACCTCAATATCACATAGCTCCAATTGCAATAACCCACGTGCGCTAATTTAAACTCTGTTTGCTTCTCAACAAGTCTTCGGTAAATCACTATGTTGACATCAATGACAATCATAGTCATGAATGCAACAACAACTACTACAGGATGGCTGCCAAACACTTTAGCATTCATTCCCAACAATCTCCCCCATTAGCATTGATGACAACATAGATGAAAAACATCCAATGTTCTAAAAATCTAATTCTGCAACACTGCTTCTTCAAATCCTCTTCATCAATCAAATCTTGCTTCGTTATCCTATTCAGTTCTCTCCAATAGATGTCTCATATTATTTTTCATGTATACTTCTCCCCCATTGACATCAATGATAGAAATTCCATCACTATGTCAACAACAACTCAATGTCAAAAGACACTTTTCAAAAAATACATTTACTAGAGTCCTCATGACTCATCTCAGATACACATACTCCCCCATAGAGGAAGTACCAACATCTAGTCCAGAAGAAAGATAAGGCTCATATACCACTATCTGCTCCTTTTTACTTATGTACTCAAGTCTGACTTCTTTTTCAGCAATTTTTTCTCTTACAACATGATACTTAATCTCTATATGCTTTGTCTTAGAATGTAATATAGGATTCTTAGACATACTAATTGTATTGGTGTTATCACAATGTATAACAACAAGTTCAACAAATTTTATACCAATATCCTTCAACATTTTCTTCATCCAAATTATTTGGTTACAATTGTTTGCTGCTGCTACATATTCTGCTTCTTCCCTGCTTTGTGAGATACAATTTTGCTTCTTGCTTAGCCAAGAAACTAATCTTCCTCCAAGGAAAAATGCTCCACCATTGGTGCTTTTCTTATCATCAACACTACCTCCCCAATTAGCATCTGTATATGCACATAGGGTAAAATCATCAGATTTTTCATACCAGAATCCATAGTCCATTGTGCCTCTTAAATATCTCAGTATCTTCTTTACTACTGCATAATGTGATTCTCTAGGTTCAGCTTGAAATCTTACTACAATTCCAACTGAATGTGCTATATCAGGTCTTGTATGAGTCAAATACTGCAATCCTCCAATCATAGATCTGTATTTTTTCTGTTCTACTGTAGGAGTCTCATCTGTTCTAGATAACTTATGTCTGGTCACCATAGGTATTCCAACTAGTTTACAATCCTCCATTCCAAATCTTTTCAACAAGTCATTTAAGTCCTTTGTCTGACTTACAAAGATACCATCATTGTTTTGTGTTATTTATAATCCTAAAAATTATTTCATCTCACCAATCATACTCATTTCAAATTTAGTCTTCATTTCATCAGAAAATTTATCACTAGCCTCATCTTCTCCTCCGAAGATAATGTCATCAACAAAAATAACTATAACTAACAAACCATTTTCAATTTTTTTTGTGTACAGATTGCTATCAGCTGTTCCTTTTATAAATCCCAACTTTAACAAATACTTATCTAGTCTTGCATACTAAGTTCTAGGTGCTTGTTTAAGTCCATATAAAGCTTCCTTCAATTTACATACCATGTCTCCTTCTTGAGTTAAAGGAAAACCTTCAGGCTGCTCAATGTAGACTTCTTCTTCCAATTCTCCATTCAGAAATGTTAACTTCACATCCATCTGATATACTTTGAATTTCTTGTAAGCTGCATAAGCCAAAAACATTCTTACTACTTCAATTCTTGCAACAGGTGCAAAAATTTCTTCATATTCAATTCCTTCTTGTTGTGAGTAACCCTTACATACCAATCTTTCTTTGTTTCTTACTACTTCTCCTTGTTCATTCATCTTGTTTCTGAATACCCATTTAGTTCCAATAACATTCTTGTCTTTAGGTCTAGGGACCAATTCCCATGTCTTGTTCTTTTCAATTCGATCTAGTTCTTCTTTCATAGCATTAGTCCAACTTTCATCTTCACAAGCTTCATTAGTAGTCTTAGGTTAAATTTGATAAATCAAACATAACTGTTCTTACGCCTTATTTCGAGTAAGAACTCCTCTTTTGATGCTCCCAATAATTTGTTCAAAAGCATGATTCCTTAACAAACTCTTGCTAGGTGTCATTGTCTCAGATCTCTCTTTAGATGTAGGTTCTTCAATAACTTCACTGTGGCTTTCATTCAACAAATCATTGTCAGTTTCATAAGACAATTCAATAGTTCTAGTGTTAGGTTTAGGATGAGCTTCTTCATCAGATTCATAATCAAGCATTCTTTCCTGAATTTTGAACTTTTCATCAACTTTAACATTTGCGCTTTCAACAATAGTCTTAGTTCTTTTATTGAAACATATATATGCTTTTCTTTTCAAAGAATATCCAAGAAATATACCTTCATCACTTCTAGGATCAAACTTTCCAATATCATCATCTCTCTTTATATAACATTTGCTTCCAAAAATTCTAAAATACTTAACTGAGGGTGCATGTCCAAACCATAATTCATAAGGTGTCTTGTTTGTGTCTGCTCTGATTTGTACTCTGTTCATTGTATACACTGTTGTGTTCATTGCTTCTCTCCATAATATCTTTTCCAAATAATTTTTAAACAATAGCTCTTGCTACTTCAGTCACTGATCTGTTCCTTCTTTCTACAATGCCATTTTGTTCAGGTGTTCTAGGGGCTGAATACTGTCTTTTAATGCCATTTTCCTCACAAAAGTTGTTAAACTCTCTAGAAGTAAATTCTCCACCTCTATCATATCTCAAACATTTAATCTTCATTCCAGATTCATTCTCAACTTTATTCTTAACAATCTTAAACTTATCAAATGCTTCAAATTTTTCTTTAAGAAATGCAATCCACATCATTCTTGTAAAATCATCAACAAGAATCATAAAATACCTTTCTCCATAGAATCCTCTAGTCCTGATAGGACTGCTCAAATCTGTATGAACAATCTCCAGCTTCTCTGTAGATGTAAACTTCTTACTAGGAAAAGAACTTCTCTTCTATTTAGCCATTACACATTCTTTGCAAATCATGTTAGTAGGCTTTATAATTTTAGGTAAATCTCTTACTACAAGTGTAGTACTTACTTTCACAATGTTATCAAAGTTTATATGACAAAACCTTCTATGCCATAACCAAATCTCATCAATCTTTGTAATCAAACATGTCATCTCAGTAAGATTCAACTGAAATATATTACCTCTGGTTCTAGATCCAGTTCCAATCAGATTTCCATCCTTATCTTTATCACAGAAGTTTTCTCAGTAAACCAAACTTGATATCCCTTATCAACTAATTTTCCAGCACTCAAAAGATTATGTTTCAATCCATCTAAAAAATAAACATCATAAGTATTAGTCTTTCCATCAAGAGTAATAGATCCTATACCTTTAATCAAACAAGGTGCATTGTTTCCAACTCTAACAACTCCTCCATCATATTCATTCAACTTTATGAACTTTTTCATATCTCCAATCATATGATGTGAACAACCACTATCTATAATCCAATCAGCTTTCGTTTCAACTAGAGAAACTAAGGTTTTTTCTTCCTTAACATCAGTCTCATGATTTTCTTCTTTAATTGCTACAAATCCTATGTCATCTTTATTTTCAGTATCACTTTCACTTAAAGCTCTTTCTATACTAGCTTCAAGATATTTATCATTAGCATAATAACATTCCTTAGGTCTTCTAGGTTTGAAATTGCTTCTATACTTTTTAACTCTCTTAGGACATTTAGATGCAAAATGACCATATTCTTGACAAGTCTAACATTTAAATATTTTCTTACCGTCTGATTCTCTTTTCACAAGTAAGGCAATACCTTCTTCAATCTTCTTGTCTTCATCATTTCTAGATTTGCTACTGCCAGCATAATCTCCACTCACGTTGATGCTTCTTGACAAAGTAGGGAAAACACTAAGAGCACTGAATGTTGTCTCCATCTAGGTAAGTCTCCTGATAATCTCAGGTTCATTTTTGCTGCTTGCAATCTTCCAAGAAGAGTCTCTCTTGTAAAGTTTGTTGTACAAAGTATCACTTGTTCAATCATCTATGTTGTCTACTTAAATATAGGAGTCAATGTCCTCAGAATTTTCCATATCACTTCATTCTCTATGTTTGTTCCTCCACAAGATTTTATTCCTGTAATAATTTCTGACATTCTACCAATATAACTTCTAATAGATTCATCTTCCAATATTCATATATCTTCAAATGCACATATCCAATTATGTAATCTAACTCTTTTTTCATGTTCATCACCTTCAAAAGTAGAGTGTAAAGAATTCCAAATTTCATGAAATTTTTTCAAATATTTTACTTGATTGTACTCATTCTTCGGAAGTGATGTCAAAAGTGCTTCTCTTGCAAGTATGTTATACATGAATAGATCTCTTTCTTCTTCCACAGTACATGTTTCAAGATTGTCCTCTTCAATGATAGTATTATTATTTTTTGTAATCAACCAATAACTTGGTCCTAAACATAGTAGGTGTGTCTTCATCTTTTCTTTCCATCTGTCAAAATTTACTCCATCAAACTTAGGGCTTTCTTTCTTGAAATTCATGGATCTCCTTAAGCTATTAAAATTCTTTCTCAAGGACCTACCACTATGATACCAATGGTTAGAAAGTAAAGTCCACCAAGATAATTGAGAGGGGGGGGGGGGGTGAATCAATTATTAGATAATTATAAATTTTATCATCTTCAACAACATGAAAACATATAAGCAATATAATTACCAACCATAGAAAGATATTCATACACAATAACATAATGACACAAGATATGTTGACTAGGGAACCTCTTGATCAAAGAGTAAACCCCGGTGGGAATGATGCCCACAAAAGATGCACTAATATAAATATTCCTTGTGAGAGGATGGACTCTATTAGGAGTCTTATGAAATACATTCAGTACATATGAATCCTTATTAAGAGATTTTGAATCCCTGTTAAAAGTTTCTAACCCTGTTAAGAGTTATGGAAGACAGAAGGACCCACTACCCAAATAGCTTCAGGGTAACATCACTGAACACACTGTCCAAATAATCTTTGCATTACTCAACAGAATAATATGTTACCTCTTCTCTGACTATGTCAAACCACACTCATTGTTACATCATATCTCAATTTTAATCTCTGTACTTCGCATGTCTTCCTTAACAAATTCACTTTCACTCTTAGCTCTTTTCTTGGCTTCATGCATACAACATCACAATCGCTGCTACCATATCATAATTACACACTTTCACATTACAAATACCTTACAACAAAGAAATATGTTCCTTCCTTTATACCACACTCAAGTAATTATAAATGAGTCGGCATACAATTACAAAATAAAAGTTTCCACACGCTACACCAAAATTACACAAAACCGTCAGCTTCCAAATACAATTAATCTTCATTCGTGTGACCTCAAAGTCTGCACTTTTATCCACATCACTATCAATGTGTCTCCAACTTCCCTTTAAATGCAAAAATTAGATTCCATCCCAATTAGGAGATATCATTCGATTTCCATAATCCGCTATACAGGAACACTGCTTGGATACTACTTCTACTAAAATGATCATAACTTCCATGAATCAATGAATTACTATTTGCGCTCTTAACCATAGACATATGACATATCAAAGAGTATAACCTCAACATCACATAGCCCTGACTACAATAACCCACATGTGCTAATCCAAAATCTGTTTACTTCTCTACAAGTCTTTGGTAAATCACTGTGTTGAAATCAATGACAATCATAGTCATGTATGCAAGAACTAGTAAAGGATGGCTACCAAACACTTTAGCATTCATTCCTAACATAATAGGCTGAGCTACAATTGGAACTATCTAAGCAAGATAAGTGCTTGTATTGTTCCCCCTTTTGAGAACTATTTTTGGGACAGTATTGATTGTAAGAGAAGTGTGCTCACCACCTTTAACCAAGTGTTTTGTATACCCCTAATAGGGTTTTTGTAATCCTCCAACAAAGAAATGTACTATGTAACAATCAGCTCCTAACAGGGACATAATATTTTAGTGCATATTTGTGGGTACCATCCCCATCGGAGTTTTCCCTTTGGCCAGGGTTTCCTCGAGAACAAATCATGGTGTCATGAGTAATGTGTTATGCTTATATGCTCTTTTCATTTCTGCATTACTTTGAATTATTTATAATTGTTTGAAGTTGAAATCAAAGTTTTGTAATACTGATTCAACCCCCCTCCTAGTATTACCTAATCCTAACAATTGGTATTAGAGATTCTGGCCCTTTGAGAAAATTTTTAACAGCTTAAGGGAGATCATAATGGATTCAAAAGATTTACAAGTAAACTTTGAAGCTGCACTTGAAGATTTGGATAAGATGAAAGCTAAAAATGGAAAACTAATATTCAAATTAAGAAGAGTAGAATGTTTCATGAGGAAAATTGAAGAACAGCTTTAGATTGTAAAAAATCAGAGACAAGACCTTATGGAGAAAATAAAAGAAGGTTCAGACAATGATACATCAGACAAAATAAAGAAGTTGGAGCAAGAAAAAGAACAAACCAATCTCTTGATGATCAAGGAGATTCAACATGAAAAGGATGAAAGAAACAAAGTTGAAAAGTCACTAAAAGAAGCTAACCTGTAGATAGGAAATATGAAGTCTGAACTTGACCATTACAAGGATAAATATCAAGAATTGGATAATTACAATTAGATCATCAAAGGTGAACTCACTCAAGCTAGACTACACATTGAGGAGTTACTGTAATCACCTAAAAATGGATAAAGACAATTAAGTAATAAATCAAGAAAAATCAAAGAAAATCAAGGACAAGATCAAAGTAATTGAATTGAATCAAACATTTAGCCAATCAAAATTAAAATCAAGCTTCAATTCAACATAAATCAAAATCAAGAGCATTTTAAATCAGGTGAAATTAAATCAATGTGCAATTAATTCTACTAATTGTATAGTTTTGAATTAAATCAAATTCAACCCATTCAAGGGGTACATGGCTAAATAAATGAATTAAAATCAATTAATAAATCCTAATTTCTCTCAACAACCCAAAAAGGAAGGGAATTCAATCAACCAATAGGATTTGAAAAAGGCATTCAGATGGATCAAGCCAAATTCAATCTCAATCACTCAAAGTGAAAGATCATCTTGTCCATTCATCTTGTCTACTCGTCCCAAGCTTTGAGGACACAAACTTTGCATTGTCTTCAAAGGGTGAAACCAAAGACTCAACCAAAGCTTAATCATGATCAATTATACTACACCCCCTACCCTTGCATAAATCTATAAAAGGAAGACCAAAATAAATCATAATTCATAACCACACATCTGAGAATTGCATAGAACCTCTTGCATTTTATAGCTAGAAAGGCAATTTAGAGTTAATTTGAGCATTCAATTTGAATTAATTATTATCATTTGTTTATCATATCATTTCTCATTCTAGGACTGTCATTAATGGTAGCTTGCTGAGATGTTCACAATAACACTCTTAGATAGAGAGCCATAGGATACTTAATTGTGTTTTATTTGCTAAATAGAGTATTAGTTTTGGTTTATTTAGTCTCTATTTGATTTATTATATGATACTAATTCTATGAAGGTACATTTCCTTGTACACAAAATGGCACCCACTGTTGGGCAGAATGCTTCACTTTGCTAATCTCTCAGAATTTTTCTAATTTTGTCAAATTTTTACATGTTTAACTCTCAGGTTTTTCAGGAAATAGCGCTTTTGACAACTCAAAAAATGCTTCTTCACAGTTCAACAATGCTTTTGAGAATTGTATTGACACTTCTATGACAAATTTGTGCACCTTTGCACCGATTAGCAGCACTTTCAAATCCTTTTGTTCTCTATCTATTATTCTCACAATACTTTTTCCCTGACTACCGAGTGCTTCTACGCATTTATCTAGCGCTTTTACTTGATTTTTACCGCCTTTGATCAATTATGTAGCACTTTTACTAGTTATTTCTGCGCTTTTGAGTATACTGTCAAACTTCAAATAACACTTTTAATCAGATTAACATCACTTTTAAGCAGTTAAATAGCGCTTTTAAGCATTACGGTAGCACTTTGCATAAATTGTAAATTTTCATTATTTGACTGTGGTAAAATGATTTTCATACTTTGCAGGATGTCTGATGACATAAAAGTGGAAAAACTAGAGAGAAGATTCAACCAAGAAGGCAAGGCTTTGACTAAGAAAATCAAAGAGAACTTTGCTCACATCAAATCAATCCTTGAGGATTCAGAAGAGGAAAATTAGGTTTATGAGAACTATCTTAATGTTGTAGAAGTGTATAAATGTAACACCACCCAATAACTAAGTGATGAAACCAAATTAAAACCAAACAAAATCATACACCACAAAAAGATAATAATTTTTATTTTTATTTTAATTTAACTTCCATAAATCTGATTACAAAAGTTTATAAACTGTCATACGTAGTTGTCCATACAAACTCTGATTACAAATGAGTTACATCAGTACTCTTTATTGAAAAGATAAACATACAAATGCAGGAAATCTACCTAAGTTCTCCTATAAGATCTATACACTGCCCTAATGACCAACAGAATAGCCACAATCTGATTTCCATAAATTTTAACAGCTGCCAACCATTGACCCATACTCATAGTTTTATCCATCTAGGTTCCTGTAAAAACAAATAAGAACACAACACACAAAGCAAATAGGGCTCAGCATAATTACATAAGTCATAGAACCTCCATGGTATACCTGCAATCATTAGCATCATAATGAACATATTTCATATATCATAAAACTCATTTGAACCAAAACATCATCATTTCGTTTCATCAATCACATGATAAAGCAGATATAAAAGCATGATGAAGAGAAATAACTCGCAGTTAGAATTCCAGAAAGATGATGCACATATAATGAGATGTTTAAACACTGAAGAGTCATGATTCTGCACCCATGGTTGTGCCCACGACAAATCTTACAGTGCAAGGTAAACTGTACTCCCGTTAATAAACTCAACAGTGCACATAGCAATCTATCAATCCGTTTAATAACGTAACAGTACCTTATGCCCCATACTCCGTTCTAGATTACGCAAATCATAGACATAGGGGAGGCCAATTATCTTTTTAAATGTAAACCCATCCCAATTAATTTTAAAGGTTATCACTTGTTCACTGAATTGGTTCTTCCAATTCAGCCATCTCATATGTGTTCATCCCCTGAAATTCTTCACAAACACATGCTAACTGAAATAATCAGAAACCATCATGCAATAGAAATCAATCTATTAAACCACATGACATAACATTCTGGCAATGGAATAATACAAAGATATAAATCACATCCACAGTTCCATTTCATATTTCTTTTCTGTCCAGCTAACAAAATAGCAAAATTAAAGAATGATTCCAGCTTAAATATCTTATTCACAACTTGTTTCACATAAGATAAGTACAATTGTCACCCATTTGACAGTAAAACAGATCTATTAAACATATTCTGTCCAAATACAATAATAACAGATATAACTCAAATATATCACAGATATCTCAAACAGAATTACATTGACATCCCTTTCACAATATAAATTTAATAACACTCTGTTTTAATAAAAAAAATAGCAATGATAATCACACAGGAGAAAATAGATATCAACTTCTTACAACTGTGAAATACAAGTGTACTCAGTTAATATCCTATTTTTACTACCACAGATATGTATGAAATGACTTACTTGATGTCATTCGAGTAGTACAGAAATTTCAATTTCTTTTAACAGATGCAGAGCTATGTATTATACAAGTGACCCGATAACTAATCACTAAAGATTATAATTCCAATTAACTGAACTAAGATTTCCACACATTTCCAATTAAGCTTTCATTTTTTAAAGAAAACCAACTCACTATACACTGAGGGTTCAATATAATTTTCCATACGTAAATGTGTTCATAAACAGGGTCGGGTTTTTACATATTTAAGCCAAATAACAAACTGACATAAAAACCATGAAAACTCTCCAAAGATTTCACAATCGAACCACACAGCAGTCAGCTAAAAACATGAATACAGCTTCAAGATTTCATATTCAAATGCCCTGTCAATATTCACAACCCCTATCGACATATACATACACACTCAGTTTTCTTCCAAGCTAATTCTATAACAGCAAAAATCATAGACTTCCCTTAACATCTCATACTATATCCGCAACACATTCTATCCCTATTAACATTATCAACCAGTGTACAACAGTGACTCGAAAGTCCCATTTAAACATCAACAATAATGTCATAACATAATTTTCAGAAGAATCAAACAATTAACATAGGGGCTGGTTAAATGATACGAACACAATCTACACCTACAGACCCTAGTAACTGTCATGATACAATATATTAGCCTCTTTTAGTTTTTGAAACTTCAATCATGTATTATAAATACAGGCCGACAACAGTACAAATGGAAATCTCAAACTATGTTCAGCGTTTCGCAAAACATACCGTTCAAACTGAATGGTTTCAAAGTTCGGCAGTAACACAGATAGTGACAATACAAAAGTATTCCTCACTTAACACGACCTAATCCCTGCTTAAAACATAGAAACAATCACTAAAGAAAACCCACAAACAGTAGTCTTAATTTATTAAACTAAGTTTAGACCAAGTTTCTCGCATTCTTGCGATTTTTCCAAAACTGATACTAGTTCAAAATCCATGTTACACAATTTCAGAATGACAAACGTAAAACAATCCTTTATCTGGTGAATTCGAGTCCTTAAATCACATTATTTTACAACAACCCTCGAATGGGATACATTCGAATCTACACAATACTATAATATAATTTTCCCTAAATCTCTATTGCAGTAAAACCCTCAACTAAATCTTGAAAACATGCATTTATACATCAAACTGAGTTTCCCCAAAAAAAGTATCACTACCTACTGATATCAGAGAGTTTCGAAACAAATTAAACAAACTTCCACATATTTATGTTTTCTCATTCCTCAACACGACATTTCCACAGAAAGCATTCCATGTATTTAACAGTATAATCGATCAACAAACACAGTACAGAGGAGAATAGGGTTAGATGCTGGCCCTGACCTATTAAAACACCCTCTGAAACAAAATCCAAGCTCCGGCCAACACAGAAAGCTTCAAACCAGCCGAAAATAGCAACTCCAAAATAGAACATGAAGAAACTATACTGCCATCAAAATAAAGAAATGGCATCCCCATAATGGCCGCTTTCACAGCCACGAAAACAGCCATATTAACCACTGCATTTAACAGAGAGAGAAACCCTCACAACCTGAATTCCATCCTCCATAACCATCACAAAAATGGCGGAATGAAAACTCGAGAACTCATTAACTGCTCTTCACAATCGTAACCGGCCTGCCACACTTGGCAAGCTGCGAGCCAAGTATGGTACCCACTCACAGTCCAAACATCACAATGCACTAAACTCACGCGTGCAGAGTTAACTCCCATAACAAATATCGAATGCCACCTTACCACTATCAATCCCAAAGCTCGGCAACTTAACGAGCACACATGCCGAAACAAAAACCCAACTCACAAAACCGCCAACACATCAATACATCTCCTTCTATGAATAGGGGAGATCATAATACGCCAACTTTATATGTACCTAAGTGCGAACATTCACACTTAGGTGCATATATATTTATATAAGTATAAACATGTTTATACATATATAAATATGATCACCTCTATTCACATTAGAAGATATCCAAAATATGGATATAGTCCATTTAAACATGGCACATATATAAATATATATATATATATATATATATGCGTATATATATATATATATATATATATATATATATATTTATATATTTGTACATATATATGTATATATATATATATATATATATATATATATATATATATATATATATATATATATATATATATATATATATATATATATATATATATATATATATATATATATATATATATATATATATATGTATGTATATACATATCTACATATATCCAAAGAAACACTTTGAATGAAAGTTATTACTAACTGAGTACTAACTTAATAAAAGAAATACTTGATTCCATATAAACAGAACTACTCTAGTTCTGAATTCAGAGTCACATAGAAAAACATTATACGTGAAACAAATTGAGCATACATTTCATAACAGAATTACAGAATAAACATGATCAGAAAACCATTAAGATCTGAGAACAAAACACTCGAAATGAACACATAATAGAAACAAATTATAACATTAAGTCCTCATGACTGATAACTAACATACACACATGTACTGTTCTAAAAACATAAGGAACTGAATTAACAAACATACTAACTAACAGAGTATAATCAACTAACACAGAATTAATGTTTCCCAGTCTCAACTAACAACAAATAAAACATCAAGAGTACTTTTGATAAAACTGAATGAAATAGGGTCAGGCATGACACCCTCCCCCACTAGTCCTTGACTTCCTCCTGGAAGTCAGCAAAGAGGAATGGATGTGCTGCTCTCATCAGATCATAATCTTCCCATGTAGCAGAAGACTCATCATTTGGATCCCATTGGACCCTTACCTGCCTTATTTTTCTGCCCCTTAAATCCAGAGTTCTGTCCTGAATAACCTGAACTGGTTCCATCATAATCTGGCCATCTATTACCTACAGATCATTCCAATTAAGAACATGTGCAATATCAGGAATATACTTACGTAGAACAGAAACATGAAAAACATTGTGAATACGAGATAATCCTGGTGGTAGAGCTAATTTGTAGGCAACTGGTCCAATTCGCTCCAAGATTTCAAAAGGGCCCACAAACCGTGGTGCAAGTTTAGATCCTTTTCCATAATGAATAGGACTCTTCCTAGGCCTCACCCTAAGGAATAATTTGTCGCCCACCACAAATTGACGATCAACTCTATGCTGATCTGCATACTTTTTCTGTCTGTCCTGGGCAGTAAAAAGGTGTTCTCTGATCCTCTTCACCTGTTGTTCCATTTCCAGCAACAACTCAGGTCCTAAAAGTACTCTGTCATCCAAGTTATCCCAACTTAAGGGCGTTCTGCAAGGTCTTCCATACAGAGCCTGAAATGGAGCCATCCCTATAGAGCTGTGATAACCATTATTGTAAGCAAATTCTACAAGATGCAGATACTCTTCCCACTTGTTCTGCCTATCCATGACATACATTCTGAGCATGTCTTCCAGAATTTGATTGACACATTCAGTTTGTCCATCCGTTTCCGGATGATAGGCGGAACTAAAATTCAGTTGAGTACCTAAATCCCGTTGCAAAGACCTCCAAAAAGTAGAAGTAAATACTGGATCCCTATCTGAAATTATCTTTTTGGGAATCCCGTGCAATCTAACCACTTGTTCCATATAGATCCTGGCCACTGAAGTAGCATTGTAGGTAGACCTAATCGGAATGAAGTGAGCTACCTTAGTCAAACGGTCCACAATAACCATGATTGCATCATGACGTCTAGCAGTGAGTGGTAACCCAACAATAAAATCAATAGAAATGGTGTCCCATTTCCATTCAGGAACACTATGAGACTGAAGTAACCCCGCTGGATGTTGATGTTCAACCTTAACCCTCTGGCATTCCAAACATCTTGCCACAAAGTCGGCTACATCCCTTTTCATTTCGGGCCAATAATAATGCCGCTTGAGGTCAGCATGCATTTTCTTAACACCTGGATGAGCTGAATATGGTGCTTTATGGGCTTCAACCATGACCAAACCACGCAAGTCTCCAATACTTGGAACATAAACACTGCCCCGATAGATTAATAGCCCCTCCGAATTGATGGAATATCCCTCAAACCGACCTTCCATCATGCTGCCACTATCAATCACGGTCTTAACTTTAGAAAACCACTGATCAGCTGATAAATTCTGCAGAATTCTCTCCTTCAAATCCACAGTTAAGATCAAGGAAACAATCTCGTGACGCCTTCTGCTAAGAGCATCAGCTACTACATTTTCTTTTTCCTGAACATATTTTACCTCAAAATCATATTCACACAAAAATTCCATCCATCTTCGCTGCCTAGCGTTGAGATTGGGTTGTGTGAACAAATACTGCAGACTTCTATGATCAGTATGCAACTCAAAACGTTGACCGAGAAGGAAATGTCTCCACTTAGTCAAAGCATGCATAACTGCTACCAATTCTAAGTCATGAGTGGGATAATTAACTTCATGATTCTTGAGTTTCCTAGATTCATAGGCTATCACCCAGCCATCCTGCATCAAAACTGCTCCAATGCCATCTAATGAAGCATCCGTACATACTACAAATTCTTTCAAAGGATCAGGTACTGCCAAGATGGGAGCACTAGTCAAACATTCCTTAAGCTTACGAAATGCCACCTCTCACTCTTCCGTCCAAGCAAATTTTTCCTTTTTCCTTTGTAAAGAAGTAATAGGATGAGCAATTTTAGAGAAATTGGACACAAATCTTCGATAATAACTTGCCAAACCCATGAAACTAAGGACTTCTAACACATTGGTTGGAGCTAGCCAATTTATAATAGCCTGGATCTTGGAAGGATCAATAGCTATCCCATCCCCTGAAATGATATGACCTAAATAGCAAATCTCCCTCTTGAAAAACTCACATTTCGCTAAATTAGCAAAAAGCTTGTTCCTTCGGAGACAATCAAGAATTTGCTCTAGATGTTGCTCATGCTCTTCAACAGAGTTAGAATACACCAAAATATCATCCAAGAAAACTACAACAAATTTGTCCAGGTACTCTCTAAGTACATTATGCATCAAATTCATAAAGACTGAAGGTGCATTAGTCAACCCGAATGGCACCACTGAAAATTCATAGTGTCCATATCTGGTACAGAAAGCTGTCTTATGAATATCTGACTCCTGGATTCTAAGTTGGTGATATCCCGATTTAAGATCAATCTTTGAGAAGATACGAGCACCCTTGA
Organism: Chamaecyparis obtusa; assembly: GCA_027943335.1. Lineage (NCBI taxonomy): Eukaryota > Viridiplantae > Streptophyta > Pinopsida > Cupressales > Cupressaceae > Chamaecyparis > Chamaecyparis obtusa. Next base: position 740,923 of record BSBK01003857.1, on the reverse strand, counting down.
CCTGATCAAACAAGTCATCAATCCTAGGCAAAGGATACCTGTTCCGGATAGTAACTTTGTTCAACTGCCGGTAGTCAATACAAAGTCTCAAGGAGCCATCCTTCTTCTTAACAAAGATAACTGGTGCACCCCAAGGCGATACACTAGGACGTACCAGTCCTTTATCCAAAAGCTCTTCTAACTGAATTTTAAGTTCATTTAATTCTTGTGCTGTCATGCGGTATGGAGGTTTGAAAATTGGTTCAATTCCTGGTACTAGATCAATTCGAAAATTGATTTCCCTTTTAGGGGGTACGCCAGGAATTTCTTCCACAAACACATCTGAGAACCTCTGCAACACTGGATGATCCAGAGAGGTGTCTCCTGCAATGACATCCTCCAAATCATTCACAGCGATAGCAAATAACTTGTCACCTTTTTGGACACACCTCACTAATTGCTTGGCAGAAATAGTCCTGACTGAAATAGGTCTTTTGATTCCAATGATAATCTTGGGTGTTCCCAAGTCATCAACACATCTAACCACTTTGCTCAAACAATCAATCTTTGCTTGATGCTGTTCAAGCCAATCCATACCCAGAACTATATCATAGGATCCCAATAGAATTACCCTAAGATCCACTGAAGTATTAAAGGATTCTAACTGAACCTTGCAACCTGGAGCTATTACCCCAGCCTCTACTCGAGACCCCAAAGCTAACTCCACTTGCCATAAGATATTAGCTCTAACCACTGGAATACCACTCTGTGTAGCTAAGCTAGATGAAATAAAGGAATCTGTAGCACCAGAATCAAATAAGATGGATATCTCCTTACCTTGCATCTTACCTCTGGCCTCAATGACTGTGTTCTGATGCTCTACCTGCTTCTGGTCCAAGGTTGCAAATACACGGTGGTTCCGTGCTGAATCACTCACCGTAGCCTCTGACCTGGGTGGATTAACCTCTGATCTCTGTTTAACCAAACTAGGACATTGAGCCTGATAATGTCCTTGCTGCCCACAATGGAAACACGTTACAGACCTCTTGAAATCCCTGCTCTGAGAAAGTGTACAACTCTGAATACTCTGCGACTGCTGAGGAGGTTTAAATTGATCAGACCCCCTATTGTTCCTGTTAGATGATGTGGGTTTGTCAAACTTTCTCTTTTTGAACTTTCCACCAGAAAATCCAGTTTTGAGGTTGCCTTGAGATTGCTTCAGACTCTTGAAATCACTCTGAATAGGCAGATTCACACTTGCTTTAGGGAACGACCCATGGTACCCTAACTTCATCTCAATAAGCTTGGCTCTCTCAGAAGCCTCCTGCATAGTCATAGGTTTAAAGGTCCTCACCTCTTCACCTATCATGGGATTGAGCCCCCTGATGAAATGCTGTACCAAAGCCTTATTGTCCTCTGTCCACCCTGAGTATTTCTTGAGTTCATAGAACCTTTGTTCATAGGTCTCTACTAAAGCACCCTTCTACAAAATATTGAAGAACTCTTCTGCACGGGCTTGGTGCCAGTACTCGGACATAAACCTCTCCTTGAAGCGTTCTAGAAAGAGTTCCCATGTCACCTCGGAGATATCTATTCCCAGTTTATCCAACTCTTGCTCCCACCAAATAGAAGCAAAATTCCTGAGCTGCATGATCGTCCACCGCACCTTCACATTGCTCTGGTAACGGTGTAAAATAAAACATCGCTCGATGTTCAACAACCAAGCTTCAGCTGCGGTACCTTCTTCTGTCCCGAAGAATGGTGGTCCTTTAATCTTGGACAGATCTTTAATCTGTGCCCTGACTATAGGATCTTCCTCAATAAGAGGACCATTAGCATGAACCTGAGGCACTGGAGGATTTACTCCCCCACCAGGAATATGATTATTAGCCTCAATATTATCCAACCGATCCAAAATTTGTTGGAGAACATAAGCATGAGGATCCCCTTGTTCCTCCTGATTGACACCCTCATCGCCACCTTGCCCGATGGGGTCATTTCCATCCGCATCCTGGTGTCTAGGAATTCTACCACGGCCCCTACCTCTGCCTTTGCCTCTGCCTCTGCCTCTTTCGACATTAGCATTGATTGGGTCACCGCGTCCCTGAGCTCCTCTTGTAAGGGGAGGCATACTAGCAACCTGAAACAAACATCTACTGTTAAAAGACTAGACAACAAGCGAACTAAACCCTTAACCCGAAGTCCTAGTTAAAGAAACCAGGGCTCTGATACCAAATGTAACACCACCCAATAACTAAGTGATGAAACCAAATTAAAACCAAACAAAATCATACACCACAAAGAGATAATAATTTTATTTTTATTTTTAATTTAACTTCCATAAATCTGATTACAAAAGTTTATAAACTGTCATACGTAGTTGTCCATACAAACTCTGATTACAAATGAGTTACATCAGTACTCTTTATTGAAAAGATAAACATACAAATGCAGGAAATCTGCCTAAGTTCTCCTATAAGATCTATACACTGCCCTAATGACCAACAGAATAGCCACAATCTGATTTCCATAAATTTTAACAGCTGCCAACCATTGACCCATACTCATAGTTTTATCCATCTAGGTTCCTGTAAAAACCAATAAGAACACAACACACAAAGCAAATAGGGCTCAGCATAATTACATAAGTCATAGAACCTCCATGGTATACCTGCAATCATTAGCATCATAATGAACATATTTCATATATCATAAAACTCATTTGAACCAAAACATCATCATTTCGTTTCATCAATCACATGATAAAGCAGATATAAAAGCATGATGAAGAGAAATAACTCGCAGTTAGAATTCTAGAAAGACGATGCACATATAATGAGATGTTTAAACACTGAAGAGTCATGATTCTGCACCCATGGTTGTGCCCATGACAAATCTTACAGTGCAAGGTAAATTGTACTCCCGTTAATAAACTCAACAGTGCACATAGCAATCTGTCAATCCGTTTAATAACGTAACAGTACCTTATGCCCCATACTCAGTTCTAGATCACACAAATCATAGACATAGGGGAGGCCAATTATCTTTTTAAATGTAAACCCATCCCAATTAATTTTAAAGGTTATCACTTGTTCACTGAATTGGTTCTTCCAATTCAGCCATCTCATATGTGTTCATCCCCTGAAATTCTTCACAAACACATGCTAACTGAAATAACCAGAAACCATCATGCAATAGAAATCAATCTATTAAACCACATGACATAACAGTCTGGCAATGGAACAATACAAAGATATAAATCACATCCACAGTTCCATTTCATATTTCTTTTCTGTCCAGCTAACAAAATAGAAAAATTAAAGAATGATTCCAGCTTAAATATCTTATTCACAACTTGTTTCACATAAGATAAGTACAATTGTCACCCATTTGACAGTAAAACAGATCTATTAAACATATTCTGTCCAAATACAATAATAACAGATATAACTCAAATATATCACAGATATCTCGAATAGAATTACATTGAAATCCCTTTCACAATATAAATTTAATAACACTCTGTTTTAATAAAAAAAATAGCAATGATAATCACACAGGAGAAAATAGATATCAACTTCTTACAATTGTGAAATACAAGTGTACTCAGTTAATATCCTATTTTTACTACCACAGATATGTATGAAATGACTTACTTCATAATGTCATTCGAGTAGTACAGAAATTTCAATTTCTTTTAACAGATGCAGAGCTATGTATTATACAAGTGACCCGATAAGTAATCACTAAAGATTATAATTCCAATTAACTGAACTAAGATTTCCACACATTTCCAATTAAGCTTTTGTTTTTTAAAGAAAACCAACTCACTATACACTAAGGGTTCAATATAATTTTCCATACGTAAATGTGTTCATAAACAGGGTCGGTTTTTACATATTTAAGCCAAATAACAAACTGACATAAAAACCATGAAAACTCTCCAAAGATTTCACAATCGAACCACACAGCAGTCAGCTAAAAACATGAATACAGCTTCAAGATTTCATATTCAAATGCCCTGTCAATATTCACAACCCCTATCGACATATACATACACACTCAGTTTTCTTCCAAGCTAATTCTATAACAGCAAAAATCATAGACTTCCCTTAACATCTCATACTATATCCGCAACACATTCTATCCCTATTAACATTATCAACCAGTGTACAATAGTGACTCGAAAGTCCCATTTAAACATCGACAATAATGTCATAACATAATTTTCAGAAGAATCAAACAATTAACATAGGGGCTGGTTAAATGATACGAACACAATCTACACCTACAGACCCTAGTAACTGTCATGATACAATATATTAGCCTCTTTTAGTTTTCAAAACTTCAATCATGTATTATAAATACAGGCCGACAACAGTACAAATGGAAATCTCAAACTATGTTTAGCCTTTCCCAAAACATACCGTTCAAACTGAATGGTTTCAAAGTTCGGCAATAACACAGATAGTGACAATACAAAAGTATTCCTCACTTAACACGACCTAGTTCCTGCTTAAAACATAGAAACAATCACTAAAGAAAACCCACAAACAGTAGTCTTAATTTATTAAACTAAGTTTAGACCAAGTTTCTCGCATTCTTGCGGTTTTTCCAAAACTGATACTAGTTCAAAATCCATGTTACACAATTTCAGAATGACAAACGTAAAACAATCCTTTATCTGGTGAATTCGAGTCCTTAAATCACATTATTTTACAACAACCCTCGAATGGGATACATTCGAATCTACACAATACTATAATATAATTTTCCCTAAATCTCTATTGCAGTAAAACCCTCAACTAAATCTTGAAAACATGCATTTATACATCAAACTGAGTTTCCCCAAAAAAAGTATCACTACCTACTGATATCAGAGAGTTTCGAAACCAATTAAACAAACTTCCACATATTTATGTTTTCTCATTCCTCAACACGACATTTCCACAGAAAGCATTGCATGTATTTAACAGTATAATCGATCAACAAACACAGTACAGAGGAGAATAGGGTTAGATGCTAGCCTTGACCTGTTAAAACACCCTCTAAAACAAAATCCAAGCTCCGGCCAACACAGAAACCTTCAAACCAGCCGAAAATAGCAACTCCAAAATAGAACATGAAGAAACTATACTGCCATCAAAATAAAGAAATGGCATCCCCATAATGGCCACTTTCACAGCCATGAAAATAGCCATATTAACCACTGCATTTAACAGAGAGAGAAACCCTCACAACCTGAATTCCATCCTCCATAACCATCACAAATATGGCGGAATGAAAACTCGAGAAGAAGATAATATCTCATTAACTGCTCTTCACAACCGTAACTGGCCTCCCACACTTGGCAAGCTGCGAGCCAAGTATGGTACCCACTCGTAGTCCAAACATCACAATGCATTGAACTCACGCGTGCAGAGTTAACTCCCATAACAAATATCGAATGCCACCTTACCACTATCAATCCCAAAGCTCGGCAACTTAATGAGCACACATGCCGAAACAAAAACCAAACTCACAAAACTGCCAACACATCAATACATCTCCTTCTATGAATAGGGGAGATCATAATATGCCAACTTTATATGTACCTAAGTGTGAATATTCACACTTAGGTGCATATATATTTATATATGTATAAACATGTTTATACATATATAAATATGATCACCTCTATTCACATTAGAAGATATCCAAAATATGGATATAGTCCATTTAAACATGGCACATATATAAATATATATATATATATATATATATATATATATATATATATATATATATTTATATATTTGTACATATATATATATATATATATATATATATATATATATATATATATATATATATATATATATATATATATATATATATATATATATATATATATATATATATATATATATATATATATATATATATATCCAAAGAAACACTTAGAATGAAAGTTATTACTAACTGAGTACTAACTTAATAAAAGAAATACTTGATTCCATATAAACAGAACTACTCTAGTTCTGAATTCAGAGTCACATAGAAAAACATTATACGTGAAACAAATTGAGCATACATTTCATAACAGAATTACAGAATAAACATGATCAGAAAAGCATTAAGATCTGAGAACAAAACACTGGAAATGAGCACATAATAGAAACAGATTATAACATTAAGTCCTCATGACTGATAACTAACATACACACACGTACTGTTCTAAAAACATAAGGAACTGAATTAACAAACATACTAACTAACAGAGTATAATCAACTAACACAGAATTAATGTTTCCCAGTCTCAACTAACAACAAATAAAACATCAAGAGTACTTCTGATAAAACTGAATGAAATAGGGTCAGGCATGACAATAAAACTAAGTTTGTCTCACTTAATTGGATTTTCTCACCTTAATTCAAGTTTTTCTCAAAATTTGCAAATAAGGCCTTAGATTCAATTCAATCTTTGCTTCTTCAATTTCATTTTTTGGTTTCCTTCATTGTGGCTATTTTTGTTGACTAAGTTTGTCGGAGGAAGAGCACATTGGAAAGGAACTATAGCCAAGGTAATCTTAAAATGGAAAAATCACTCAAAAATTCCCCTAGCCTTTGCTAGCTACAAGGAAAGGTAATCCTCAAACTAGTGAATATTTTCCCTTAAATTGTGGCATTGGTGCTTTTAAGAATCTAGTAATTACAAAACAACCTATCTTTATTTGGAAAGTTTAGCATTTAGGCCTATGCTCTTCACTTCTTCTAGTGAATCAAAATACCAAAGGTGTTAAACTTTTTAATTAAGAAAAAAGGTTGAGAAAATCAAGCACATAAAATCAAAGCCCCTTGTTTGTAGAAGAGAGTAGAAATACTCAATTCTCTCTAGTTAGTGGGCTAGTAATTAAACATTGTTTATTGTGTTTGGGAAAGTAAAGAAAAGTTAGGGATATTCTCTTCACCTTTTGGTGAACCAAATTCCCAAAAACTAGTTCTTAACTCCATTTCCTTTCTTTACATGAACATGCTAGAACATTAGTGGGCTCCCTTCTTGAGAAATTGCCTTAACGAGGCCGGTGAGAGGGACAACCCAAAGTGGGATATGCTTGCTTTTTGCTGCGAGAATCTAACTCACTATAAAACAAAAGACATACATCCTTAATGGGGTGTGTGACAAAAGGATACTAAATTTTTTAACTTCCTTGAGTAGTCCTCACGAATTGTGCAAAACTCTGATATACCGGTGGTGGGAAGCCCCTTAACATACTTGGGGGATGAAAGTTTAGGATCCATTTTGAACGGAATCCATATTAAATCCTTGATAAAATAACAAGACCACCTTTTTAAAGCCATGTTTACGAACCAAATCTTGAGCTAGGTAGGTGCTTGAAGTTTCTTTTTGTGTAAAACCCATGACAACGTACTTTCAAAATCAAACATCTTGTGTTAGTGGGTAAAAAGAGACAAGCATATGTGTGATTGTTGTGTTTGAAATACATAAACAAGTGAGAGAGATATCCATTGAAAGTTCATCTTACATTTTTAATCTCTTCAATTAAAATCAACAATTATGAAATCAAGGATCAATTCAAATCAAACCCTTGTTGGATGCTGGTTTCCACTTGGTCCCACAAATTTAGGGTATCATTACAAGGAGATAGCACTTGTGTTGCAAACGAAGGTCATGAAGTTGGGTACCAAAGTCTCTTCAAAGGTCAAGATCAAGGGGATATCATTCCAAATTTATTTGAAGAAAGACTTAATAATATGGATCGAAATTCTACATATTATAATCATCAACATGGAGGAATCAACCATAACACCAAAAATACTAATCAAGATCCTAAAGAAACACTTGAAGAAAAAGTTGAGAGAGCAGCCCAAGACCATTAATTTCTAGAAGTTATGGAGAAATTGATAGATAAGGATAGGTAGAAATTTTTCCTAAACCTAGCCCAAAGGAGAGTAAAGCTTCCCCATGATTATGATATAGAACAACTTAAGAAAGATCAAGAGAAAGATAACCCCATGAATGCTATGACTAGGCAAATGAAAGCCTTCCAGGAGAAAATTGATAGTGTGAAAAAGGAAGATGAACCTAAGTCCTTTTCTGTTGAAGCTTTGTGTCCTTTCCGATTCGACAAAAGCTTAGTTATGGCACCCTTTCCCTTTAATACCATTTTTCCTAAGTATGACAAGTATATGGGTAAAATAGACCCACAAGATCATCCAAGGGAATTTTGTGCCTTAAGCATTGAGTTCATGCACAATGATACATATCTAATGAGACTCTTTCCTAGGACCTTAGGAGGTACCCCCATGTAGTGGTTTTCAAAGTTACCCCAAGGAATACAAACCTTTGAGGAGTTAGCCTCCAAGTTTGTGACCCACTATTCTTATAATATTGAGCATGAAATCATGATGCTCAAATTGTATGATACCAAACAGAAAGATGGATAATCCTTCTTAGGATTCCTACAAAGGTGGAGGACCATTTTTGCAAGGTATCCACGAAGTGTCCTCGAGAAGGAGAAGATGGAAATATTTAGAAATAATTTGACCATGGAAATGAATTATCGATTACAACTCTAGTGTCCCCCAACATTTGAAAAACTTATCGAAAATGGGATCAAGATTGAGGATGTATTGGTAAAGAGAGGAGAGATAAAATTATATCATTCCAAAAAATCCAATACCAACAAAAACAATAATAATTATGAGTCTAAATATGTCAATAATCAAGGGGCCAACCATAAAAATGATAAGCCTAAGCTATGGTTGAAGAATAACAATAAAAACCTTGTGAACGATGGAGTCGTAGAGGCTAATAATTTGAAAGCCACCCCTTTTAATTTATCTAGTGGAGCCAATTCTTCCTAAAATGTTAATCAATCGAACAAGGCTCCATTCAATTTCAACAATAATGCCAACAATAAAAATTCCAACAATTCGAACAACAATGCTAATAATCCTTATAATAATGCTAATGGGAATAAGCCCAAACCTTTTCTCTCCACATATAACAAAAGAAAATTCACCTATGTAGGTGATGTTAATATGATTTAGAACAATAGAGAGGGGGGGTAAATCAGTTGTTCTCAGGTCCAGATGTATAAAACAATCTTTCAAACTCTTCAACAAATTAGATCTAATAATCAATACCTACTCGGTCATTACTGATTGCATAACAGAAACATATAACAGTGCAATCCACTTATCCAATATCATCTAACTTGTAAAACATAGAAATGTTCAAACCAAAACAATCACACAAGTATCAACACTAGGATTTATAGTGGAAACCCAATTTGGGAAAAACCACTTTGTAACATGTTACTATTATGTTCACTCTTCTAAAGTGAGCTTGATGAAAAGCCAACCCTGTCAAAGGTTGTAAACACACTGTCAGGTGTGATCTGGTTAAAGGATGTCAACCACTCTATTAAAAGTGCACCTTGTTATAGGACTTACATACACTCCATTAGAATGCAACCTTGTTCAAAGGATTTATACCTATGACTATTAGGTCAACCTCTATTAAAAGGATTTTGACTATTACAATGGTTAGAAACTAGCAGTAATATTGATCTGAGAAACATACAACTCACTTTGCAAATATCAGATCCAATTCCATACACATATGCTGGCTTATTGACTATGAACCTTTTCCATATCCATCACTGATATGCTTGGAACCCTTCGAGCGATCACAACACTTCTCCTTCAGCCTTTTCTGCTTAGAAAGTCAATAACAATACTTCCAACATTCACTTCTTTCCGTCTGCACATTCAACTTCTCACTTAGGTTTCCTTAATACTACCTCTATTAGGTCAATACATCTTTTGCCGCTTAATCTCCTTCGTAGATCTTAGGGTTAGGTCAGATTCATTGAATCCATCCTACATTATGTTCTTCAGCTTATCTTTGAAATATCTTGAATCTCTTAAAGATTTACAATAAAACATTTTACAGTGCATTGAATGCTTTCATACAATCAATAAATAAAGTCAACATATTTTACATAATTCAAGAATTCAATGATGTCGGCTGGAAATCCAAATTCTTCAATAAATGCAAAATACTGATGCTCGGTCAATACTGTGTCCAACTTCTCGATCTTCTCTAGAAAGCTCGGTCACCACATAAACTATTCCCTTAGCTACCACTGTCTTCCTCGTCAATTAACTGGTGTTCGGTCAACACTATTTTTACACGGCATTCACTAGCTCGGTCAACACAAACAACACTCAACTTAAATTAGATTTCTTCACTTATGCTCGGTCAAGCCTACCAGTTTAGTCTTCATTCTTACTAAGATAAACAATACATTGTCTTATCATTGTGCCACATAATCAAGTACTCATTGAAGTATCAAGATAACTCAACCTTTCCTTAGGTGCTGTTGTTACCAACCTTGCCTATCCCCTTAGCAACACTCAAATAGATATATTACTTTCTTAGATAGAAATAGTCTTACCAATTAAGGTTTGACATCAATGACAATACAACAATTTCTTCAATTGAAGTTTCCAACAGGTGAACCTTTGGAGAATGCATTAAGGACCTTGTTTGCTAACAAGATCATCACATTACCTGATTTAAGAGATTTTGAACCTCAAGTTAAACCTAATTGGTGGAATGATTCTCATCATTGTGAGTATCATCAAAATAGAGGGCATAAAACCAATGAATGCACGAGATTGAAACACTTAGTGCAAGATTTAATAGATGATGGAACTATCAAAGTTGAAGGGCCTCAAAACAATGAGGATCACACGGCCTTTAAAAACCCATTTCTTAATCATGAAAAGGGTGAGTCATCTAATGCTAATCAGAATCAAAAGAAAGGTAATGAGAAGGTGAACTTTGCACACACCTATGATACCATAATCAATACTATGAGAGAAGAAGATAAGGCCGTAAATGTTATCATAGTAAAGGAGAAATTAAAAGTAGTTTCTAATGTTGTCACTAGGGGGCAAGCCCCCAAAATCACTCTACCTAGCAATATTTCAAGAATTGTTCTACCCAACCAAAGTAAACCTTCATCATCAAAACAATATAACTTGGTTGATCAATTTTAAAGGACTCCCGCCCAAATTTCAATCTTGGAGTTACTCAAGTTATCAGCTACGCATAAAGAGATTTTAGAAAAAGATTTAGTGGAAACCAATGTGCCACTAAACCTAGATGCAGATAAGTTTCAAAATATGGTGGGACAACTCATTGCTCCCCATTTCTTATCATTTTTCGAGCAAGATGACATGTCACTTAATCATCCTCAAAGCTTGCCTTTGCACAAAGAAGTCTTGATTCATAAGCATAGGGTGAAAAGAGTCCTTATAGATGGAGGAGCCGGCTTAAACATTTGTACCCTTAGCCTAGTGAAAGCCCTAGGATTTTTTGAGGAGGCTATTGACCTTAAGAAAAAGATAACCATTAAAGCCTACGATGATGAAGAAAGAGCTTCAAAATGAGTCATAGTACTACCCATAAGAGTTGGTCCCATACAAAAAGAGACCATTTGTCAAGTGCTAGATTTAAATTTGACCTACAATATATTGTTAGGAAGGCCATGGATTCATGAAATGAAGGCCGTTCCTTCAACTTACCACCAATGTTTAAAGTTTCCTTATCTAGGGTAGGAAATAATGGTAAGTGGGGGCTTAAAGCCATTCCAATATTGTAACAACATCAAGCCTATCAATGACACTTTAGTCCCACACAATGCAGAAGGGTCTATACCTAATCAAATGGAGCAAGGACAAATTTCTAAAGACATCACATTATTAAAGGGAAAAGAAAAGATAAAAAAGGAAGTTGTTATTGAAGACATACCAAAAATCACTAACCTAACTACATTGACTAAGGGAAAAGAGAAGGTTAGTGAGGGTAATGTTATTGAAAAATCAAAAGAAGATCAAACCAAAGCTATTCAAGTATACACCAAAGAGGCCCATTATCAAAAGATGGACCAAACGATGAAGAATTTTGATAAGCAATGCAAAATCAAACAAAAAGGAGTAGGCGAATACTCCCTATCCATGATAGATTTACCCTTATCTCCTAAGTTATATGGAAGACCCTCAAATCTACCCCATAAATACAATGATAATTTTGTGAGAGCTAGTACTTCATCATTCATGGATGGGAATCATAATGAGATCCTAAATTGGATCTACAAGGATGAAGAAACAAGTGCCCATGTCAAACACATCCAAAATCCAAGAATTCCCACACATAAATATGGGAAAGGATTTCAAATCATGCAAAAGATGGGGTATAAAGGCCAAGGACCTTTGGGCATGAGGAATGAAGGACTTGGTTAACCAATAGAAAGTACATGGCGAGATAGCAAGGATAAAATAGGATTAGGGTATCTTGAAGAAGGGTACACTCAAAAACACTATCCCAAACTCCATGGTCAAATATTGCAATTAGAATCTCATAGTGATGAAGATTCTAATGAGTGGGAATAGAAGACATTATTTGATGAGTCATGCCATCATAAGGGTATTGATGTTATTCATACCTACACTTCTACCAAGGATAAAGGACAAATAGCAGAATGAACTCCAAATCAAGCATCGAGTTCAAATCAAGTGGTTCTAAATGATGTACCAAGCATAGAAATAGAGATAAATCATTAGGTAGGTGAACCCTATGTACCTTAATGGAGACCTACTATGGAGGAATCAAACGTTAGGTTTAATCCACATGAATTTTATCCAACAAAAATCTTAGAGGAGTCTAGTGAGGAAGACTTTGATCCTACTTCTTTAGAACATTTAGAAGAAGCACATGTCATAGACTTGAATGATACAATATATGAACCATCAAATGAGGTCTTATCTTTAAATCTCATTGAACCAAGCCCAAGTATTGACCCCTTAACTATCATACACCCAGAATTAATTGAATGGGATTCCATGGAACCAACTACCATTCCAACTTTTTTGAATGACAATGTGGTGTCCCAATATCTCAATGTGGTTGAACCTTCTTCTACTATGGAATACTAGGAAGAAATGATAAAGGGGAGTATCCAAACTTTCAATCCTTGAAAAAATGTAAAAAACAAAAAAAGTAAAAAAGGAAAAGAATCAACTATTAAAAACCACATTGTGGCAACATTAGATAAAAAAGAAAAAGAAATAAAGGATGTTTCCAAAGGTGAAAACCCAATCGAGGCACCTAAGGAAGGAAGTTTGGATGCTCTCCCAGAACATTATGAAGAGAGATCTCCAATTTCGATCGAGCCTACAGAAAAGATAAACATTGAATCAGAAATAGAGCCAAAGATCATACACCTAGCGACATCGTTATCTAGTGAAGAAAGGAAAGAATTCATAAAAATTTTCAAGGAAAAGAAAATCAATTTTGCTTGGTCATATGATGATATGCCTGGATTGGATCCAAACTTGATTATGCATCACCTAAATATCAAAGAAGGAGTCAAACCAGTCAAACATAAGTTAAGGAAGATGCATCCACACATAGCCTTGGTAGTGAAAGTGGAATTAGAGAAATTGCTAAAGGTGGGATTTATCAAAGCCATTGATTATGCAAAATGGATTTTAAATATAGTGCCAGTTTCAAAAGCAGATAAGTCCATTAGGATTTGCATGGATTTTTGAGACTTAAACTTGGCATGTCCTAAAGAAGACTTTCCTCTTCCAAGCATAGACGCCATTGTAGACTTAACAATGGGACATTCCATTTTTTCACTTATGGATGGATTTAGTGGCTATAACTAGATCAAGATAGCATCTAAAGACCAAGATAAAAAAACATTTACATGCACATGGGGGACATTCTACTGGAATGTTGTGCCCTTTGGTTTAAAGAATGCCGGGGCAACATATCAACGGGCCATGACTGCAATATTCCATGATATGATGCATAAGTTCATGGAAGATTACGTACATGACATATTAGAAAAATATCATTCAAGAGAGGAGCATCTACCAATTCTAGAGAAATTTTTTGACAGATTAGAGCAATTCAAAGTAAGGCTCAATCCAAAAAAGTGTGCATTTGGGGTCCAATCTGGAAAACTGCTAGGCTACATTGTATCAACAAAAGGAATAGAGGTGGATCCCACTAAAGTCAAGGTCATTATGGAGATGGAAGAACCTAAAAACATTAGCCAAATGAGGTCATTACAAGGGAGAATTCAATCCATCAAGATATTTATATCCCAACTAGCGGAAAAATGTCATAACTTCACCCAACTTTTGCATAAGGATACAATTTTTAAATGGGATGAAAAATGTGAAGAAGCCTTCAATTTATTTAAGAAATACCTCATGAATCCTCCAATATTAATGCCACCTATCAAAGGCAATACCTTGATCCTATATATTTTAGCAATGGAGAATTCATTGGGGGCACTTTTGGCATAAGAAGATGAAACAAACAAAGAAAAAGCAATATACTACATAAGTAGAACCTTGGTCAAATACGAGCTGAACTATAAATTCATTGAAAGGGCATGCTTGGACGTGGTTTTTGCTTCCCAAAAATTACACCATTATATGTTAGCTCATAAGATAAGGCTTATTGCCAAGATAGATCCTTTGAATTATTTTCTTAGTAAAACAACATTAAATGGAAGGCTAGCCAAATGGGTCATGGTGTTGAGTGAATTCGACATTGAGTATGTAGACTACAAATCTATCAAAGGGAAATTCATTGATGACCAATTAGAAAAATCACCACTACAAGATGATCATCCCATCCAAGTAGAATTCCCAGATTCAGAGATTGTGAATGTTGAGGCAAAAACATGGCAACTATATTTTGATGGTTCATACACTCAACATGGATCAAGAGCATGCATACTTCTAATCACCCCTCAAGGATCTACAATTCCAAAGTCATATAAATTTTTATTTCCATGAACCAATAACATAGCATAATATGAAGCCTTGGTTATTGGAATCAAGTTTGCATTAGAGTGGAAGGTGACAGAACTAAAGGTTTATGGAGACTCACAATTAGTCATTAATCAGGTTAATGAAGAATATCAGACAAAAGATGACAAGTTGGTGCCTTTTAAAAACATGGTGGAAAATATAAAGAAGTACTTCATTCTTATTAAATTTGAGCAAGTGCCAAGAGAAAAGAACAAAGTAGCAAATGCAATGACAACTTTGGCATCACTTCTAAAAATGCTTGATCAAAATGCCATATATGAATTCCTGGTAGAAGAAGTGGAACAACCAACATTTGACCCTACCCATCCTTATACCATTTTCTTGCTAACTACACAAAAATCACCTTGGTATGGACCTATTTACACTTAAAAGATCAAATCCTACCCATAGACCAAACCGGGAATAAAAAGAAAAGCTTCATTGGCCAAGCTGCCCGATATACCATAATTTTTGCAACATTGTATTGTAAGAGTCTAGAAAGAATGCTCTTAGATGTTTAGAATAAGAAGAATCAAATGTAGCATTGTGAGAAATCCATGAGGGAATCTATGGGTCACATTCAAATGGATTAACCCTAGCTAAGAAACTTTTTAGGACAGGATATTTTTGGCCTACGATGGAGAAAGGCGCTTGTAAATTTGCCAAAACTTGTAGAAAGTGTCAATTCCATGGAAACTTGATACATGTGCCTATACAAGAGCTTCATCTGATGACAACACCTTGGCCATTCTATCAATGGGGTCTAGTTTTAATAGGAATGATTTATCCACCATCCTCGAATGGTCATAAATTCATCATCACGATAATGGAGTACTTTACCAAATGGGTGGAAGTTGTACCCTTATCAATTGCAATGAGAAAGAAAATATCTTTTTTTATCCTAAATCACATCATTTGTAGATATAGCATACCTCATTCCATCATAACAGATAATGCAAAGCACTTCAAAAACAAAGACCTAAAGGAGTTATGCACAAAGTTCCACATGATTCATCATTCTTTAGCAATATATTACCCTCAAGGTAATGGACAAGCAAAAGCAACAAATAAAAACATCTTGAAGATATTGAAGAGAACCGTGGACAATTCAGGTAGAGATTGGCACATCAAAATGAACCCGACCTTATGGGCTTATAGAATGAGCATAAAAACACCAACATGAGCTACACCCTTTTCCTTAGTCTTTGGAACATAAGAAGTTTTGTCTTTGGAGGTAGAACTTCCATACTTAAGGGTATCTCTTCATGGTTTGATAAGTGAGGAAGATGATAGATTTTCTAGGTTGCATGAACTATAAATCCTAGATGAGAAAAAACAATGAGCATTTGATCATTTGAAGGTATATTAAAATAGAATGTCAAGGACTTATAACAATCATATCAAGTCAAGAACATTTCAAATAGGTGATCTTGTTTTGCGAGAAAATCCAAAGAATCAAGCAGAAAGAGAAAAGAAGGGAAAATGGGAGGCAAACTGGTTAGGACCATTTATCATTACTTCTTCTTTTGGGACCGACACCTACAAATTAGCAGATTGTGATGGAGAAGAGCTACAAGAACATATTAATAGCATACATCTAAAGAGGTTCTATACATGAGGTAGATGAAAGAGTATAAAGAGTATCAGAAATCAGATGGAAAACATCATATTTATTGTATATAGTCAAAAGAGATCTTGAAAATACCAAAAACAATTGAAAAGAAGAAAAGAACAAAAAAATTAGAAATGTAGAAAAGATAAAAAATAGTGGAAATTTGAGCATGAAGAAATACTAAAAACATTCATATATGATCCTCAAAAAGATGTTGTCATGGTGAAAACCTAGCAAATAGGTGCCTTGATGATATGAAGAAAAAAAATTGAAAAAAAAGAAAAATACAAAAAAATCAAAAAGAGAAAAAGTGCGTTGGTGAAAACCTAGCAAATAGGCACCTTGGTAGCAAAAAAAGAGAAAAGCTTTAAAAATGGAAAAAAAGAGCAAGATCCATTCAATCAGTGACAACTTGGTAAACAGGTGCCATTGAAAGTCCAAGTCAGTCGCATGCGTAGAAGGTCACCTTGTAAATATTGCATTTGTCAGCATTTGTATATATTGCATAATAAAACCCCACAGTTGCATTTGTAAGTACCTCAAGATTTTGGTCGCCTAATCTGCAAATTTCCCTAAGTACCACAATTGAAACCATATCAAACTGGGGGAAATCTACTCAAAAGGAGGAAGGATTCATCAAAGCAAACCTTATTCAATCAGGAAATAAATTCAGCAAAAATGAGAGTGGAACACTTAATCAAATCTACATTCTAATTCAATTTGAACCCAATGCAAAATTTGATCTGAGAGCTTACATGACCTTATCTTTACCAGGATTAAAAGTATGAAATGGATGGAACTACACTTGAAATATGGATTTGAAAAAAATTGAAATCTTTTTTCTAAGTGTTGACTTTATTGATGAAATCATCTCTTTCTAGCGAATTGATGAGAGTTTTAAACTAGACAAGCTATGATGAAAGAATGATTTTTTTGTTGATTTATGAATGAATGTTTTAAATAATGTATTATTTTTCTAAGGATGTGATCATCAAAGAATCATCAAGGAATTGTACATAGGATAAAATTGAGATTTTTGTTTGTTTACACAAAAGGATACCTTGGCTAATTTGATCTTCAATATCATAATACCAAAATCCACTTGCAACATAGAATCTGACAAAATCAGTATTCACATTTTCATGATTGGCTTCAATCAGTGATAGTTGTACCAGAAAGAGATGGGAAAGCAAAGAAAGAGGTGCAAAAAGTATTCATATCATCATGTTTGAACTAGTGATGGTTGTACTAAACGGGATTTCAAAATCGCTCAATGATGATTATAAGCTCCAAATTTTTGAATAATGATAGTTAGTTGCATACATCTTATCTTAAGTGCATTTAATATGTTTGGCCTTTCTTAGCTTAATTTTCAAGAGAAAAGGAAAATGGAGTGTAGTTAAATCAGAAAATCAAAAGATCATCAATAACAACTATATGTGATCGAGTGTGTTGGAAATAAAAAACAAATAAAAAACAAAGTGCATTTCATTAGTTCACATCCATTGATTAAGGTCATTTTAAAGTTGCATTAAGTCATCTTCATTAAACATTGCATTCATTTAAATGTGTCCAACATATGAATCATTAAGTTCATTATCATTAGATTGCATCCATTTAAATTTCATTAAGTTTCATTATCATTAGATTGCATCCATTTAAATTTCATTAAGTTGTATTATCATTAGATTGCATCCATTTACATTTCATTAATTATCATTAGGTTGCATTCATCTCATTTAAGGTGCATTCTTAAGTATCAATCCATTAAGTACATTGTATTAGTTAGTTAATCATTCATTTAATTTATTAAGATCATTCATTATTAAATGCACATCATTCATGATAATATCGTCCATCCATTATCGCATATAACATTTAGAATAATTAATCATTAAAAGCTCGTGATCATTGCATCATTACATAGATCCATCACATTGCATATCAAAAGAAATACATACATTAGATCCATTATTTATTATCCATCTAACATCCTACATGTATCCATTGTATACATACCCAATATCATTAATCATTAAATCAACATTGCATTCAACTATTCTATGTCATACATAAGACAATCATTTAAGAATCAATAAAACATAGACATACATTTGAAAAATTGCATTCTAAAAAGCATAAAACAAAGCATATAGGAAATAGAATCATATCGATCTACATATCATAGCACAACACCTGAAAAAGAGATCCAACACATAATGACATCATATATAGTGAAATATATGAAAGCAAATATCAGAGTCCATGGTACCATCATCATACAATCAAAAAGATATCAAAGTCTAAATCAATGATCATAAAGGCAATATCCAAATATCAATGTCCATCAACTATCAAAATATTAGCATAAACAACATCAATCGATCAAAAACTGATACAATAAAGAGTCTAATGTCTCTATAACAACAAATAACTGAGATCAGGTATATCAAATGGAATAATCAGAGATATCTCAAAGAGCTGAATCACCAGCACCATCAGTACCATTAGGACTAGGAGCACTATTTGGAGGCTGACTCGAACTTGCCTGTAAACCCTGCTGACTCATAGCTGCCATGAAAATCTACATCATCGAACTTAACTGGGAAACCTGCTGCTGCACCACTAATATTTGAGTCTGAAGAGATACAACATATGATGCTAAGGTTGGGGCAGGAGCCTGTGCTGCAGAAGTCTATATAGGAGGAACATAAGGAGAAGGAAATGACGAAGATGGATCACCCAAAGATGGAACAAAGCTTGAAGATGATGGACGTGAAGAAGATAAAGGCATCAAAGTAGAAGCATGGGCCTGAGATGAGGTAGCCTGTGAAACAACTAGAGGAATAACTTGTTGAGTAGGAGAACCCTGTGCCCAATCAAGTAAAACATGTGCAGTATCTGCATCAACCTCCTACTGACGCATGAATCTAGGTCTATCTACTGGATCTTTGGCAACATGATGTAGAACTCTATCCACCCACAACGCCTCACCTGATCATCACCCCTAGGAGGAATAGGAGAAAAAAACATAACTGGAATACAGACTCTACCTGCTCTATCTCCTCGATGACCACATCATCTATGCCATCCCCAAATCCTACCAACACCACCACCATCTCCACCATCATCTCCATCATCATCACCAACATCATCTTCTACATCACCATTATCTCCATCTGATAGCTCTTCAATGGCAGGAACTCTCTTCACAGGATCGGTGAATCTAGGAAAAGGAGATCGATGAAGCCAAGCAACATAATCATCAGTAATACCAGAATCCATGACATGTGATATAGGAGACCAAGGATGATACCCAATATCTCAGATCTCTCACACAACTGTCCCATAATCCACACATGGGCCCCATAATGATCTCTCAGCCTGTACCCAAGCATACATGGCTACTCCCTATGGCATATCATGAATGCACCCGTACTAACATAGAACTCTCTGGAAGTAGAACCTCTCAAGAATATATGTGGAATGCCTAGTCATCCATCGGGGGAAGAACATGTAAGGTAGCTCACCATCATCCTCTAGCCAAGCCTCGCAACCAAGATATGGCTGCCAAACAACAGTATCTAGGTCATCAATGACACACTACCAGTAATCCAGCTTACCCATATGGGTCTGGATGATAATACCCTTGTACATCAAAGAAAATGGCCAACCTGGCATACGATCTCGTGTTATAATAGGACATGTCACTGTGATATGCTCCCAGGTCTAAAGTTGTAAATGGATCACACCTGTAGTAAGTGTAGTGGAATGCCTATAAACCACTGTGTGTAACTCATGGTATAACTATGCTAGGACACATGAACCCCAATCAAAGTGATGAGGATGTGCCATCAGATCCTCGAGGCTAGGACCCCAATTGATAGAAAACCCGTGCCCGCATCTGTTAGGAAGAACACACAATCAAAGTACCCAGAACGGCTAGCAATATAGGAAAGGAAACAAAATGAGCCCACTAGATGTGAGGGTCACCAATGGTATGATCACCAAACACCCGCCGACATGCAGATCCATCATACAGAGAATCATAGTACACTTGCTCACCATGAGTCGGTAAACGAAGGATCTGATATACATCCTCAGGGGTAATGGTCAACTCCCCTGGTGGAAAATGGAAAGTATTATGGTCTGAGTGCCAACGCTTAGCCATAGTAGTGAGAAGACCCCGATTCACTTAGAATCAAGGAAGATGTAGAAGGAAAGACAAGCCACATAGACTTAATGGCGATGATCCGCCACACTGAGATCAGGAATCATGCTCCATGATAAAGGATAAGCACCACGGACACGCAAGGACCAAAGGACAACTTGCAAAAAGCAAGTTCAATTACATCATAACTGAATTAAATTATTATTTGGATCATTCTAAGTCAATCAAAATTTTCAAAATATCAAACCACAATCAATTTTCATGTTTCTACTCAGATAGAACAGAAAATTTATCATCACCCATCATCTGAATCTAGATTGACGATAAAAAATTCACATTATGACTGACTCATACTGACATCTTACAACTTGCTAAAAACATCAAGTTCGTGACCTTAACCTATCCTTTGATCGACGACGTCGAGAAAATTGTAAAGTGGAATTAATCAATTTGTTATCATGTTTGGCTGGGTGAAAGCACTCTTTTAGGCTTTAAAAGTACCACATATCAAAAGTGATGTATAAATGTTTAAAAGCACTACTTAATGGATTAAAACTGAAAAAAGTGGAAAAAGTGCCCAAATAATTTGAAAGCGCTATTGAAAAAGGCATAAGCGCTATTTAATGGTAAAAGTGCTCTTTAACAAGGCAAAGGCGGAATAGGGCCTAAAACTGGCGAGTATAAGCACAGTTTCAGACCGCGAAAATGCAATTTAAAGTCGCATAAGCGTGACATGGAGGGTGAAAGTGCAGTTTAATTATGCAAAAGCGCTCTTTGAATTTAAAAAAGGAAAAAAAGAGGGTTTCTACATGAAAAATTCAAATATCTTGAAATTAAATGGATGAAACGACAAAATGAGGAAGTATAGGCACTCACCGGAGGTCCAGAGCCAAGTAGACGCTGATATCGATGACATCACTTGAATCTATGCTCGTGGATGGGGATCGACATCGTCAAAAGTGAAAGAGGTCAGAAAGGAAAAAGTTAAAATAAATAATGAAAAGGAATTTTTACCCCTTTTTATAGACCTTTTGACCTAAAAAGGGTATTTTTGACCTAAAAGAGGAATCTTTTACTACAATTGACCTAATAACTTGAATTTTTGATCAAATTTGCCAAATCAGGGGCATTTGTAATCAAACAGACATAAGAACAATATCGAAAATGAAATTAAAATTCATTATAAGTTGAACAAAATCAACGTAACTTGACCTAAAATGTCAAAATTTTCAATCATCGATCAAATTTTATTTTATTTTGAAGGGGGCATACCATCGGATAATCAACATCAGTACTATCATCATTGAAATAGGAGATCAACCATCAAATCAAAGTGAAAGCTTTTATCAAAATTTCTTTTGTAAATTGATCGAATGGGGCATCACATCAAATTAGGTATCACATCAGAATCTTTCATCGAATCAATCATCATATCAAGGATCAATCATAAGAATGACCATCAAAGAGAAACAACAATTGAATGAACATCATAAAAAATTGCATCAATCTCATATCAGATATCAAGAATTGATCATCGAAAGACATCAAATGAACATCAAAGATCGACCATCAACAGAATCAGGACCTATCATCAGCAAGATCAAAATATTCTTTGAATTGACATGCTTCGCACATCAACTCAAAGAGGGGAATTTGTAATCACCTGAAAATGGACAAATACAATTAAGTAATAAATCAAGGCAAATCAAAGCAAATAAAGGACAAGATCAAAGTAATTGAATCGAATCAAACATTTAGCCAATCAAAATTAAAATCAAGCTTCAATTCAAGGTAAATTAAAATCAAGAGCATTTTAAATCAAGTGAAATTAAATCAATGTGAAATTAATTCTATTAATTGTATAGTTTTGAATTAAATCAAATTCAACCCATTCAAGGGGTACATGGCTAAATAAATGAATTAAAATCAATTAATAAATCCTAATTTCTCTCAACAATCCAAAAGGGGAGGGAATTCAATCAACCAATAGGATTTGAGAAAGGCATTCACATGGATCAAGCCAAATTCAATCTCAATCACTCAAAGTGAAAGATCATCTTGTCCATTCATCTTGTCTACTTGTCCCAAGCTTTGAAGACACAAACTTTGCATTGTCTTCAAAGGGTGAAACCAAAGACTCAACCAAAGCTTAATCATGATCAATTATACTACATCCCCTACCCTTGCATAAATCTATAAAAGGAAGACCAAAATCAATCATAATTCATAACCACACATCTGAGAATTGTATAGAACCTCTTGCATTTTATAGCTAGAAAGACAATTTAGAGTTAATTTTTGCATTCGATTTGAATTAATTTTTATCATTTGTTTATCATATCATTTCTCATTCTAGGACTGTCATTAATGGTAGCTTGTTGAGAGCTTCACATTAACACTCTTAGATAGAGAGCCATAGGATGCTTAATTATGATTTATTTGCTAAATAGAGTATTAATTGTGGTTTATTTAGTCTCTATTTGATTTATTGTATGATACTAATTCTATGAAGGTACATTTCCTTATACACAGTTACAAATGAACAATGACAAGAATGATGAACAAAGAACAAAACAAAAATCTAAAGGAGACATGAGTGGAACCAATGAAACTAGAAGTTCAAAAACTCAAGAAGAACCAAAAGAAGCCAAGAATGAGGAAAGATCTATTCTAGATGAAAGGCCTACAAATGAAGATCCTAGAGAACAATTTAGACCCTTTAGAGGTAGATTTTTCAGATGCAATAAAGTTGGACACATGAAAAGAGATTGCAGAAGTAAAGGTAACTCTAAAACCTTTACCAGATACTGTTTTAATTGCTATGAGTATGGACACAAGAAAGAAGATTGTAGAAAACATGATCGATCCAAGTATAAGAAAGACTATATAAGAGAAGAAACTGCAGCCAAGATGACATGTCAGAAATGTAATAATTTTGGGCACACAACAAGATACTGTAAGCTACAAACCAGTCAAGAAAGAAGAAGAGCACCTATTTATTACAAATGCAACAATCCAGGTCACATTTTGAAGTTTTGTAGATACAATTGAGATGACAATAGAAGAGGACCAAGAAGATCTAATGAACTAGAAAGACCACCACCTATAGTTATAAGGAAAAACATTAGTGATAATGGTAAAAGCCTAAATGATTATATAAATGAAAATAAGAAATTAGAGGATGAAAAGATATGGCAAGTAAAAGTTCTAAATAAGGTAGTTGTTCAGGGAGAGTCAGCTTATGATGTTGTGTTGTTGCATCATGAATTCTTTTAGGCATCAGCCTAGAAGGACCTATGGCCTCATGGGGAGCATTGGATGTAGGAAACATAAATTATCCAGCCCCTGTATAAGTGGAGTAAGGTCATGCAAGGTTAGGTATGATGTGTACAGATGTTTTGGAATTTGTGGATGAGATCGCAACACTTGAAGATGAATCTTTTGTGTTTGCAAGTTTTGCATTGACTAGATGACATGTGAAGTTGAGCTACCTATGTTTAAATCACACACTTAACTTGCAATGAATAAAAGACTTGAAAGATTTCAATTCTCCACCATTTGTTGATCAGTGACTAAGGAGAGCAGAAGTGTGAAGGCGGAGTAGTAATCTAGTTGAGAGATTTTTTTCTTGTGCGAAGCCAAGCATTAGATTTGTGCACATTCAAGGTATTTAGATCTAATCTCTTTAGGAAGTCATGGATGCACCCGTAATTTATGATGTGGTAGAGAGACCTAGGTATAAGTTCAAAAGGAATCCATACAAATCTTGTGAGGATGATCTGGAAGGGGCATTCTCTCAAAACCCCATAGGTGTGTTACACATAGAAGATATTAGGACATACATATACTGCAAGTATGAGATTATTGGAGAGGTTAACATCTTCTATGAGTTGGACAATATGATATAAGCAAATGGGTCATTGATAGAAGAATTCAAACATTTAAAGGACCTGTCAATACTCAAGTTAATTTGACTCACTGAATTTATGGAAGTCGAATGGTTCAAGATCATTCTAAGTAGAGTTCATGATCAGTTCTTGTGAATATTTGATCAACCTATTAAGATATGTGCTCAGTTGATCCATGATATCACAGGCATTGACAATGAAGGAGCCCTACTTGTTAGTGACAAGAATATAAGAAAAGAAGCTAACACCCTAACACACTCTAAATGGGATAAGAGAGAAATGATAGTAAATGACATATATCTATAGGATGTCAGACTAATAGCAATGTTGCTAGGTTACAAATTGTTTCACAACAGTAGATCAAACTCTATTTCTGCTGGAGTTATCATGATGGCTTATGGAATGGTTAAGGAAAACAAACGATATAATCTTTGCAAATTTTTGGCACAACTCTTGGAAAATGTTAAGGTCATTAAAAAAGACAAAATGAAAGTATTTAGGTTTGGATTATTACTAGTTACTATGTATATTCATGTCACCCATAACTTTCTTGGCATGCATCCTAGAGCATGGAAAATGATGTACCCATTGGACTCCAAATCTCAAACAGTTATAGAGGACATAAAAAGGATTGGGTTGATGGAGAATTCTTTGGGATGATTAAAATTATGTAGAGGTAGATGAAAGAAAGGTATAGGATTCCACAGAACTTGGTAGAAAAATATGAGGACAACATCTATTTCATGGTTGAAACTGATTGTGTCTTCTTTGAGGTAGTTGATCCTAGAACCAAATGGTGCTATCCTATGGGATATGAGGTAAGTGTTGAGGTACTGACCATGCAAGTAGAGCATATACTAGTAGTAGAGAAGGACCCTACCCAAGAAAGATGGGGCACCTATAGAGAAAAATATGAGAAAGTAAGAGAAGAGCAGGAAAAGGTAACAAGGAAAAGAAAGGTCAGCAAGATTGTTGAATAAATTACTGTGAAGGTAGGAATCACAAAGAAATAGTATCTGGACTTGAAAAACAAGATGGAGGCATCTTCTAGTAGTGCCACTAATTCACCCATTCCACTGGAAGCAGAAAAGATAGTTTCTACTGATAACATTATTGATTTATGAGTCCCTCAAGAGGAAGAAACACATGAAGTTGAGACTACATTAGTTCCTAGAAGATCTTCTAGGACAGTCAAGTAGGTTAGTCCAAAAGAAAAAGAGATAGAAAGGAAGAAGAAGGAAGAAAAGATTATCGAGAAAGAGGAAGATAAAACGGTTCAAAAGAGTCCACAAATCTTGTGGAAACCTGATATGAAATCACTACAGAAGAGGGTTATCAAAGATGGAAATTTGATATCTATAAATATATACTATGAGAGATGTAGCCCTAAGGATCAAGCAATCATTAAGGACACTATCATTGAGCATTTTTTAGTCTTCAAAAAGAATCTGTTGGAATTTGAAGCCAGTGTCCCCAAAGATCTATACAACATGATGGAAATCAAAAAATAGTTGGCACATTTAGAGGATGAGAACATAAGAAACAAAAGAATTGATGATATGTTGGCAGTTGTGTCTATTTAGGAAAGAGAAAGAATCATGAAGGTATTGAAACCTCTTCTAAGAACAAAGACCAGACTAGTCAAGATCATGCCTAGAAGATATAATGAAGTAATTGAAGATACCTAAAAGGCATTAGACCAATTTATAATGCATGACATGCATAGAAAGGATTCACCTCCCAAGACTGCTAAACCTATATCCTTGGGTTTAGGATAGAGCTCACATGAAATTAATGAGTGTTCAAGTTAACTTGCAACCAAACTTCTTTGTCACTAGTGTTCCTGTTAGCCTTGACACTTCGCAAGATACAATGATCCATTTATGGACAAGATGGACAATGTGATGGAAGTTGAAGATCAAGAATAGATAGAAGAAAGAAAATAAGAAGAGAAACCAGAAGAAAAAGTACAGGAGAAGGAATTACAACAAGAAAGACAACCTAAAACAGAGGAGATTGCTGAAGTCAGTTTGGAGTCATCTCTATTGTTGGCAAGTATGGCTAAACCAGTAAGTTCTAATGTGGACAACATGGATGAAGATGAACTGATGAGACTCTCATTCATGGCCTTTGCTAAAGCTAAGGAGAGATCAGTCTAGAAAGGAGATAAAAGAGCTAAGATAATGGTCAGGGCTATAGAGATAGTGAACAAGCTACTCCCCTCACCAGTTATCCTAAAAGACAAAGATGAGGTTGAGAATCTCGGTATAGTATTGGATAGCTTTGATAGTCACTTTGACTCATTGCTAAAGACAACAGAGGAGAAGGCTAAAAAGAACTTCTTGGAGAAGAAGTTGAGCGAAGTTCATAATTCCATTTCATGGGACTTAGGCATTCTAAAGGCTACCACTCTTAAAGCCAAGAGTTGTATAGCACAAGATAGGAAACTATATAGTCATTGCATAAATCCCTGCAGACATTTGAAGAATGTTGAGGAGGCCATAGCCAAAGATAGGGCTAGTCTTGACAACATAATGGAAAATTTTGAATCATCTTAAAAAACTATGGAAGAGATAGATAAGGAGACATCCAGGTTACTGGAGAAAATAGGAGTACTAGAAATGGAGGAAGGGAGAGTTGTAGATAGATTTGGTTCATTAAGAAGCCTATTGACTCCCAAGCTCTTAATATTGGAGACTCATCTCTTTGAGATGATAAAGGTTGAAAGCTCAATGTCATTACCCACTCTCACTAAGCTTAAGGCAGTAGAGACAACATCATATGCATTGAATGGATTAATCCATGTCAGTGAACTTCTGATAAGTTCATGGATTGAGGAAGTTAAGACCTTGGAAATCTCCTTCCAAGAAGTCTTAAATCTGGTGAGTAAGCACTAAACCATTTGTGCTTAAGTCCTACAATTTTGTGTAAACCTTTTCCATTGATGTCAAAGGGAGAGGAAGAAAAATGAAAAATGAGGAAGAGAGTTATATACCAAAAAAAAAGATGTAGAAAACAAAAAAATATAGAAAAGAGGAAAAGGAAAAGAAAGTTATATTGTAATACTTAGTCATTTTTCTAAGTGTTGCCATCAATCCCAAAGGGAGAGATTGTTGGAATGTGATGTTTTGGAGTACTAAGAATCACTTAAGGGTTGTCATTTATGGAAACACTTATGATGGAGCGATCACATGTTGTGGAGATTACCATTGGAGTCACAGTCATAAAAATGACTAAGTCCAGAATCAGGATAATAGGGTACAGTGCCACAGTTTTGAATAGCGATAAAGATATACAAGGTATTATAGCTTGTGAAGTTAACTGGAGGTATTTTGGGATATGCACATTCTTCAGTTAAGATCACATGAGTTTTGGATACATGATGTGTGAGCTACAGTGTTCGAAAGGTATGGGAAGACAATAAAACAATATATCAGGGTACATGAACAGTTGTGAAGATTAAGGAAATCATAATGGATATGGTAACGTGCTAAGACAAGTAAATAAAGTATATTACTAACTCTTTGGTAATATAAGAGTGCCGACTCCATTTATATCATTTGCATAAGTTTCTATTATGTTTTGTATGATAATTATGAGGCTGACTAGAAGGCTAATTCTGTAAAAGTATAGATTGGTTTTGTGAAAGTGTAGTATGGATGTTCTTATGATGACGGAGTAAGTTTTTGAATATAAGAGTAGATATCAGATGCAAGATCAGTAAGAGGCCAAGCTACAATTGGAACTATCTAAGCAAGATAAGTGCTTGTATTGTTCCCCCCTTTTGAGAACTATTTTTGAGATAGTATTGATTGTAAGAGAAGTGTGCTCACCACCTTTAACCAAGTGTTTTGTACATACCCCTAAGAGGGTTTTTGTAACCCTCTAACAAGAAAAAGTACTATGTAACAATCAGCTCCTAATAGGGCTAGATCTCCTAACAAGGACATAATAGTTTAGTGCATATTTGTGGGTACCATCCCCACGGGGGTTTTCCCTTTGGCCAGGGTTTCCTTGAGAACAAATCATGGTGTCATGAGTAATGTGTTATGCTTATATTCTCTTTTCATTTCTGCATTACTTTGGATTATTTATAATTGTTTGAAGTTGAAATCAAATTTCTATAATACTAATTCACCCCCCCTCCCAGTATTACCTAATCCTAACAATTGGTATCAGAGCTTTTGGCCCTTTGAGAGAAAGCTTAACAGCTTAAGGGAGATCATAATGGATTCAAAAGATTTACAAGTAAACTTTGACGATGCACTTGAAGATCTGGATAAGATGAAAGCTAAAAATGGCAAACTAAAATTCAAATTAAGAAGAGTAGAAGGTTTCATGAGTAAAATTAAAGAATAGCTCGAGATTGTAAAAAATCAGAGACAAGACATTATGGAGAAAATAAAAGAAGGTTCATACAATGATACATCAGACAAAGTAAAGAAGCTAGAGCAAGAAAAAGAACAAACCAATATCTTGATGATCAAGGAGATTCATCATGAAAAGGATGAAAGAAACAAAGTTGAAAAGTCACTAAAAGAAGCTAACCTGCAGATAGGAAATATGAAGTCTGAACTTGACCATTAGAATGATAAAT
The DNA here is from genome assembly GCA_027943335.1 of Chamaecyparis obtusa. NCBI lineage: Eukaryota > Viridiplantae > Streptophyta > Pinopsida > Cupressales > Cupressaceae > Chamaecyparis > Chamaecyparis obtusa. The sequence continues at coordinate 711,749 of BSBK01003857.1, read as the reverse complement.
ATCAGGAATTGGATAATTACAATCAGATCATCAAAGGTGAACTCACTCAAGCCAAACTACACATTGAGGAGTTACTGTAATCACCTAAAAATGGACAAAGGCAATTAAGTAATAAATCAAGGCAAATCAAAGAAAATCAAAGAAAATCAAGGACAAGATCAAAGTATGTGAAGACAGTAAAATAGTAAAATAGTATATCAGGGTACATTGTTTGAAGTTGAAATCAAAGTTCTGCAATACTGATTCACCCCTCCCCTCAGTATTACCTAATCCTAACACCAATGGGGCACATGGATTATACAAGGAGATGAGACCATTATATTTTATCAATATCATCAAGAAAAGTATCAGTTAGTATTATTGTATCTAATTATTCTTTGTGTTTCTTTAAAAAAAACTATAGAGTGTAGGGTAAGTGCACCAAGATGGAGTGCAAAAAGGGGAGTATAAGTGGCCACTTTTTTTTTTTTTTCTGAAATCGGGTAAACGTGAACTTCAAAGAGAAATTGGATGGTCTTGCACTCAAAATTATAAGATGTGTAAATAATAAGAATTGTAGTACTCTGAATCTAGTTTCTAAAAATGGATAATATTAAGAGGTTCAAACCATCCGTGCATGAGAAATTGTTCCTAATTTTTATAGAAAAACATAACATAGCTATTTCTGTGCGCTCAACAAAAGATATAGTTAGATTTAATGTTTTGAAAAACCATTTGGTAGGACGGTAGGTAAGAGTGAGATCTAGAAGTTGTGTATTTTTCATAATTTTCTTATAATTACTTTTATTTTATGATTTTTTGAAGTGTTCACATCTTGAAAATCTGATAACTATTCATGCACTAGGCATAACTTGCATCAAAATAATTGAAAATGAAATCTTCTTTTTTTTAAAGTTATAGATTCAAGTGTAGAGCAGTAATATTTAATTTGTTTTGCAATTGGTTGAGTACATCAAAGGTTATTAAAAAAATGGTAGGTCCATATGTTTGTGAGGCCTATCAAGGAACTGGTAAATAAAATTAAATTTCACTATGTTAATGTTGTCCAAAAATTGAAAAATTTATATGGATAGAAAGATGAGAATATGCGTAAGATTATGGTGGTAATTTCAGAGATACCCACTTGATCATTTGTAAACCTAATGAGGATGAAGTTGAGAATTCATGTTGGAAGATGAAAAAACATGCAAAGGGACTAAAATGGAGGTAAAATGGGCTTTCAAGCCTTAGGGTCATTTACTAACCCTTTTTCCAAGCCTAAAACATGTACGGGTTTTTATGTCCATGATAACCCACTTGGGTTTTGAAAAGCAAAAAGTACATTTCAAAATTTTCAAAACTTGTACATGTTTTGGAGATGTCAAGACATGTAATTTATGTTTTGTAGAACACATACAGGTTATGAATACATCAAAACACATTGTCCTAAATTAAGAGTACACTAAATTTATTTATATAATATATGTCTATGTTTGTATATATATACATATATATATATACATACATATACATACATATATATATATATATATATATATATACATATATATATATATATATATATATATATATATATATATATATATATATATATATATATATATATACATATACACACACACACACACACACACACACACACACACACACACATATATATATATATATATATCTATATATATATATATATCTATATATATATATATATATCTATATATATATATATGTCTGTATAAATGCATGCCTCTCTCTCTCTCTCTCTCTCTCTCTCAGGTTCCTAGTTTATAGAACCTATACGGGTTATGGAAAAGTAGAGTTGAACCTCTATTTTTTCATAACCAGTATGAGTTATGAAGAAAATTTTAATGTTGGTTTTAGCTTTCCATAACCTATATGTTATGAGAATATATATATATTGTAGATCTCTATAGTTTTTTTTGACCATTAGTGTTTCACACTTAGTCATTTACCTAGGCAATGATGGTCAGTTATCACTACGACTGAGTCATTTTGTAAAGGCCGAGTTTTGTATTCTATACTTACCGAGTAGTAGTATTGCCGAGTAAAGTCATGGTTACTGTATGTTTGTAATATGCCAGGAGTATAGTTATTGCTGAGTTACATATATCAATGATTACCGAGTGACAGAGAAGTTCAACCGATGCCAAGTACAGTTTATGCCAAGTGCCATGAATAACTTTTGCCGAGTTAGCCAGAATTGACATACAAGTTTGGAATGGCACAATGATGAAGGTAAACCATTTTTGGTGATAATAATGTTTTGTGTTTTGTCTATTGAGGTAATTATGGAGGTAATCATGCATCCATATTGTTATCATTGATCCCTATGTAAAACCTAGAGCCAATCAAAAAATTGTATAGTTTAGGCGGCAATAGAAATAAATCTAATCTGTAGATCTTGAAATGATAAAATGTTTTTGTTGTTATATAAGGGCAAGATCTAGATCAGAGATAAGTGTGTGAATCAGAGAGATAAGATTGAATTAGTATGAGAAAATGATTAGAGAAGTATATTCAGAATAGAGAAGTATTCAAACAGAGTTCAGTGGCCGAGCTAAGTAGTGAAAGGACAGAATCAAGAAAGATCAGATAGAAGAGATCAAAATATAAAGTAAAGAGGAGATCTGTAATCTACATATTAGTGCAAACTGAAAGATTAGGTACTGAGACATTTTGACCAGTGTATCAAGGTAAATCTCTTAATCGAGTGGTCTTAGCAGACTTTTGTAAATCTCTTTATCGAGTGCTTACTTTATTGTAAGTTTATAAATCCTTTAACAAGGTAGACTATACAAGTCTTTTAGCTTTTGATAGAGTAGACCTTTCACAGTGTAGATCATGATTTGATCACATTTTGTAAGCCTTAACAGGAAAAACTTATTACTATAGTAGTGAAGATTCGTGGGTGTCATCCCCACCCCAGTTTTACCTTTCAAGGGTTTCTGGGTTACCAAAATCTTGGCGTTATGAGTGATTTCATGTATGCTACTTTATAAGTTTTGTTGCTTACTATGATGAAGTTTTATTTATGTTATGCATAAAGTTTTATCAATTCAAAGGATAAAAGTAGGTAATATCTGATTCACCCCCCCCCCCCTCTTAGTATTACTTTCCCACTTATATTTCCAACAATTGGTATCAGAGAAGCAAGGTTTCTCTTAAGGAAGTCTAACCACTTGAGAAAAAAAAGATCTTAAAATGGAAGCTTATAAACTAGGAAAGATCATAGAGAATCAAAAGATTGAAGTACAACTGGCATTGCAGCAACTGGAAGCAACCAGAGGAGAATTGAAGAAATCTTTGAGCAAGAGAAGAGAGATTGAAATTCAATAAAATGAGTCACAGTACAAAGATGAAGACATCTCTGGACTATTTGACAATGGTAACTCTGCAGAGAGTGATAAAGCTATAAAAGAACTACTAGAGAAAAATACCATACTAAATGATGACATCAGAACTCTAAGGAGAGAACAAGAAATTCAATTTGTCAGACTTTGTAAATTAGTGGAATAGAAAAAGAAAGCTGAAGATGATAAGACAATGGCTGAGGAAGACAAAAGACAAATTGCAATCAGACTAGATGAAAGAACAATTGACATGCAAAGGTTGACAAATAATCAACTAGACATGGTAAATTAGCTACTGATGGTTAATCAAGAATTAGGCAGAAAAGATATGGAACTTAATCAACTAAGATATGAGAATGATTAGTTGAAACATGATTTGAGAACTGAAAAAGAGATCAATGAAAAGATGAACAAACCCAATGAAGTTGCAAAATATTTTGAAGAGCTGTTAAGATCACCTAGAAGATCTAGTGATAGATCAAGACTTGGACTGAATGAACAATCATCTACTGAAGAAGGAGAATCATCAATGAATGGAGAATAGAAGATGGCTAAACCAAAGAACACCAAGCCCACATGTCATCACTGTGGAAAGCTAGGACATACAACCAACATATGCAGAAGCAAACATGGTAAGTCTAATTCTAAGCCTAAGTTTAATGGACATTGTTTTAACTGCAAGAAGCATGGACATCAAGCACATGAATGTAGATTCAAAGATAGTAATTCATCCACCTCACCCAAGTTTCAAGGAAGTTGTTTCAATTGTCAAAAATATGGGCATAAAGCATTTGAATGCAGATCAAGACCAAGGTGGTCATCAAATGAGCAAACAAAGCCAGTCACAAAGCACAACTGTTACGATTGGGATTACAACACCTAGTACAATTGCCATTATTGTGGCAAGTATGGACACATCAGAGAAAATTGCATGAAGACTCACTTTAGAGGTAAATCTAAAAGATGGATGAATCGAAGCATGGTTTGTTACAAATGTAACAAGGTTGGTCATTTAAAGAAAGATTGTAGATCACCTATGTTGAGCAATGAAAATCAAAATGAAGGTATTCGTGAGAAACTGAAGAGTCAGATGGAAAAGACATGGAGGAAGAAAGAACAAGAAAACTCAAGTGAAGCTAGCACATCGGCGATCACCCAATCCAATGGATCAGGTGATCACACTTCTTCTAATTAAGCTTGAAAGGTATGTTTGGAACTCAGTCTTGCAAAGCCTTATCTTTCATCAGTTCCTAATAGAGAACCAAGAAAAAGTACACATCAGCATAGATAAAGATGCACTAGGACATATGTGAGCAAAATAGAAAATTTCACTTTTGATTCTGAGCATCAGTGTCAACGATTGACCTATCAATGTATGCCGAGCACCTTCTATGGCCGAAATGCTATGTACACCGAGCTAGATCGCAATGGTTATATCGATCAAGCTTGTGAGTTTGTTGAGAAAGTTGTAATCTACCTAAATCTATATGGAGCATTTATGAGGCCCTAATCCTATTTTTTTTCAGATTCTACAAAGTGAAAAGTTGTTAATTTCATTTCACCAGGCTATTTGAGATTTCAGAGAGTGATTTAGAGTTTGAGCAACCAGATTAAGCAAAGTGATTCCGAATTCTCTCAGCGTGCCATCGGCAAAATTCATCTACAGGGTTATTGACAAAAAGGTACTTTACCGAGAAAATATTTTCTTTTTGAAAATTATAGTTTAAAATGGCATCATCTTCATCCACACCAGTCAAGAAATAAGGGATGGAAGTTTCCAATGTGCAACTTGTAAGGAATGAAGTTTGCAAACTGAGGGTATTCAAGACAATGTCGAAAAGTGTTGTCAGAGGAGATTTGAACAGAGCCCTATCTTCTATTCCAGAGAATGTGTTATTGATGAATGACATTAGGTCTTGATATATGTGCAAAATTAGATAAATTGGTGATTATGAGATCAGGGAAGCATAAAACTATGTGTCAACAGAGGGCTAAAGCTGAAATATAAGGTTGTTGCCGATCAAGGGTTAGTGCATGCCCTAAATTTCCCACAAAATTTCAAAGTGGAATGGATCAAGATCATTTTGGGTCAATTACATGACATGTAGTTATGGTTGGAAGATGGACCGGTGAAGATCACAAAGGAAATGATACACAAGGTCACTGGTTACCCTACAATTGACGGGAAGAGAACGATGAAATGTATAGAAAAGAGGATATTCAAGCAAACACCTAGGCATTTTGGAAAAAACATAGCATGAAAATTTCCACCATTACCGATTCGGAAATTGACTTCACTGTTAGAGTCATCTCGCACAAGTTTTATCAATCTAGTCAGTTGGACAACATCCCCTATATGGCAGTGGACCAGGCATGGAAGATAATTAAGAAAGGGCACACATATGACCTTGTCAAGCTCTAGCTGACACAACTTGCTGAGAATTTGAACTCCATTCGGATGACAAAGAACTCTATGTGTAAGTTCGGTTCCCTACTGATCTATATATTCTTTTATGTCAAGAAGTGTTTTCCTACACATGGTGATGTAACATGGGATAAGAAGAAGCCCATCACAGTTCAAATAAATGATTTTATAAACTAGATTGGTGATGATTTTGAAGGGATTATGGATAATTATTTCTCTGAGTTTAAGACGAAGATGAGGAATAGGACTAGAATCCTTGTGTCTTTGATTGAGAAATACAGCAAAGATATATGTTTTCTAGTAGACATAAACTTTACCTATGCACTGGTAGTCCTACCTAGGGTTTCATGGTTAATGCCATTACCCTATGAACTCAACATAGATGAAGCCACTATAGCAATCACAACCCTCTTAACTAAGGAAATTGATATAAAGGCACCCTACTTTGGAACATTTGAAGAGGCCAAATCCAAGATTTCTTTGGGATTATTGGCTACCACCATTGAGAGGAAAAGAAAGAAAATAGTGAAAAATTTGGAGGAATATGTTAAAGAATTTGAAAAGAATTCACCATTAGAGTTGACCCAAGGATTGGGAGAAGATGAACCGAGTGCAACTAGTAGTAGTGAGAAAGAAGAAGAAGAAGAAGAGAAGAAACCAGTAATTGCTGAGTCCTCGCCAAAGAGAAGAGTTTTGAAAAGAAAAGTGTTAGTGACACCATCACTAAGGCCTCGGACTAGAAGAAATACTACCGAGACTCCAAAGAAGACTCCTCCATCTGCAAAGTGAAAATCTGCTCAACCCAAGGTAGTGTCGACCAAGGTTATGAAGAGGCTGACAAGGAAACTTGTTCTAACAGAGGATGATGAAGAAACAGAAAGTGATGAAGCAATAAAGGGGAAGGCCACACATCAAGGTTCACATCAACTCACTGTTGATGAATTATGTCTTAAGATTACTAGCACAATAGTAGTAGATGAGGTAAAAAGATTAAAGTTTGGAAAAATGAGCATTGGAGATAAAGAGAAAGTTGAGGATGCTATTCTTGAAATGTTATGCATTTTCAAGATGCTGCTAATTGAGATTGAAAATAGAATTCCAAAGGAATTATGCAACAGGGTCACACATAAATGGGAGTATGCTTTGCAAATAGAGAAGGAAATCAGGGAGAGTACACTAGCACAAGTTGAATCCACTCTCACCCTTGAAAACATCAAATAGACAATTGAGAAATACAGAGGCAAGTTTGATCCTAAACTTAGAGCCTATCTCATTCTTCAACACAAGGTTGAAGATGTTGTGCAAGAAAGTTTAAAAATTTGGAATGTATTGTATGGATTGTTACCTGCTCTGGATGAAGAACATGATGAAGAAAAGGATGGAGGAAAGAATGAAGGAAATGATGCTACCACTTCAACAGTTGTTGAACTTGACATCAAGAAAAATAAAATGGAGACTGATACTCCTAAGGAAGTGAAATCACATGATACATATGAGGTTCACATTGTTGACATACTGGAGGAGAGTCCTATTAAGAATTCATTCTTAACTGAGGATGATTTAAAGAACACAAAAGCAACTGACACACCCCTGCCTGGTAGCAACTCTGTACTATTGCAAGTCATGGATTATCCCACCATTACAGGAACATAATCTGCCGATGATAATCCTACTCTACCTGGAGTTGCTATTGTTGATCAGTTAGTCGGTACAACTCTTACCGAGGATCCCATCAAGATATTACCACTAACTCAATTTGTTGAGGAAGAAGTTAAAGTAGCAGACAACATTCAAAGCCCTCCTAAGGAAGAACACAACATAGAAGAACAAGGAAGAAAATTAGATAAACAAGCTGTTAGCCCTCATCTCGAGGAGAAGGAGAAAGGAGAAGAAAACATAAAAGGAAAACTCATTGAAGAACAAGAACCAAAGGAACAAGAGGCAATAAAAGCTCTTGTATAGATGCTGAGTGGAAGCAGCCCACTGAGAGCACAAAAGGAGAAAGATGAAGTAACAATTGATGAAGTAATTGTTATTCCTAAATGGGATACAAACAACCTTTCTTATGAGCAACTGCAGATAATGAAATATTTGTTGACAAGAAAGAGAAGGCAAGCAGAACTTCGAAGAGAGCATCAACAAAAATAGGTTCTTCATAAATTAAAGATATATTTAATTAAGTATATGACTTATCAGATGTAAATAGTTCCATTCCCATATTGGAACAACTTGTACACATTGTTCAAAAAGTAAACAATGAAGTTAGCTGTGCAAGTGATAAGTTATTTGAATGCTCAAAAAGGAGGTTTGAGACCAAAATGCTAGATAAGATATCTGTCGAGATAGCAATAAAATAGGTTGAGCTATCCAAATTGGTAAAGGAGATCAAGGGATTAGTTGTGAATAGATAGTCTCTATTAGCCAAGATATGTAATGTTGAACTGTTCACAGAGGAAAATCAACAATTGCTTGAGACTCTCAAGAAAGAAATCAAAGCTACAAGTCAGTCCCTGACCTTGGATGTAGACACTAGTGCTGCACATTATGTAAAAATCATGCACACACAAGGTAAGTTAGCCAAGCTGATGGTTAATGATGGCAAGATTTGTTCTTGCCTACTCTCTATTCAAACTATTTTAACACCACATCTGGAGGCTATACAGAGAAAATTAGCAAAGGCTACAACATTGATCTAGAGTGATCCACATCTATCCGTAGCTGAGAGCCTTATTAGTTTAGCTGCTGATTTAGAATTGTAGATAAAAGTTTTGAACCTTGCTTCAACTGCTTGGACCGATGCACTCTACATGATCACGGTGCTGCATAAACCTTTTCTGTCAAAAAATTGTGAGCTACTTACTGATGAAGAGATTAGTCATGTCAAAAACAAGGGGGTTTCATCATGACACGAGTTCAGACAAGGATAGAATAGGGATAGGTAACAAAATTTTGAATGTATATACATCTTAGGGGGAGTATTAGGCTAGTACAAGCATATTTTTCTAAATTGTGTATACCAATGTCATGGCAAAGTGTTTTTGCCACTAATGTCAAAGGGGGAGATTGTAGATCTCTATAGTTTTTGTTGACCATTAGTGTTTCACACTTAGTCATTTACCTAGGCAATGATGGTTGGTTATCACTACGATCGAGTCATTTTGTAAAGGCCGAGTTTTGTATTGTATACTTACCGAGCAGTAGTACTGTCGAGTAAAGTCATGGTCACTATATGTTTGTAATATGCCAGGAGTATAGTTATTGCTGAGTTACATATATCAATGATTACCGAGTGATAGAGAAGTTCAACCGATGCCGAGTATAGTTTATGCTGAGTGCCATGAATAACTTTTGCCAAGTTAGCCAGAATTGACATACAAGTTTGGAATGACACAATGATCAAGGTAAACCATTTTTGGTGATAATAATGTTTTGTGTTTTGTCTATTGAGGTAATTATGGAGGTAATCACACATCCATATTGTTATCATTGATCCCTATGTAAAACCTAGAGCCAATTAGAAAATTGTATAGTTTAGGCGGCAATAGAAATAAATCTGATCCGTAGATCTTGAAACGGTAAAACATTTTTGTTGTTATATAAGGGCACGATCTAGATCAGAGATAAGTGTGTGAATCAGAGGGATAAGATTGAATTAGTATGAGAAAATGATTAGAGAACTATATTTAGAATAGCGAAGTATTCAGATAGAGTTCAGTGGCCAAGCTAAGTAGTGAAAGGACAGAATCAAGAAAGATTAGATAGAAGAGATCAAAATATAAAGTAAAGAGGAGATCTGTAATTTGCATATTAGTGCAAACCAAAAGATTAGGTACTAAGACATTTTGACCAATGTATCAGGGTAAATCTCTTAACTGAGTAGTCTTAGCAGAATTTTGTAAATCTCTTTACCGAGTGCTTACTTTATTGTAAGTTTATAAATCCTTTAACAAGGTAGACTATACAAGTCTTTTAGCTTTTGACAGAGAAGACCTTTCACAAGGTAGATCATGATTTGATCACATTTTGTAAGCCTTAACAGAAAAAACTTATTACTGTAGTAGTGAAGATTTGTGGGTGTCATCCCCACCCCAGTTTTACCTTTCAAGGATTTCTGGGTTACCAAAATCTTGGTGTTATGAGTAATTTCATGTATGCTGCTTTATATGTTTTGTTGCTTACTATGATCAAGTTTTGTTTATGTTATGCATAAAGTTTTATCAGATCAAAGGATAAAAGTAGGTAATATCTGATTCACCCCCCCCCCCCCCGCCCCCCCACCTCTAATTATTACTTTCCCCCTTATATTTCCAACATAATATATTCCCAACGGCCTATAAACTAGCAAGTTATAAGTTTTTTGAAGATCCCACTACACTGTTTGGTATCATTTTTCAGGACAGTTATAGTCAGGTTTGTATTTTTTTTTTCTATTTTTTTTGAAATGATTAATTTGTTTTATTTTTTGGTTTGTTACTTTAGATTATAATAAAATGATTCTCATGTGTTGCTTTCTTTCCATTTGATTGTGGATTTTCACCATGATGTTATGTACATAGGACAATCAATATTAATGTAGTGATAAAGAACAAGAGAGGAACAAATGAACAATGAGAGGAAGGAAAGATAAGACAAAGGGATTGTATGCAGAGGTTATGTGGAGGTATGTCATCTAATGCACCTAATGACAGTGATGAACATGCAACAATCTAAATTGACATGATAAATGTACCTAATGCACCAAATCAAAATGATCAGTTATGCACCAATTCAAATGCAGATGATGAATGCACCTAGTGAATGCAATCACCATACTCCATTTCAAATCAATGTGATGAATGCACATAATGAATTTGAAGAATATACACCACTTCATTTTGATGAGATTAATGCACATAATGCACCTAATGAAAACCAAGAGCATGCCCATATCTTAACACCTCCTAGAATAATTCGTAGAAAACCAAAGTTTCTAATTGACATTGATGAAAATATTATGAGGCCAATGCATGATAAAATTTATGAAAGAACTTGTAGAAGAACAATTAAAAGAATTTGGAATAACTATTTTGAAAATTTAAACCAAAGTGGAATATGCGAATTAGTTGTTGAAATGATTAAAAATCTGAAATTTAGATAGACAATGATAATTTTGTGGTTAAGAACAACTGAAAATAGTAGTGAAATAACTATTGTGAGAAATCTATTTGATGCATACCAAGCCATTGGTATGAAAACACGTACAAAAGATGCTAATGTTACTTGATGTGTCCTCACATCAACCATAATGGGAAAGGAAATGCAAAAATCTCGTTTAATAAGAAAAACAAGAAAGTCATTAAGGATAAGTAGAACAACATTAAACAATCCCTTAGAGAGGCAAGAGAAAATTGGGGATCATAACAATAATTCTCTTTGGGCATTCTCAGGTAGACTTCCACGCAAGACCAAGGTTATTGTTGATGCACTAAGAAGGTTAATTAATAAATTTTGGCATGACAACACAAGGGTTTGACCCAACCAAAGAGATGTTGTTAGAAGAAGAATTGGACATAGAAATCGTGAACCACATCCAAAATACTATATAGACATCACTCAAACAAAATTTTATGAAAGGTTTCTTGAAATATTTTCTTAGATTAAAATTAGGAAAAGATTTTTTGAGATGACAAAACCATTTTATGTTAAGATTAATCATGCATGTACTACATGTTTTTGTAGGGTCCATGTTAAATTTTCCATGCATTATGATATTTATTGTTATATATGTTGTACTTTGCACACTAATGATGTTTTGTAGGAATGTGGTCTACAAGAACCTCCTAAGTCACCAAGAGAATTTATTTCAAGTGTACTATGTTGAAGAGATGACAGGTGCATTTCCTATAAGATGATGTGTTTGAAAGGAGTTTGTCCTACATGTGGTGGTTTGCAACAGTTGCCTAGATTCCTACATCTAGATAGCACACATGAAATTTGTAAGACACCAGTTTCTATTGGAAAATACAAGTTAGTCATATATGGTTTTAAAGATGGAAAATAATTAAAGAGGTGCGAGTTAGTGAAAAGGCATATATGCGTAGCTGATTTTTTGAATATGTTTCAAGATAAAATAATTTATGAGTACATAGGTCACACACATAGAGCTAGGTGGTTAGATGAGCAATTCAAGTTGTGTCTGTCGTAGTTTTTTCTAAGAATTATACAATGAAACCTCAAAATGAAGTGCAACCTATGTATTACCACTCTATACAAGTTACTATTTTTGTACACATAGAATTCATGCACGCACATGATAACATAGAGGAGGACATAAAGGTTATAAGAGAGTATCAATTCTATATCAGTGATGATCGCACTCATTCCTTAGAGTTTTTGTAAGGATTATTTATAGTCTTTTATGATAGTTTAAGGGAAAGAGTTATAAGATACAACCAACACTTAATATGGTCAGAAAATTGTACCGCACAATTAAAGAATGCAAGGATGTTCTACTGGTTGAGTAGGATGCATGAGACAAGTGGTGTACAATATTTTTGGAATTTCATTGTGGTAGGGCATGGAAAGGGAGAGGTGCGAGAGATGTGTGAAAAGATCTCTTATGAGAGAGGAATTGAAGTACGAAGGTGGCACAATGTTAATAGATGCATACACAATTGTGAAATGGTGTAACTCTATGATGAGACTAGGTAATGCATGTAAGTCTATGGTTTCTAGATATTTCTGGTTGATATGTGAATCTAACATTGAAAACTATCTAGATTTTTGTACAGTTCCATGATCAAGTGACATACATTCATTTAGAAGTTCAAATGAAACATCATGAACTATTTATAGTGGACAAATTGCATTCTTTTTCTCTTCCTATATGCATTTTGTATGGGATGAATGTGAATCAAAAGAGCGGATTGACCAATGGTCTTGTAGACCTTTGCAAACCCAATATACATATCAACTTCCCAGAGAACTACAAATGAACTAGTTTGAAGTATCAGTGGATTTTGACCATGTATCAGACCTAGTTGAACAAGGTAATTTCTCTAGATTTTGTAGGTTAAATCAATTTTAACCTCAATTTATTACTTATTTAAATGTTGATTTTGGTATTAAATATTCCTTCTATTAAATGTAGGCCATGTATATACAGTAATTATAGATGAAAATAATGAAGAAGGAAAAAATTACTTTTTGTGTCATTGTATTGAGGCCAAAAATAAATTGACAACTACAATCATTGATGGATAGGGTATTCAATACCCAATAGGATTCGTTGTTGTCACAGGGACATGGCTTAGAAGATACCATTGTTGTTTCCAGTTATATGCATACCTATTAAACTCTTTTTATTACACTTTGTATTGATTTGGTTATTAAAATCTATAAAATATAGATGTCCTATCAAGAATTCTAATGCCTGGTTGTTTGAGGACTTTTAGACACAAACATATTCTTCATTACTCTAACCTTATTGCTGCAAAAAATATTCAATTGATTAAGTATCGTGGAAGACCTCTTAACAAGAATTTGTGGAAAGTTCATGAATCTAACCATGAGGTAATACTTGACACAATAAGGGTTAGAACTAATCCAGAAGGTTCTCTTGACTAATTTTGGGCAATCTAGAAGAATGATTCTACAATATGGTAGAATGATTTTGACAAATTTGTGTATATCTTCGAGGTTCTCTATGTGCATATTTAGAGGCCAAATTTTGTACTTCAAAATGATAATGAGATGTAATGTGCATAAATAGATGCTAAATTTTGTATAAAAAAGGGTTACCATGTACATATTAGATTCTAATTTTTATGTAAAAAAAGGGCATTGAGCTTCCATGTGCATGTTAGATGCCAATTTTTGAATATAAAAGGTGCAATGAGCTTCCATGTGCATACTAGATGCCAACTTTTATGTAAAAAAAGGGAAATGAGCTTTCATGTGCATCTTAGATGCCAAATTTTGTATATAAAAGGTGCAATGGGCCTGATTTGCAAATATATTATTGAAATACATGTATTTAATCCTCTCAATCTGTACCTTACAAGAATCTAGCATTTACTTTTGAAATTTATCTTTTATTTTGTACGTTCAACAATAAATAAGTGTGAAATCTATTTAAAAATTTCTTACTTAAATATTAATTCCCATTAAGAACATGTTCAAACATATCTTTAAAAAAACTATTCTTTAAACGCCATAACATGGATGTGATTGCAAAAGCTCAGGTCATATGAAGTAATGGAATGCATTAAGTTGATAAGACATAAAATGTCATTATTGGAATTGATTTAATGGCTATATATTTTTATGCAGAATATTGGTGCAGGAGCACCCAATGAATCTTGGAGGTTTATGTCAAAAGTTGTAATGTTGTTCAATTGAAATGAGCAACATTGGATATCTTTCAATTTGTCCACCATGGGATCGAATCATCTACTCCATTAAATTTTATTGGCTGGGTAAATGCTAATGACAACCATGTCTCACCCACGGAGTCCCTCAAACATTCACAAGAACACCAGACCATAGTGTTCCTAAGGGTCACTAAGAAACATTGGGCAACAATATTTCTTGGGGCATATGTTAGAGCTTGTGTGAGGTATCAATGAATTGTTAGGTACTACAAGACCTTGTTATGGAGGCCTAAAACTACCCATCTTAGTTTTGGGAGATTCCCCTCCATTTTAATTTGGCATCTCTATCTCGGTTTATGTCAAAAGTTGTAATGTTGCTCAATTGAAATGAACAACATTGGATATCTTTCAATCCATTCACCATGGTATTGATTTGTCTACTCCATTAGTTTCAGTTGGCTAGGTTAATGCTAGTGACAACCCCATATCACTCATAGAGTCCCTTGAATGTTCTTGAGCACACCAAACCAGAGTGTCCCTAAGGATCACTAAGCAACATTGGACATCGATCTTTCTTGGGGCATATCTCGGAGCTTGTGCAATGTATTGATGAATCATCAAGTACTAAATGACTGTATTATGGAAGTCTAAAATTAATCATCTCTATTTTGGAATATTCTCCATCATTTTTGATGCAGGGGCATCCAAGGTTAAGGTAGGGCATTCTGTATCCTCGATGAAACTACATGGAGTGTTTGTATTTTGGCAAGTGTTACTCGGTTGCAGCCTTGACTAACAGTCTCGGTCATTGAAGGAAGCTCAGTCACTGAAGGAACTTGATAGTCTCTGGTGCTTAGTGACATTGTTTCTCGGTGATGCCTACAGTTCTCGATTGACACTAGTGCTTGATGATTCCTGGTGTGCTTGGTGATTTTACTATCGCTCGGTAGTTCTGGCTTACCGACTAGAGTTCTGTGTGATTTGTTGAGCCGACTTGATGAATTTATTGTTGGTAGCCATTGTTATGGGCCGACATGCTGAATTAAATGTTTGTATACATTTTTAAGATGACTTGTATGACATTTAATTATTTGTTTTGGGGAGTTAAGGGTTTCATCTTGTCAACTTGTGGCTGATGATTAGTATTTAAGGAGGGCTTGGGTAGATGTTTAGAGAGAGAACTAGGAAGGGAACAACTTAGCAGATCTGAGAGATCAGATGTGAAGCTTGAGAGTGAAGTTGTGGATAAGTTCTTGATGTTCTTGTAGATCAGATTGTAATCTGATAGTTGTTTGTAGTAAAGCTAGGGGTTTGCATACTTGGAGACAAGGAGATTGCTTGGAGGCTGGTGAGCTCAAGTTTGGATCTTCCTTAGGGTTGCCATCAGCTTATGATTTTCTTCAGAGATGAACTAGCTGAGATTATATTGGATATGTTTGTGGATCTTGCAGAATTATTTCTATTTATAAGTGGCCCTAACCCAGAAGGCCTTACAGCCGGGCATGTTAATGCAAATTACTTGAAACAATTGTTGTGTTATCTGTTGTGTTGAGTATTCCACTATGTACTTCTCTTGGTTGCAAGGTTTGAACTATCTTTCATTGGATCCACCATCCTTGACTGCATCAGGTGGTATTAGAGTGAAGGTTGATCTTGTTGAAGCAGAAGGTTGACCTAGCAAGGCTGATCTTGCGAAGTTGATCCTGTTGGTGAAAAGATTGTACACAATCTGGATTGTATATCTGAAGCACTAAACTTATGAAATTATGCCCTAGTTGTTTGCAAGATTGCAGGTTGAGATCTGACTTGTTGCAATTTGGAAATTGTCACAAGGTGGTCGGTGAGGGTTTGTTGCAGAGGGTTTATTTCCATATCTTTAAGGATGCCTCCAAGAATATTGGACCCTAGAGTTATTTCAGATCTTTGTGATACTATTGAATCCCGGATCACAAAGAAGGTGAAATCAAATTTCAGATCTGAGATGGAATTGATGAAGAATGATATGGTCATCGAGATCATGAGAACTTTTGCTGGTATACCTTGAAATGTTGGTATTGAGGATGGCTATGAAGAATCTGCTAAAGAATTTGAAACTACTAGATCTAGTGGTGATGACCGAAGGAACAGATATGGTGAAGATAGAAATGATTGGTTACCTAGACCTACTGCTCAGTTTAGTAATTACCGAATGGAAGTTTTGACTTTCTCTGGTACTTTGAAGCCTGAAAATCTGATTGATTGGATTGGTGAACTTGAATATTTCTTTGAGCTAGAAGAAATTAAAGATCCTCTTCGGGTGAGATTAGCATAGACAAAGTTGAAAGGACATGCTGCTCTTTGGTAGAAAGAACTACAGAGAGACCGAGAAGATGAAGGTGAAACAAAGATGAATCGGTGGAGATTGATGGTGACTAAGTTGAAAGCTAAGTTTATACCAGTTGACTATGAGATTGACTTGTTTAAGAAATTAAAAAATCTAAAATAGAAGAATTTGTCTATTGAAGATTATACAGAGGAGTTCTACAAACTTACTATTCGGTCTAGACATTGAGAGCTTGGTAAGGGAAAGGTAGCTTGGTATGTGAATGGTCTGAGATTCAATATTTAGGATGAGCTTGGTATGTTGAAGATTGATTTTTTTGAAGATGCTTATCAGTATGCTCTGAAGGAAAAAGATAGGTTGAAGAGGAAATAGCCTAGTAACTCCCAAGGAAAAGAAAAGATTGATCACTTAGTGAAGGATAAACTGACTAATGCAGAAGATGAACATAAACCTGTGGAACCGAAGAAGAAGATAGGTAGAGTTATCTTTAAGGGTACTTTCTATAACTGTGGAGAGGAAGGACATCATTTTTTTGAGTGTACATAGAAGAAGGTTGACCAATGAACTTCTGTGATAAATGAGAATATTCAAAATGAACCTGAATCAGAGAACTTGCTGCTTCGGCAAACATTTCTTGGTACAAAGGATGGACCTTGTCAGAGGAGTAACTTGTTTAGGACCCAATGCAAGACTGAAGGTAAACTCTATGATGTTATTGTTGATAGTGGTAGTACTGATAACCTTGTTGCTGAGGACTTGGTTTAGAAACTTGGTTTGAATAGAATGAAGCATCCTTGTCCTTATAGGATTGGCTAGTTACAATGTCCATGCTTTGGAAGTTAGAGAACAATGCTTCATTGATGTTCAGATTGGCCAGTACAAGGATCTTGTTCTTTGTGACATTGTGAAGATGAATAGTTATGATATATTGCTCGGTAGACCTTGGCAATATGATTGCAGAGCTATTTATGATTGTGTAAGAATTGTGTTTACTGTTGAGAAGGATGACATGAAGTTTTCACTGATGCCTTTGATGGATACAACACTCGGTAGGAGAAGCCTGAGTATTGGTAGCTGAGTTGAGATTGTGGATCCAGAGAAAATGAATGATCAGTATGGAGAACTGACCTGTACATTGTCAAGAAAAGACTTGAAGAGATAGAGGAAACTGAAGTGGAAGAGTTTGCAAGCAGAAAAGGTGGAGGACTTGTATGTGAAGAACCAGTTTGGGATTTATGTGCTGAATCCTGAAAGATGTTCTTTTCAAATATGAACATCTTTTGGAACCTGGGGTGTCTGATGCTGGGGCATCCAAGGTTAAGGCAGGGCATTTTGTGTCCTCGGTGAAACTGCATGGAGTGTTTGTATTTTGGCCAGTGTTACTTGGTTGTAGCCTTGATCGATGGTCTTGATCATTGAAGGAAGCTCAGTCACTAAAGGAACTCAACAGTCTCTAGCGCTCGGTGACATTGTTTCTTGGTCATGCCTGCGGTGCTTGGTCAGCACTAGTGCTCGGCAATGCCTAACGTGCTTGCTTATTTTACTATCGCTTGGTAGTTTTGGCTTACCGACTGGAGTTCTGTGTGATTTCTTGAGCCGACTTGAAGAATTTATTATTGGTAGCCATTGTTATTGGCTGACATGCTTAATTAAATGTTTGTATACATTTGTAAGCCGACTTGTATGGCATTTAATTATTTGTTTTGGGGAGTTAAGGGTTTCATCTTGCCAACTTGTGGCTGATGATTAGTATTTAAGGAGGGCTTGGGTAGATGTTTAGAAAGAGAATTGGGAAGGGAACAACTTAGCAGATCTAAGAGATCAGATGTGAAGCTTGAGAGTGAAGTTGTGGAAAATTTATTGATGTTCTTGTAGATCAGATTGTAATCTGATAGTTGTTTGTAGCAGAGCTAAGGGTTTGCATACTTGGAGACAAGGAGATTTCTCGGAGGCTTGCAAGCTCAAGTTCAGATCTGCCTTAGGGTTTCCATCAGCTTCTGATTGTCTTCAGAGCTAAACTAGCTAAGATTGTATTGGATCTATTTGTGGATCTTGCAGAATTGTTTCAATTTGTAAGTGGCCCTAACTCAAAAGGCCTTACAATCGGGCATGTTAATGCAAATTACTTGAAACAATTATTGTGTTATCTATTGTGTTGAGTATTCCGCTGTGTAATTCTATTGGCTGCAAGGTTTGGACTATCCTTCATTGGATCCACTATCCTTAATTGAATCAATTTTAAATTGGCATCCCTATCTTAGTTTATGTCAAAAGTTGCAATGTTGCTCAATTTAATTGAGAAACATTGACTATCTTTCAATCCATTCACCATGGGATCGATTCATCTGCTCCATTAGCTCTAGTTGGATGAGAAAACACTGGTGATAATCCCATGTTGTCCACAGAGTCCCTTGAATGTTCATGAGCACACTAGACTAGAGTATCCCTAAGGGTCACTAAGCAACATTGGGCATAGATATTTCTTAGAAAATATCTTAGAGCTCATGTGAGGTATCAATGAGTCATCAAGGTGCTACAAGACTATGTTATAGAGGCCTACAATTATCCATCTCAGTTTTGGGGGATTTTGCTTCATTTTAATTTGGCATCCCTATGTCGGTTTATGTAAAAAGTTACACTGTTGCTCAATTGAAATGAGCGACATTGGCTATCTTTCAATCCATTCTACGTTGGATCGAATCATCTTCTCCACTAGCTCCATTTGGCCAGGTAAATACTAGTGACAACTCTGTCTCACCCATGGACTCCCTCAAACATTCGTGAGTACACCAGACCAAAGTGTCCCTAAGGGTCACTAAGCAACATTGGTAATATCAGGGATTAAACACTTTTCACCAAATTGTTCCAAAACACAATCCACAAGAAATAGAAACCACATAAACCACCCATTAATATATATCTTCGTATGACCCTTATTTGGTCAATTAGGATAATTTGACACAATAGACAAACTCATTACATATTTTTGATTTTCATGCCTTATTACATCAAATTAAGTCACATATGACTTTGATTACATTATCCATGCCACAATGACTTTGATAAACATGTTTCAATTCTATTATATTAAATAAAGAATATAAACATGTTTGATTAATTGCAAAAAAGTAAGTTTTGAAGTACAATGATATGCACACAATAAATAAATTAGATCAAATATCAAGTTTCATATATATTAAAATGAACAATAGTCATGTACATATAAAAAAATGACATAAATGCCAAATTAATAATAGTTGCAAAAATGTGGCATGTGTCATGTCAAGGTCGATATATACAATACAAATGTCAAATATATACAAAAATTGGTCATTCAATGACCACAACTAGATCTATATATCTCTATCAATATATATGACTGTGTTGGATCATCAAAATTGAGCCTCTTCGAAGCAGTACGTGGCTCACTAGGTGTCTGCACAAGAACAATTGAAATGATAGATCAAATATCTTATATCCAAATACTCTCAAAATAACTAAATACTAGACTTTAATTTGTGGGAAATTGAATTGTTGATTACCTCATCTCTTTCTTCTACACTTGGGTTATGTAGTAATGTTCATGGGCTCCTTCGTGGGTGAGGACTCATAACAAAATGAAATGGTAAAAGATCTATAGGAAGTCATGAAGGGAGCTGTAATAGGTAAAAGAAAATTAACACAAGTTAATAACCCAAATATGATGGAAAAAACTACCAAATAAAAAATGCATTTACTCATATCTAAATCCATATGTTTAACCAGAGCCTCAGATAACTCTGTTGTTCTCTTAGGAGGGATCGTCGTTGATGAGGCCTCTATGACCATTTCACATGTATGAAAATAATAACATATATCATAGTCATAGAGGAAATATTTCTAAGAGATTTTGAACAAACAATAATACAATCAAAAGTAAATATAACAATGTTACCTCTTCCCACTCCTGAACATCACCAACATCCGATGCATTCATTAATTCTGTAAAACCCAATTGTTTCTGTATATAGAATAAATAAGATATGTGCATTGATCAATATACATGTACATGTTTAATAATAATACATTTCAACAAATAAACTAAAATTGTACTAAATTACTATAGGATTTGAGCAATACAAATCCACAAAACCCAAAGAGCACTTGCATACAAAAACCTGTTACAAGGAAGTAGAGACAAGAAGAGGGCAAGAGTTTGACTCAAAATATGAAGAATAAAATATCCTCAAATAATGAATGAATTAAATGTACAATGGATCATCCTTATAAAAGAGATCGAAAGCCTTGAAAAGGCAAACCCTAGTGCATGTAATAATTAGTTTAACTATTACATGACTAATGCATGCAAGTTTATATTTAAAAAAACTAATGCATGTACATTTAACTAAAGGAAAATGAGTTGACATATTAAGAAGGGAGTAAAGTTAATTAAGATAATTAATAATTTACTCTAACACCCCACCTTAAGATGAGCAATAATGTAGCTACAAACAATGCAAAAAGAAAGTAAAGGAAACTACAATGTTGAAAGCATAAAAATGGGTCCCGGCAACATGGCCTGATGAGGTACCCAGCACAACCAAATCTCTGTAAAATGGAGAAATAGAGAAAACCTAGTGGGAAAAAACCCTACTCCAAAAAGAGATAGAAAAATGCAAAAAAAGAAATGGCTCAAGAGACTCTCTCAAAACCATAAGTACAACTAGCCCCCCCATGAGAGAGGGATGAGACACCAAAGCCCCCCAAGAATAATGGAACCCCTGTGGAAATGATCAAACTAATGGAACTCCAATGCAGAAGAAAAAAAGGCACAAAAAAAGGAAACCCCTGAATGAGAGGTGAAACTGGAAGGCCTAACTGATGCTCAAATGAGAAAACACAAGGATCCTGGAAGGGAATCCCCAATGTAGGTGGTGTGACAGGTGTGTTGACACTGTCATGAAAGAGGAGATGAATGTCCTCTGTACAATCCTCAACAAGTGCACTTTGAGGCTTGATGAATGGAGCTAGAGGGTTAGGTAGTACTGAAGAAGAATCTTGTTGAGAGAAAAGACCTCAACAGGATGTGGTGTGGCAGTCATAGTAGTGATCTCAGGAATAATACAAAAGTTCAAGTGACCTGACTGCACCACATGAGGCTCTCACAAAAGACGAGAGCTGTGCTTTGATAATGGAGATGGTGGAACAAAGTGTGAGAAGGTGTAGAGATAGGTGGAATGATTAACTATCCCTTTAGCAATAGTGCCTCATGTCGCACTATCTCGAATGAAGACTAAATCTCTAGTGAACTCAACTATCTTCCTTGGTCCACTGTGTGTAATTTGATAAATCGAGAGAAGGTTTATAGACAGAGATGGAACATACAATACATCATTTAATATTCCATCCTAAATGCCTACTGAACCTTTCCCGCAGACTATCAGGATAGTGTTATTCCCCATGAGAATATGAGGAATGGGAGAAGCCTCAATAGTAGAGAAGACCCCTTGAGAAGATGCCATATGGTGAGAAACACCTAAATCCAGTATCCAAGGGACCTATGAAGGGGATGAAATGGATGCCTATAATGCATGACCCTATCCATAATCCTATCTAGATGTCAAAGATGTGGAAGAAGATTGAAAAGTAGACCCCTGTGAGGTAGAAGAGGATGGAGAGGAAACAATGCTCTTCTGAAGAAGAACTTGCAAATATGCAATCTGTTTCTCATAGCCATCAAATCTCTTTTGAAAATAATGTGACTCATCATGAGATCCCTTTTGACAATAAGAACATGTAGGTCTCTCAGTCTTCTATTTCTCCTTCTTAGAAGAAGATGGTGGGCCAGTAGAGTGTTGAGAAGAGGAATTTGATATCTGCTTCAGCTTCAGCTTTTGCTTTTCTTCAGATGGTTGGGAAACCAATGCTTGGTTCTTTGATCCTGTTAGAGAGTCCAACTGAGTAAGCTTGGCCTATTCTCCAGTCAAATGATCACAAAACACCTCAGAAGTGGGCATGGTGAATGTAGGTCCCAAAGCGTCCATGGTAGAATGAAAGGTAGAAGAGAAGATCTGAAAGTTTCCCCTAAGCTTAGAAAGAATCAAATAAATGCACTCTTTATCAGTCTTTTGCTTTCCACATCTGTGTAACAAAGATCTCTATTGTTTGAACTTCATTAGAAATTCCTCAATAGAGGGAAAATAATTAGGTACAAGAGAGGTAAGCTCTGCCTCAATCTGAAGTGCTTTGAGCTCATTGATGGTACCGAATAATGTCTCAAATTTAGCCCACATCTGTAGAGGGGTAGTGCACCCATTAAGATGAAATTGCAAGCTGTTTGATACCTGTAAAGCAATCAACCCCATAGCCTCATCCATCTTGTTTCGATGCTGCATGATCTCAAAGGGCCTCTATAATACTAGTTGCACTGCATCTAGACAAGACCAGAACCCTTTTGAATGGAGAAGCTGTGTCATTAGGGTTTTTGATGTGTGATAATTATGTAGGGTCAGAATTTCTAGACAAGAAGAGGTCTCAGCCATATTTTTTAGAAGGGGTTTTTGTTTTGATAAATATCCAGTTTAAGTGATAAAAACAAGAAAATAACACCCCCCCACAATTCAAATATCGAACCCCTAAGCCTAGAATGATGTGCTTTATCAAGGGAAGAGCAAAAAAGCTTCAGATTTGAATCTTGTGTACCTTGAAATTTTTTTGATGAAAATAGGCAGAAATTTGGATGGTTCTCGAGAAGAGATTTCTGCCAATTCTTCCAGATCGAAAAATGGAGCTAATTTGAGCAAATTAGCCCCCCTGAAATGCAAGAAAGAGAATCTGACTTTGACAAAAACAAATACAAGCTAGATGACAAAAAAAACCAGACTAACCACCATGAGAGAGTCGGGCTCGGAACCAGCTTTTTGGTGATATCTCATTTTCTCGATTTTGACACCGTATGCTCAAGTTATGAGCAAAATACCAACTAGTGCGCTAGAGAGCCCAAAAATGGTGTAAATGAGGATGATGCATGCTGATGTCATCCAATGACGGGCTTAAATTTGACAACCAAATGGTTGTCGCCGCCCAAAAAGAAAAAAAATTTAAAAAATTAATTAATTTTTTTTCTAAAATCACATGCACGCCTCGGGATTTGTGTCAAACTTTTCAAATTTTTTTCCTCGATTTGCGAGCCAATTTTTTTAAAGTCTTGATTTGTGTGTCAGACAACAAATTTTTTGTCTCATTTTGTGTGCTAATCTGTACAAATTTTGCCTTAGGAAGCATGTAGATTTGTACAATTTTCACCTCGTGAAACGTGTCAAGCTTATGGTACCTAAAAAAGCCCCAAAATGCTAAGTTGTCCAAATTGGATGTATCTTATATCGAAATAGGAGTTTTTGGGTGCTGCGAGCTCAACGGTGAGGTCTGTTTGAGCTCAAAGTACACCAAAATTTAGAGAACCCCTAATTTCAATAAAAAATAACCAAAAAAACCCTAATTTGAATCCTTCAAATGTGAACAAGCTGTAGTAGATTGGGATGTGATACTATGTAGGATTTGAGCAATACAAATCCACAAAACCCGAAGATCACTTGCATACAAAAACCTATTACAAGGAAGTAGAGACAAGAAGAGGGTAAGGGTTGGACTCAAAATATGAAGAAGAAAATATTCTCAAATAATGAATGAATTAAATGTACAATGGATCATCCTTATAAAGGAGATCAAAAACCTTGAAAAGGCAAACCCTAGTGCATGTAATAATTAGTTTAACTATTACATGACTAATGCATGCAGGTTTATATTTAAAAAAACTAATGCATTTGCGTTTAACTAAAGAAAAATGAGTTGACATCTTAAGAAGGGAGTAGAGTTAATTAAGATAATTAATACTTTACTCTAACAATTATGTTTTGTACTTTGGGTGTCTTCAGATTTTGTTTTGTCCCAATGTCTTGGAGCCAGGTCGGCTAACCTAGCAGAAACAAAATTAACATAAGAGAAACAAATTTATGATAACACATAGGTTCAATAGGTGTGAAAAATATGATACCACAAATCTCTCAAGGCCAAATTCATTCGCTAAAAGTGTCACATCATCAAATTTGGACATCTAAATCCCTAAAAAGCCCTATAAAACATCAAATAAATATACATATTAAGAAAATATATCTTGATGGGTAATATAGGCTAGAAGATTACTTTATTCTTAAATCTGCGAACAATTGCTTTCTACTATACAAATTTGAGATCTAAACATAAATGTTTTAGTGTCAAAAGCCTTCAAAGGCAATGGAACCTCTTTTTCTCAATATGGTATGCCAAATTTCATAATTCTCCAATGGCATTGATTGAAGGAGGAACTGTTGTCTCCTTCCTCTCTCCATTGCATCTTCAGCCACATGAGAATCAGTAGACTAAGGTAGTCTCAAAAAGGAAAAATAAGGTAAATTCTCCTTTAATCACAGCAAGGCTTAATCCAATATCAAGGCACAATGTTAGGACCTCTTTTTCTCTACCTCTAGAGAATCATTTTGCTTCCCTTCATTCTCCAAGTGCAGGTCTAAGGTTGTAGAATCTTTTTCAAATAATCTAGAAGCCAAAGAAAACCCTAGAAAGAGAAAATACTCTCCAAAGTGTAATCCTTATTGCCCCCCCCATCATAGATTTAAGCCCTCGACTCACTTTATGGATAAATCACCAAATCACCAAGGTGAGAAGCAGGCTCCTTTGTTAGAAATTGATGACAGAGTTATCGAATGTACCTAGGAGTTAATGAAAATTAAAGGAATATTTATGCGATGGAATGGCTATAGAATATCCTCAGGTTAAATTCTAGACTGGCTTCAAAAGGAATTTCCCAACTAGGTAAGTATGGATTTACTCCCTGATGATTTTATCTTTGTTTATTGTTAGAACGTAGAGCTGAAAAAAAAGTTTTTAAACAACAAATTCCCTAGCTTGTTAGGCATAGAATTTTTTGTGGTTGACTAGTCCCCTTCCTTTAATCCTAATCATCTTAAAGGTTTCTTAGTAGCTAGAGTTGTCAAGCTTATTAACCTACCTTTAGAATGTACAAACAAAATCATCCTTAGGAAAATAGGTAATAGGATAGGTTCCTTTGTTAGATCTGTAGATAATAAATATCCCTAGGCGGAAATTATGATCATAATCAATATGGATATTTCAATTAAAAAATTGAACCCTGTCACTATCAAGAGTGGCCCTTCATTTTTCAAAATCAAACCTATTATCTTGACATATCTAGTAAAGGAATTTAAACAAACCCCAATTATCAAAAAATGGACTCAGTCCAGGGAAATTATCCCCAGTAATATTACTATTCAACTTAGAGAAGAAAGGGGGGCTTCAAAATCAATCTCCCCTTAGCACCAATAAATGGACCCCAAGCCTCCTCTATAAAGGCCTGAATGAATGTGATTAATCCCTTTGTGCCTAAGGAGAGGCCGGAAGAATACTAAAACTAGTAATAATAAAGAGGACCCCTCATTCATCCTAGATCCTCAAAAGAATATGTAGCCAGAAATGCTAGGTGTCCCTCTCCAACCTCATAAGACCTATGATTCAAAGGAAAAAGTGGAGGACTCAATTAGAACAATATTGGTCGATTCAAGAATAGAGGATATTAGCTTAGAAGAATACAAAAACTTATGGTGCAAGTCAAAGATCAAGCAGAGGCAATGAAAGTATTGTTAGAACAAGAACTCAACAATATAGAAGTAAGGTTTATGGATAAGGAAAACTTCTATAGGAATATTGAAATAATAGACAATAGAATAGGTAGGTCTACAGTTAAGGAACATAGTAAAGAATAAAATGTAGAAAAGGCTCAGCTAGGTAGAGCCCAGCTAGACATTACTTGCTTAGTGGATGATGGTAAGATAGAATAGGGTACGAAAAACCTTGCAAAACATACTTCCCTAGAAGATAAGGAAATAACTAAGGAAATAATTGATTTCTTGGGGCTTGACCCACATCTAGAGGATGAAACATCCCTGGAGAATGGTCAAAAAATCGGATATCCTTCCAAGGATCCTAGAAGCCTTGGAAAAGGAAGATGACGATTGTAATTAAAAACTTATGCTTCATAATGAGCCCAAATCTTATGGTGATTTAGGATTTAAAACTAAACATTCAGGGAAAAGTTTCCTGAACTGTGCATATGCACCCAAATCAAGAGGGAGGAAATCCCTCAAGGAGTTAAGAGAAAAGGTTGGTTAGGCTTCAGGCCAAACTAAAATTATAGAACATTTAGATACAAGGAAGGGGAAGTTCCTTCCCACCCAGAAATGAAAATCACCACATGGAATGTTAGGGATCTTAATGCCCATAAAAAAAATCCTGATTAAAAGGCACTTATCTCTCTTCAAATCAAAAATAATTATGTTCCAAGAAACAATATTAAATGAGGAAGGCTGGGTATGTGCAAGATCACGAGGGGCCAAACTATGCCCTTAAGTGGCAATGAAAAATCAGCAAATCAGGGTTAGTCAACTTGATGTGAAGATTTCAACTAGCTATGAACCTAATATCAAAAAGTTGTAAGAATAGAATCTGTAGAAAACTGAATGTAGTTTCTAAAATACTAGGCCTTTTTTGAGAAAAAGTTAGTATGATTGGTGAGAAGTATAGATTTCAATGCAGTAGTACAAAAATTTTAGGAAAAAAATAAAAGTAGGTGTATGTCTGACCACCATAATCATAATAAAATGATAATATTTTATTATAAGATTTAATATATAAGTAGTAGACTCATGCTCGGATGTGACACATATTTTTTTGTAATTTTATTCCAAAAAAATAATTAATTATGAATTTTCTGCTACAACATTTTCAGAATAAAAAAACTCCCGTGTCTGACCACCTTAACTCATTCAAAACTTTACAAAATTCAATTTTATTTTTTTTCCTTATAGTAGGCGAAGTATAGAATGTGACGCATTTTTTGGATTTGAAAAATGTTATACCGTTTGAAAGTTATAGTCATTTTTCAATTAGTATATAAATCAACACTTTAGAGGTAGCTCAATTGAAAGATAAGTAATAATTAGTTACCGAATTCAAAATTTGACAACAATTATATTGATAGAAAGCTGATAATCTCCTTAAGATACCTTTTTTGTTTTATCAAGTTCGGATGAAACAAAAGTTGTCAGCTACATTGTCAAAGTCTGGAACTCAGAGAAATAGGAGAAAAACACGTATTTGAGACATTCCAATAGTTGACCATGTAGGTTTGGTGCACAAAGCAATACCAATCCTAATCGGGTACCCGATATTTTTAGGTACCCGATATTTGCCCGAATATGATGCAAAATTTTGAATTTTCACTTTGCCTCCACTTTCTCCCTCCCATTTATCCATCCTTCATAAACATATATATATAGATATATATTAGATGTATTAAATATTATATAATATCAATTATATATTAAATGTTATATAATATATATTTTACATTAAATATTATTTAATATATATTAATATTAAAAACTATATATTAGATTATATATTATATATATTAAATACTATATAATATACATGTTACATTAAATATTATTTAATTGTATATTAATATCAAAAACTATATATTAGATTATATATTATATATTAAATATTATATAATATACATTTTACATTTTAAATATTATTTAATATGATTCTGAGCATGAGCATGAGTCCCTACAGGGGCATAGTTGTGCCTTTTACAGGTGCTGAAAACCCTAGCTACGCAGAAATGGAGGCTTTGAAGAATAGTTCACTGGAGGTAGACTATAGAAGTAGAGGGCAAGAGAATCACTCTATTTCCACCACTTGTGGCTGTGAAATGGTATCTTTCTCTGCTTTTTCAAGTAGAACGCTAAATTGCAAAGGTTCTTGAAATAGATTATGGTCACCGAACAATTGTACCATGCCTGTTGATAATTTGGCAGCTCAACAGAGTCATTGGGAGGTTAAACAAGAACAACCAGATGAACCTTTGAACCAGCCGAAGATTATGGAGAGCGGGGAAGGGTTTGGTAAAATCAGCAGTTGTACTAGAAATTATGCAGGCACCGTAGAACTGACCGCATTAATAAATTTAAAGAAGAGATTAGTGGTGGCGCGACATTATGAGGAAAGCCTTGTCATTTCGATGGTGTTGCCCGATATTATGAAGAATGTCCTGCCGCTTCAATGCCAGCGCCGCCTTTGTCTCAGACTTTCGCCATTGCTTCTCATCAGTACTCTGAGATATGGCAGGGATTGCGGGCTTTTGCCCAGCAGTCCATCATAAATTCTCTATAAATCATCATGTGTTACAGTATTCTGGGTGTTTCTGAATGACTTACTTGAAGAATTTAATTTTTACTCTAATTTTGGATCCATGGATTGTCATTTTGTGCTTGGAGAGAAGCTGCAGATTGCCAGAATTTGATAAATTTGGTTTATCTCATTTTCTTTCTCTACCATTTCTAAGTAATATGATTTTGTTTTTGTCCGTCTTAAATGATTTCGCCTAAAGTTAATCAATTTTTTTAGATGATTTTGTCTGAAGTTTTAAAGAAATTTCTTCCATGGATGCTAATGAAATATCTTCCATGAATGCTGATAAGATGTTTAAATTTAGAGTTAATAAATTCTATAGCTTGAATGTTCTTTGTTGTAGAAGGTTATTTTCATGGTTTGTGATTCATGCAATTCCTTAATAGTTTCATTCTTAATAGAATTCATAACTAGATTTTCCATAGCCAATTTTCTTCTTGATCGTTGCAATATTTTCTCCTCCATTGAACATTTTGTAATCAGTTGATATACAATCACATTTTTCTCTTGGCCAATTCTGTGGGCTCCGATTGAGCCTGTAGATCCATAAAAGGGTTGAAATCTGAATTTGGTAGAAGAGTAGTATTAGCAAGAAGTCATTCACTAACATCTCATTTGGGTCATCGGGACTCCCTAGGGGTCCTAGTATGCCTTATCATGCGTTAGGACCCCTAGGGAGTCCCCATGACCCCTTTTGACACATTGGAACACTCAAGTGTGTCTTAAGGGGTCTTAGGACCCCTTAAGACACACTTGAGTGTTCCAATGTGTCAAAAGGGGTCATGGGGACTCCCTAGGGGTCATAGTATGCCTTATCATGCGTTAGGACCCCTAGGAAGTCCCCATGACCCCTTTTGACACAATGGAATGCTCAAGTGTGTCTTAAGGGGTCCTAGGACACCTTTGGACACACTTGAGAGTTCCAATGTGTCAAAAGGGGTGAGGGGGACTCCCTAGGGGTCCTATTATGCCTTATCACCCTTTAGGACCCCTAAGAATTCTCGATGACCCCTTTTGACACATTGGAATGCTCAAGTGTGTTCGAAGGGGTCCTAGGACCCCTTAAGACACACTTGAGAATTCCAATGTGTCAAAAGGGGTCATGGGGAATCCCTAGGGGCCTGAACATGTGATAAGGTGCACTAGGACCTATAGGGAGTCCCCATGACCCTTTTCGACACATTGGAATGCTCAAGTGTGTCTTAAGGGGTCTTAGGACCCCCTCAAACACACTTAAGCATTGCAAAGTGTTAAAAGGGGTCATGAAGACTCCCTAGGGGTCCTAATATGCCTTATCACATGTCAGGACCCCTAGGAAGTCCCCATGACCCCTTTTGACACATTGGAATTCTCAAGTGTGTCTTAAGGGGTCCTAGGACCCCTTCGGACACACTTGAGCATTCCAATGTGTCAAAAGGGGTCATGGGGACTCCCTAAGGGTCCTAACATGTGACAAGCCATACTAGGACTCCTAGGGAGTCCCCATGACCCCTTTTGACACATTAAAACACTCAAGTGTGTCTTAAGGGGTCTTAGGACCCCTTCGGACACACTTGAGAATTTCAAAGTGTCCAAAGGGGTCATGGGGACTCCCTAGTGGTCCTAGTATCCCTTATCATGCGTTAGGACCCCTAGGAAGTCCCCATGACCCATTTTGACACATTGGAATGCTCAAGTGTGTCTTAATGGGTCCTAAGACCCCTTCAGACACACTTGAGCATTCCAATGTGTCAAAAGGGGTCATGGGGACTCCCTAGGGGTTCTACAGCATGATAAGATGTACTAGGATCCCTAGGGAGTCCCCATGACCTCTTTTGACACATCGGAATGCTCAAGTGTTTCTGAAGGGGTCTTAGGACCCATTAAGACACACTTGAGCATTCCAATGTGTCAAAAGGGGTCATGGGGACTTCCTAGGGGTCCTAACGCGTGATAAGGCATACTACAAACCCTATGGAGTCTCAATGACCCCTTTTGACACATTGGAATGCTCAAGTGTGTCTTAAGGGGTCGTAGTACACTTGAAGACACACTTGAGGGTTCCAATGTGTCAAAAAGAGTCATGGGGACTCCCTGGGGGTCCTAGTATGCATTATCACGTGTTAGGAACCCTATGAAGTCCCCATGACCCCTTTTGACACATTGGAATGCTTGAGTGTGTCTTAAGAGGTCCTAAGACCGCTTCGGATAGACTTGAGCATTCCAATGTGTCAAAAGGGGTCATGGGGACTCCCTAGGGGTCCTAGTATGCCTTACCATGCGTTAGGACCCTTAAGGAGTCCCCATAACCCCTTTTGACAATTTGGAATGCTCAAGTATGTCTGAAGGGGTCCTAAGATCCCTTAAGACACACTTGAGCATTTCAATGTGTCAAAAGGGGTCATGGGGACTCCCTAGGGGTCCTAGTACACCTTATCATGGGTTAGGACCCCTAGGGAGTCCCCATGACCCCTTTTGACATATTGGAATGATCAAGTGTGTCTTAAGTGGTCCTAAGACCCCTTTAGACACACTGGAGCATTCCAATGTGTTAGAAGGGGTCATGGGGACTCCCTAGGGGTCCTAGTATGCCTTATGGTGCTTTAGGACCCGTAGGCAGTCCCGATGACCCCTTTTGACACATTAGAATTCTCAAGTGTGTCCGAAGGGGTCCTAAGACCCATTAAGACACACTTGAGCATTCCAATGTGTCAAAAGGGGTCATGGGGACTCCCTAGGGGTCCTAGTAGGCCTTATCATGGGTTAAGACCCCTAGGGTGTCCCCATGACCACTTTTGACACATTGAAATGCTCAAGTGTGTCCGAAGGGGTCTTAGGACCCCTTAACACACACTTGAGCATTCCAATGTGTCAAAATGCATCATGGGGACTCCCTAGGGGTCCTCACTCGTGATAAGGTGTACTAGGACCCCTAGGGAGTCCCCATGACCCTTTTTGACACATTGGAACACTCAAGTGTGTCTTAAGGGGTCGTAGAACCCCTTAAGACCCACTTGAGCATTCAGATGTGTCAAAAGGTGTCATGAGGACTCCCGAGGGGTCCTAGTACACCTTATCATGTGTTAGGACCCATAGAGAGTCCCCATGACCCCTTTTGACACATTGGGATGCTCAAATGTGTTTGAAGGTGTCCTAGGACCCCTTAAGACACACTTGAGCCTTCCAATGTGTCAAAAGGGGTCATGGGGACTCCCTAGGGGTCCTAGTAAGCCTTATCACGTGTCAGGACCCCTAGGGAGTCCTCATGACCCCTTTTGACACTTTGGAATGCTCAAGTGTATCCAAAAGGGTCCTAAGACACCTTAGGAAACACTTGAGCATTCCAATGTGTCAAAAGGGGTCATGGGGACTCCATAGGGGTCCTAGTATGCCTTATCACATATTAGGACCCCGAAGAAGTCCTGATGACCCCTTTTGACATATTGGAATGGTCAAGTGTGTCTTAAGGAGTCCTACAACCCCTTCGGACACACTTGAGCATGCCAATGTGTCAAAAGGGGTCATGGGGACTCCATAGGAGTCCTAGTACACCTTACCACATGTTAGGACCCCTATGGAGTCCACATGACCCCTTTTGACATATTGGAATGGTCAAGTGTGTCTTAAGGGGTCCTAAGACCCCTTAAGACACACTTGAGCATTCAAATGTGTCTTAAAGGGTTTTTAGACCCCTTAAGACACACTTGAGCATTCAAATGTGTCTTAAGGGGTCCTAAGAACCCTTAAGACACACTTGAGCATTCAAATATGTCAAAAGTGGTCATGGAGACTCCCGAGGGGTCCTAGTACACCTTATCATGTGTTAGGACCCCTAGTAAGTCCTCATGACCCCTTTTGATAGATTGGTATGCTCAAGTCTATCTTAAGGGGTCCTAGGACCCCTTCAGACACACTTGAGCATACCAATCTATCAAAAGGGTTCAGGGGGACTCCCTAGGAGTCCTAGTATGCCTTATCATGCGTTAGGACCCCTAGGAAGTCCCTATGACCCCTTTCGACATATTGGAATGGTCAAGTGTTTCTTAACGGGTCCTACGACCCCTTCGAACACACTTGAGCATTCCAATGTGTCAATAAGGGTCAAGGTGACTCCTTAGGGGTCCTAGTATGCCTTATCATGCGTTAGGACCCTTAGGAAGTCCCGATGACCCCTTTTGACACATTGGAACTTTCAAGTGTGTCTTAAGAGGTCCTAAGACCCCTTAAGACACACTTGAGCATTCCAATGCGTCAAAAGTGGTCATGGGGAATCCCCAGGTGTGCTAGTATGCGTTATCACGCGTTAGGACCCCTAGGGAGTCCCCATGACCACTTTTGACAGATTGAAATGCTCAAGTGTGTCTTAAGGTGTCCTAGACCCCTTAAGACACACTTGAGCATTTCAATAGACCCCTTAAGACATACTTGAGCATTTCAATGTGTCAAAAAGGGTCATGGGGACTCCCTAGGGGTGCTAATGCTTGATAACGCATACTAAGACCCCTAGGGAGTCCCAATGACCCCTTTTGACACATTGGAATGCTCAAGTGTGTGCGAAGGGGTCCTAAGACCCCTTAAAACACACTTGAGAATTCCAATGTGTCAAAAGGGTTCATGGGGACTCCCTAGGGGTCCTAGTACACCTTAAGGGGTCCAAAGACCCCTTCAGATACACTTGAGCATTTGAATGTGTCAAAAGGGGTCATGGGGACTCCCTAGGGGTCCTAACGCATGATAAAGCATACTAGGACACCTAGGGAGTCCCCATGACCCCTTTTGACACATTGGAATGCTCAAGTGTGTCTTAAAGGGTTCTAAG
This sequence comes from Chamaecyparis obtusa, assembly GCA_027943335.1. NCBI lineage: Eukaryota > Viridiplantae > Streptophyta > Pinopsida > Cupressales > Cupressaceae > Chamaecyparis > Chamaecyparis obtusa. The sequence continues at coordinate 678,178 of BSBK01003857.1, read as the reverse complement.
ACCCCTTACGACATATTTGAGCATTCCAATGTGTCAAAAGGGGTCATGGGGACTTCCTAAAGGTCCTAGTACACCTTATCACGCATTAGGACCCCTAGGGAGTCCCCATGACCCCTTTTGATACATTGGAATGCTCAAGTGTTTCTTAAGGGGTCTTAGGACCCCTTCGGACACACTTGAGTGTTCCAAAGTGTCAAAAGGGGTCATGGGGACTCCCTATGGGTCCTAGTATGCCTTATCATGCATTAGGACCCCTAGGAAGTCCCCATGACCCCTTTTGACATATTGAAATGCTCAAGTGTGTCTTAAGGGGTCCTAAGACCCCTTCGGACACACTTGAGCATTTCAATGTGTCAAAATAGGTCATGGGCACTCCCTAGGGGTCCTAAAGTGTGATAAGGCATACTAGGACCCATAGGGAGTCCCCATGATCCCTTTTGACACATTGGAATGGTCAAGTGTGTTAGAAGGGTTCTTAGGACCCCTTAAGATACACTTGAGCATTCCAATGTGTCAAAAGGGTCATGGGGACTCCCTAGGGGTCCCAACATGTGATAAGACATACTAGGACCCCTAAGGAGTCCCCATGACCCCTTTTGACACTTTGGAATGCTCATGTGTGTTCGAAGCGGTGCTAGGACCCTTTAAGACACACTCGAGTGTTCCAATGCGTCAAAAGGGGTCATGGTGACTCCCTAGGGGTCCTAGTACGCCTTATCATGCATTAGGACACCTAGGGAGTCCCCATGACCACTTTTGACACATTGGAATGCTCAAGTGTGTCCGAAGGGGTCTTAGGACCTCTTAAGACACACTTTAGCATTCCAATGTGTCAAAAGGGGTCATGGGGACTCCCTAGGGGTCCTAGTATGCCTTATCACATGTTAGGACCCCTAAGAATTCCCCATGACCCCTTTTGACAGATTGGAATGCTCAAGTGTGTCTTAAGGGGTCCTAAGACCCCTTCAGACACACTTGAGCATTCCAATGTGTCAAAAGGGGTCATGGGGACTCCCTATTGGTCCTAGTATGCCTTACCATGCGTTAGGACCTCTAGGGAGTCCCCATGACCCCTTTTGACACTTTGGAATGCTCAAGTGTGTCCGAAGTGTTCGTAAGACCCCTTAAGCCACACTTGAGCATTCTAATGTGTCAAAAGTGGTCATGGGCACTCCCTAAGGGTCCTAGTATGCCTTATCAGGAGTTAGGACCCCTAGGGAGTCCCCATGACCCCTTTTGACATATTGGAATGCTCAAGTGTGTCTTAAGTGGTCCTAAGACCCCTTCAGACACACTGGAGCATTCCAATGTGTCAGAAGGGGTCATGGGGACTCCCTAGGGGTCCTAGTATGCCTTATGGTGCTTTAGGACCCGTAGGCAGTCCCGATGACCCCTTTTGACACATTAGAATTCTCAAGTGTGTCCGAAGGGGTCCTAAGACCCGTTAAGACACACTTGAGCATTCCAATGTGTCAAAAGGGGTCATGGGGACTCCCTAGGGGTCCTAGTAGGCCTTATCATGGGTTAAGACCCCTAGGGTGTCCCCATGACCACTTTTGACACATTGAAATGCTCAAGTGTGTCCGAAGGGGTCTTAGGACCCCTTAACACACACTTGAGCATTCCAATGTGTCAAAATGCATCATGGGGACTCCCTAGGGGTCCTCACTCGTGATAAGGTGTACTAGGACCCCTAGGGAGTCCCCATGACCCTTTTTGACACATTGGAACACTCAAGTGTGTCTTAAGGGGTCGTAGAACCCCTTAAGACCCACTTGAGCATTCAAATGTGTCAAAAGGTGTCATGAGGACTCCCGAGGGGTCCTAGTACACCTTATCATGTGTTAGGACCCATAGAGAGTCCCCATGACCCCTTTTGACACATTGGGATGCTCAAATGTGTTTGAAGGTGTCCTAGGACCCCTTAAGACACACTTGAGCCTTCCAATGTGTCAAAAGGGGTCATGGGGACTCCCTAGGGGTCCTAGTAAGCCTTATCACGTGTCAGGACCCCTAGGGAGTCCTCATGACCCCTTTTGACACTTTGGAATGCTCAAGTGTATCCAAAAGGGTCCTAAGACACCTTAGGAAACACTTGAGCATTCCAATGTGTCAAAAGGGGTCATGGGGACTCCATAGGGGTCCTAGTATGCCTTATCACATATTAGGACCCCGAAGAAGTCCTGATGACCCCTTTTGACATATTGGAATGGTCAAGTGTGTCTTAAGGAGTCCTACAACCCCTTCGGACACACTTGAGCATGCCAATGTGTCAAAAGGGGTCATGGGGACTCCATAGGAGTCCTAGTACACCTTACCACATGTTAGGACCCCTATGGAGTCCACATGACCCCTTTTGACATATTGGAATGGTCAAGTGTGTCTTAAGGGGTCCTAAGACCCCTTAAGACACACTTGAGCATTCAAATGTGTCTTAAAGGGTTTTTAGACCCCTTAAGACACACTTGAGCATTCAAATGTGTCTTAAGGGGTCCTAAGAACCCTTAAGACACACTTGAGCATTCAAATATGTCAAAAGTGGTCATGGAGACTCCCGAGGGGTCCTAGTACACCTTATCATGTGTTAGGACCCCTAGTAAGTCCTCATGACCCCTTTTGATAGATTGGTATGCTCAAGTCTATCTTAAGGGGTCCTAGGACCCCTTCAGACACACTTGAGCATACCAATCTATCAAAAGGGTTCAGGGGGACTCCCTAGGAGTCCTAGTATGCCTTATCATGCGTTAGGACCCCTAGGAAGTCCCTATGACCCCTTTCGACATATTGGAATGGTCAAGTGTTTCTTAACGGGTCCTACGACCCCTTCGAACACACTTGAGCATTCCAATGTGTCAATAAGGGTCAGGGTGACTCCTTAGGGGTCCTAGTATGCCTTATCATGCGTTAGGACCCCTAGGAAGTCCCGATGACCCCTTTTGACACATTGGAACTTTCAAGTGTGTCTTAAGAGGTCCTAAGACCCCTTAAGACACACTTGAGCATTCCAATGTGTCAAAATTGGTCATGGGGAATCCCCAGGTGTGCTAGTATGCGTTATCACGCGTTAGGACCCCTAGGGAGTCCCCATGACCACTTTTGACAGATTGAAATGCTCAAGTGTGTCTTAAGGTGTCCTAGACCCCTTAAGACACACTTGAGCATTTCAATAGACCCCTTAAGACATACTTGAGCATTTCAATGTGTCAAAAAGGGTCATGGGGACTCCCTAGGGGTGCTAATGCTTGATAACGCATACTAAGACCCCTAGGGAGTCCCAATGACCCCTTTTGACACATTGGAATGCTCAAGTGTGTGCGAAGGGGTCCTAAGACCCCTTAAAACACACTTGAGAATTCCAATGTGTCAAAAGGGTTCATGGGGACTCCCTAGGGGTCCTAGTACACCTTAAGGGGTCCAAAGACCCCTTCAGATACACTTGAGCATTTGAATGTGTCAAAAGGGGTCATGGGGACTCCCTAGGGGTCCTAACGCATGATAAAGCATACTAGGACACCTAGGGAGTCCCCATGACCCCTTTTGACACATTGGAATGCTCAAGTGTGTCTTAAAGGGTTCTAAGACCCCTTACGACATATTTGAGCATTCCAATGTGTCAAAAGGGGTCATGGGGACTTCCTAAAGGTCCTAGTACACCTTATCACGTATTAGGACCCCTAGGGAGTCCCCATGACCCCTTTTGATACATTGGAATGCTCAAGTGTTTCTTAAGGGGTCTTAGGACCCCTTCGGACACACTTGAGTGTTCCAAGGTGTCAAAAGGGGTCATGGGGACTCCCTATGGGTCCTAGTATGCCTTATCATGCATTAGGACCCCTAGGAAGTCCCCATGACCCCTTTTGACATATTGAAATTCTCAAGTGTGTCTTAAGGGGTCCTAAGACCCCTTCGGACACACTTGAGCATTTCAATGTGTCAAAATAGGTCATGGGCACTCCCTAGGGGTCCTAAAGTGTGATAAGGCATACTAGGACCCATAGGGAGTCCCCATGATCCCTTTTGACACATTGGAATGGTCAAGTGTGTTAGAAGGGTTCTTAGGACCCCTTAAGATACACTTGAGCATTCCAATGTGTCAAAAGGGTCATGGGGACTCCCTAGGGGTCCCAACATGTGATAAGACATACTAGGACCCCTAAGGAGTCCCCATGACCCCTTTTGACACTTTGGAATGCTCATGTGTGTTCGAAGCGGTGCTAGGACCCTTTAAGACACACTCGAGTGTTCCAATGCGTCAAAAGGGGTCATGGTGACTCCCTAGGGGTCCTAGTACGCCTTATCATGCATTAGGACACCTAGGGAGTCCCCATGACCACTTTTGACACATTGGAATGCTCAAGTGTGTCCGAAGGGGTCTTAGGACCTCTTAAGACACACTTTAGCATTCCAATGTGTCAAAAGGGGTCATGGGGACTCCCTAGGGGTCCTAGTATGCCTTATCACATGTTAGGACCCCTAAGAATTCCCCATGACCCCTTTTGACAGATTGGAATGCTCAAGTGTGTCTTAAGGGGTCCTAAGACCCCTTCAGACACACTTGAGCATTCCAATGTGTCAAAAGGTGTCATGGGGACTCCCTATTGGTCCTAGTATGCCTTACCATGCGTTAGGACCTCTAGGGAGTCCCCATGACCCCTTTTGACACTTTGGAATGCTCAAGTGTGTCCGAAGTGTTTGTAAGACCCCTTAAGCCACACTTGAGCATTCTAATGTGTCAAAAGTGGTCATGGGGACTCCCTAGGGGTCCTAGTATGCCTTATCAGGAGTTAGGACCCCTAGGGAGTCCCCATGACCCCTTTTGACATATTGGAATGCTCAAGTGTGTCTTAAATTTTATTAAGGCCCCTTGGGATAGACTTTAGCATTCCAATGTTTCAAAAGGGGTCATGGGGACTCCCTAGGGGTCCTAGTATGCCTTATGATGTGTTAGGAACCCTAAGGAGTCCCAATGACCCCTTTTGACACATTGGAATGCTCAAGTGTGTCCGAAGGGATCGTAAGACCCCTTAAGACACACTTGAGCATTCCAATGTGTCAAAAGGGGTCATGGGGACTCCCTAGGGTTCCTAGTATGCCTTATCATGTGTTAGGACCCCTAGGGAGTCCCCATGACCACTTTTGACACATTGGAACACTCAAGTGTGTCCGAAGGGGTCATAGGGCCCCTTAAGACATACTTGAGCATTCCAATGTGTCGAAAGGGGTCATGGGGACTCCCTAGGGGTCCTAACATGTGATAAGGCATACTAGGACCCCTAGGGCATCCCCATGATCCTTTTTGACACATTGGAATGCTCAAGTGTGTCTTTAGGGGTTGTAGGACCCCTTAAAACACACTTGAGCATTGAAATGTGTCAAAACGGGTCATGGGGATTCTCTAGGGGTCCTAGTACACCTTATCACATGTTAGGACCCCTAGGTAGTCCCCATGACCCCTTTTGACACATTGTAATTCTCAAGTGTGTTCTAAGGTGTCCTAGGACTCCTTATGACACACTTGAGCCTTCCAATGTGTGAAAAGGTGTGATGGGGACTCCCTAGAGGCCCTAGTATGTCTTATGACGCGTTAGGACCCCTAGGTAGTCCCCATGACCCCTTTTGACACATTGGAAGGCTCAAGTGTATCATAAGGGGTCCCATGACCCTTTAAAACACACTTGAGCATTCCAATGTGTGAAAAGTGGTCATGGGAGCTCCCTAAAGGTTGTAGTATGCATTAGGACCCCTAGGGAGTCCCCATGACCCCTTTTGACACATTGGAATGCTGAAGTGTGTCTTAAGGGGTCACATTGGAATGCTCAAGTGTGTCTTAAGGGGTCGTAGGACCCCTTAAGATAGACTTGAGCATTCAAATGTGTCAAAAGGGGTCACGGGGACTCCCTATGGGTCTGAGTATGCCCTATCACACGTTAGGACCCCTAGGGAGTCCCCGTGACCCATTTTGACACATTGGAATGCTCAAGTGTGTCTTAAGGGGTTCATACTAGGATCCCTAGCGTGTCCCCATGACCCCTAGGAAGTGTCTCTCTCTACCTCCAGTGAACTATTCTTCAAAGCCTCCATTTGTATGTAGCTAGGGTTTTCGACGCCTCTAAAAGGAACATTTAATATAAAGATTTAGCCAACCACCTTTAAAGAGCTAAAAGAAATGAGAAAAAAATTTAGGCCGAAAATACATACCATATTTTTGTATGTAGTACCATAAGCTTCAACAATCCAATTGGCTTCCTCTACTAAGGCATAAAGAACTTCATTAATGTATGCTCTAGGAGGAAGATTATAATTTCCATATTTCTGCAAGAGATTCTCCAAAATTTGTAATATTATATATAATATATTAGTGTATGTATTATATATATATTATATACATTTTAGTATATATATAATATATTATATATATTAGTATATTTAATACATTAGTACATATAAAAGATTAGTCTATTATAATACAATAGTATATATATAATATACATTATATATATCATATGCCTCTTTTCTATATATATTATATACATCAATATATGTAAAAGTTCAATTTTTTTCATTTGCTCCCACCCTTTTTTCATTAGCCTAGGAATATTGGGTACCCGATATGGAATCAGATACCCGATTTTTGCAAGGTAATATTTGGCCAAAATATTCCCTGTCCCCACAGACCAGACAATCATGGGATTTTATACTTTTTTCACGCGTTGCAAAACAAAAAATGTGATTTGGGGCCCATTGTTTGATTTTTTTCAACTTGTGGTCTCACCATGGGAAGCATCAGTCGTCCAAAGGCTAAATGCAAGAGGAAGCTGATAGATGATGAAATTCAAGCATATAGGGAAAAAGATAAGGAAAATCACCGAAGAAGGAGAGAAGGTATGTTAAACATTAATGAAGGTGACCCCGTAAATGTAGATGTAAATGAAGAGGATGTTCAATTTGAAAATGCACAGATGGAGATTGAAAATGTAGACTTTGGGAATGAAAATGTTGCACAAGAACCGCATGAATGTTATACATCTCCAAATTATATGTGAAATGAAGTCCCTTGCAATAAAGATAATCAATCTTCAAATTCGGGGCTTTCAAGAACACCTAAATGGTTAATTGAAATGGAGGAGAACATTATGAATAATTGGGAAGGAAATAGGCCACATAGAACCGTTAGGTTGTGGGCTTCAAGACTTTATGATCAATTTTGTTGAAACAAGACATTGGTTGAGAAATGTCAAATTTTTGTGTAGTTGTTAAAGATGCAAAAGATGAGACTTGTGCTTGTTAAATTGAAGATTCATGTGAACAAGAAAATTGAGAGAAATGCCATTGTTGTGAAGAATATTTTCAATGCTCTCAATAGCATTGGGAAGACTAGCAGAGAAAAAGACAAGAGAGTTGCTCGTAGGGTTATTACAACCTCCTTAGTAAGTCATCAGTTGAGAAAGGCTCATTTGATGAGACAAACTTGTGTTGACTTCAATATAGACCGTAAAATTTTGGGTAGAGAACTTGCAAGAAGAGAAAGACTTGATGATCCATTTCAAATTGATACATGGGCTTATGGTGGGAGACTTCCATGTTTCAATAAGAAGCTAACAGATGTTGTCAAGGATGAAATTCAACAATTTTGGGATGCTAACTCAAGAGTGTCACCAAATGTGAAGGATGTCTTGAAGTTGAGAGTTGGCAATCGAGACCGCACTCCACATCCTAAACATTATGTGGAGGTAAGTCAAACAATGTTGTAGAAAAAATTTTGTGATACACATCCAACATTGAAAATATCACAAAGGTCTTTTGAATTCGTGAAGCCATTTTATTGTGTACCCCTTAAGATTTGAAATACATGTTGTTGAAAATATCATGTTGAGTTTTCAATGCATCATGAATTATTATGGTCCATTCATTCTACTTTGCATACTAATGAAATGCTAGATGATTGTGGTGCAAGTGGTCTTCCCAAATCATGAAGAGACTTGCTAGACAATTTTTATGTCATAGAGATGATGGTTGTTTATTTTATAAAAAAGATTGCTTAAATGCCAAGTGCTAAGAATGTGGTGGCTTGTCAAAGTTTAGAACATATTTTCATGAGGGTTTGGAACACAATTTTGGAAAGACACTCATCCAAAAAAAGGTATATGAAACAGTGAAATATACATTGAAGAGTGGAGGTGAAGGCTCTAGATGTGAGTTAGTTGCAAAAGAATACAATGTTGCTGATTTTATCTCAGATTTCAAGACAAATCCTTTTTACAAGTATGCAAGGCATAGTCATAGGTCTCAATGGTTGGATCAACAATTCAGGACATGTAAGGACACTTTCCCCATTGGAACTATTATATCTGCTGTAGACTTTGCGGAGAACTATACATTGCAGCCCCAAAATGAGACTCAAGCTCAATATTACAATTCCATTCAGGTTGCTATTTTTGTACACATCACATATAGACATTCCCCTGATAGCACAAAAGATGAGTGAAAGATAATCAGAGAGTACCAATTTTATATGAGCGACAACAGGTCTCACTCTCATGAGTTTGTTCAACATTGTTTCCAGAACTATTTTGACTTCTTGTAGGAAAATGGTATTGCTATGGATAGGCATCTCATTTGGTTGGATAATTGTACGAGTCAATTTAAGAATGCTAGAATGTTTTATTGGTTGTGTAGAATTCATGTGGAGAGAGGTGTACCTCATATTTGGAGTTTTTTTGAGTCAGGGCATGGGAAAGGGGAGCATGATGGAGCAAGTGCGTGTGTGAAGATAGCTCTAGTTAATGAGCAATTGAGGATTTTAGGTGCTCTACTTCTTGATGCTCCTTCTATTGTTGATTGGTGTACTTTAGCATTATCACAAGGGGGGACTCTTGATTCTACAGTGCGTAGATTCTTTTGGTTGGTTGAGGAGGGAGCTATAGGAGATAGATTGGATTGTCAAATAGTGAAAGACTCTTCAAAAATGCATTCATTCCGAAGCTCCAATAGTAGTACATGGACCATTTGGACATGAGAGTTGGCTTGTTTTTGCCCCATGTGTTTTCAGTATGATTGGGATCATTGTGAGTCAAGTGAGTGGGTGGATACATGGGTTCCACAATATTTGACTCCTTTATCTTTGACACTCTCTATAAGAAATGATGACATGGAAACTTCAGTTGACTATGACCATCTTTCAAATATGCTAAAGCCAGGAGTTGTTTTTGAATTGGTTGCACGATAGGGGAATGATGAGAGGTTAGATTATTGGTTAGCACATTGTGTACAAGGTAAATAGAAGCTTGTACAACCAATGATAGATGGTGATGAGTTCACATATCCTACTAGTTCAATTGTTGTTGTGGGAACATGGCTGCGAACATACATGATTAGAAAGAATGGAGTTCCCACATTTGAAGACTATGAGAAGCACAAAACTATTCTTATGTATTCACACCTTGTTATAGCAACAAATGTCAAGTTGTCAAAGCATCAAGGAGGACCAAAGACAAAAGAACTTTGGACTATTACTACTACTAATCATGAAGCAGTATTGGAGACCTTGAAGCAAAGAGATGACCCTTCAGGAACACTTGACTAGGTAATAAGTTAACTTAGTGCATTATTTTCTAAGTTCGTTAAGCTTAATTTCAATACATTAATTTGACCTTTCTTTGATTGTATTTTGAGTCAATAAACTTGGTTTTGTATGTGGATTTTAACTTGTGCAGGAGCACCTATGAAGATGCCTACAGTCACCATGGATCCAATCAGAGATAGAAGGACAAAAGGATCCTTAATGGTTAATTGAGATCTTTTGAAGCCTATAATGGCAATTTGTAATAATCAATTTGATTTAAAAGTTAAATGTCCTAAAACTCTTCATAAGGACTTATGACCAAAATCATGTATGGGTGGCCAATAGTGCCAAGAAGGGATCTTACATGTCATATAATTATGTCATTTGCATGGTTTGAATTCTTACATGTTTGATTGTTGTTTCTAATGCTTTAAGGATATTATTTTTTATCATTTCAAACAATATATAAAAGTTAAACCTCAAACATAATAAGCTCCACAGTTCAAATTTCACAAGCTTAATCATGATTAATTTCACAGTTCATATTTCAAACATACCACTAAAAGTCAGTTGAAAGTGGCTCAGCAATGTATCTTTCAAACTGATAGTGATCTTGCAGGACTCATATCTCGGACCTCGTGAGAGGTATTGAAAAATCATTAGGTTCTACGGGATCATATTTTTTAGGTCTACAATAACCTCTCTCAGTTTTGGGTGATTCGACTTTATTTGCATTTGGCAAGGCAATCTCAGTCGATGCCAAAACTTGTAGTGAGGGTCAGTTGAAAGTGGCTCAGCAGGGTATCTTTCAAACCGTCTGACTTGGCATCAAACTGTCTACTCCATCAGCTCTAATTGGCTGGGTAAACGCCAGTGACAACCCCGTTCTGCCCACAGAGTCACCGGAACGCTCGTGACCACGCTCGACCCAAGTGACCCCAAGGTGCACTAAGCATGATTGGGTAGAAATCTTGTGGTGCTCATATCTTGGACCTCGTGAGAGGTATCAAAAAAATGTTAGGTGCTACAAGATCATGTTTCTGAGGTCTACAATAACCTCTCTTGGTTTTGGGCTATTTGACTTCATTTACATTTGGCAAGGTGATTTGAGTCGATGCCAAAACTTGCAGTGAGGGTCAGTTGAAAGTGGCTTAGCAATGTATCTTTCAAACCATCTGACCTAGCATCGAACCATCTGCTCCATCAACTCTGGTTGGCTAGATAAACACCATTGACAACCCCGTTCTGCCCACAAAGTCACTGAAATGCTCGCGACCACGCTCGACCCAAGTGACCCCAAGCTGCACTAAGCACAATTGGGCAGCGATCTTTCATGGCTCATATCTCAGACCTTGTGATAGGTATTGGCAAACCATTAGGTGCTACAGGATTATGTTTTTGAGTTTTATAATAACCTCTATCAGTTTTGGGTGATTCAACTTCATTTGCATTTGGCAAGGCGATCTCAGTCGATGCCAAAACTTGCAGTGAGGGTCAGTTGAAAGTGGCTCAGCAGTGTATCTTTCAAACCGTCTGACTTGGCATTAAACTGTCTACTCCATCAGCTCCGGTTGGTCGGGTAAATGCTAGTGACAACCCTTTTCTACCCACAGAGTCACTGGAACGCTCGCGACCACACTCGACCCAAGTGACCCCAAGGTGCACTAAACATGATTGGGCAGTGATCTTGCGGGGTTCGTATCTCAGACCTCATGAGAGGTATCGACAAACTATTAGGTGCTACGGGATCATGTTTCTAAGGTCTATAATAACCTCTCTTAGTTTTGGGTGATTTGACTTCATTTGCATTTGGAAAGGCGATCTCAGTCGATGCCAAAACTTGCAGTGAGGGTTAGTTGAAAGTGGCTCAGCAGCGTATCTTTCAAACCGTTCAACCTAGCATCAAACCGTCTGCTCCATTGGCTCTGGTTGGCTGGGTAAATGCCAATGAAAACTCCGTTCTGCCCATAGAGTCACTAGAACGCTCATGACCACATTCGAATCAAGTGACCCCAAGGTGCACTAAGCATGATTGGGCAGCGATCTTGCGGGGCTTGTATCTCGGACCTCGTGAGTGGTGTAGGGCACCCTCCACTAATAGGAATTTGAATTTATTTGTGTTTTTAATAAATAGGATGGATCTAAATAGATCATCCTAATTTTGGTTTGAAAACCCTGATGTATGATCAAGGATCTTTTAGCAATGCTATAAGCCTAAGATATCTTAGGTCATAGGGTTTACCTAGTTAGTGATAATTTTCTAGGTTAGGCTTATGGAGTTTTAAAGGTTAATTTTAGATTATATTTACTTTAAAAATCATGTCGATAAGTTTTGATTTCAAAGAGAAATCATAAACTCTATCAAGTTCAAAAAATAGCAAAAATGCAATAAAAGTTGCTGTTGCAACTTTCTAAAAGTTGCTGTTGCAACTTTCTAAAAGTTGCTCAAGAGATTGGAATTGGAAACCCAAGAGTCAAATAGGTTCTCCAATCGATATACCTTCATTTTGAAGGTTATATATGCTTTTCACTTTGAACCATAATGGTAAGAATTGTATGGGTGTGTACAGGCTTACAGAGCTGATATTTGCATGTGAAAATATTGCATTGCATGTTATTTCACCTTACTATTGATTTGGTAGAGATTTAGATTCATTGGTTAAAGTTATCTCAGTTTTTCTCAAAACAATTCAAGAAATAAACTTTTCTAGGGCCTTGAACACTAATAGTGGCCTAACTTGCATTCTAACAGTAGGTTTTACATAAGAATTTGGAAAATGAAAGGTAGGTCTATATGCCAATGGATTCCAAAGGCTCATGCATTGGCTCGAAGGGCAAGGCCCTCATGCATCAGGCCCTAGACTGAATTTTTGTGAGGATTTAGTCTAGAAAGTAGGAGAAAATTGTAAAGAAGTGTATAGAGTAGATAAGTGAGTGAAGCAATGGTGGTTTTGAGTCATTTGGAATTGGAGAAGAGTATCTAAAGCCATGTATCAGTTCCATGAACCCTATACCTCATACTTTCTTTGTAAACCAAGCCTAACTAGGCTAATTAGGTCTGTGTCCAAGGTGGGTGTTAGGTGATGCTAGAGTGGAGTTGGAAGGCAAGGCTTTGGGATCTTAAATAAATTCCAAATAGGTGTCTGAAAATGCCCTGATTGTGTCAAGATACTTAGTTGTGAAAAAGTTAGAAAAGAAAACCTATCTTGAGAAGGCTACAAGGAAATTGGCCTACAGGTCTAGTTTGCTATGGTGCGGTTGTGATGGGAGTAAACCAAGGGTTATTTTAGAGGCCTTAGGTCATATGAGGACCATCTACATGCTTGGGAGTGGTCAGGAAGTCCACTGGTGAAGAGTTATAACAATAAGTTAGTTTTAGGCCTAGTGTCCCTAAAGCTGGAAAGGCATTGAAGTTTGATTGAGTGTATAAATTTGCAAAGGGAGTTTAATGGGATAGAATTACATTTAATTGGTTGTGTTACACCATCATAAGAGTTTGGGAATACCCTTAAACTTTGTAGTCGGTTGGTGAGTTGTGGGAGCTAAGAGAAGGACACTCCACTTTATTGTTGCTACCTCTGCATTAGTGAGAGGTATCGACAAATCGTCAAGTGCTACGAGATCATGTTTTTGAGGTCTACAATAACCTCTCTCAATTTTGGGTGATTCAACTTCATTTGCATTTGGCAAGGCGATCTCAGTTGATGCCAAAACTTGCAGTGAGGGTCAGTTGAAAGTGGCTCAACAATGTATCTTTCAAACCATCTGACCTAGCATCAAACCATCTGCTCCATCAACTTTGGTTGGCTGGATAAACACCAGTGACAACCCTATTCTGTCCATAGAGTCACCGGAATGCTTGCGACCACGTTCGACCCAAGTGACCCCAAGGTGCACTAAGCACGATTGGGCAGTCATCTTGCGGGGCTCGTATCTCAGACATCGTGAGAGGTATCAACAAACCATTAGGTGCTATAGGATCATGTTTTTGAGGTCTACAATAATCTCTCTTGGTTTTGGGTGATTCAACTTCATTTGCATTTGGCAAGGCGATCTTAGTCAATGCCAAAACTTGCAGTGAGGGTCAGTTGAAAGTGGCTCAGCAGTGTATCTTTCAAACCGTCTGACTTGGCATCGAACCATCTACTCTATCAGCTCTGGTTGGCCAGGTAAACACTAGTGACAACCCCATTCTTCCCACAGAGTCACCGGAACACTCGTGACCACGCTCGACCCAAGTGACCCCAAGGTGCACTAAGCACAATTGGGCAGTGATCTTGCGGGGCTCGTATCTCAAACCTCATGAGAGGTATCAAAAAACTGTTAGGTGCTACAAGATCATGTTTTTGAGGTCTACAATAACCTCTCTTAGTTTTGGCCGATTCGACTTCGTTTGCATTTGGCAAGGTGATCTAAGTTGATGCCAAAACTTGCAGTGAGGGTCAGTTGAAAGTGGCTCAGCAGTGTATCTTTCAAACTGTTCAACCTGGCATCGAACCGTCTACTCCATCAGCTCCGATTGGCTGGGTAAACACTAGTGACAACCTTGTTCTGGCCACAGAGTCACCAGAATGTTCGTGACCACGCTCGACCCAAGTGACCCCAAGGTGCACTAAGCACGATTGGGTAGTGATCTTACGGGGCTTGTATCTCAGACCTTGTGAGAGGTATCGAAAAAATATCAGGTGCTACAGGATCATGTTTTTGAGGTCTATAATAACCTCTCTCAATTTTGGATGATTCGACTTCATTTGCATTTGGCAAGGCGATCTGAGTCGATGCCAAAACTTGCAGTGAGGGTCAGTTGAAAGTGGCTCAGCAGCGTATCTTTCAAACCGTTTGACCTGGCATCGAACCGTCTGCTCCATCAACTTTGGTTGGCTGGGTAAATGCTAGTGACAACCCTCTTCTACCCGCAGAGTCACCGGAATGCTCACGAGCACACTCAACCCAAGTGACCCCAAGGTGCACTAAGCATGATTGGGAAGAAATCTTGCAGGCCTTGTATCTTGTACCTTGTGAGAGGTATTGACAAACTGTTAGGTGCTACATGATCATGTTTTTGAGGTCTACAATAACCTCTCTCAGTTTTGGGCGATTCAACTTCATTTGCATTTGGCAAGGTGATCTTAGTCGATGCCAAAACTTGCAGTGAGGGTTAGTTCAAAGTGGCTCAGCAGCGTATCTTTCAAACTGTCTGACCTGGTATTGAGCCATCTACTCCATCAGCTCTGGTTGATTGGGTAAATGCTAGTGACAACCTTGTTCTGCCCACAGAGTCACCGAAACACTCGCGATCACACTCGACCCAAGTTACCCCAAGGTGCACTAAGCACGATTGGGCAGTGATCTTGTGGGGTTCGTATCTTGGACCTTGTGAGAGGTATCAAAAAAGTATCAGGTGCTACGGGATCATGTTTTTGAGGTCTACAATAATGTCTCTCAGTTTTGGGCAATTCAACTTCATTTGTATTTGGAAAGGTGATCTCAGTTGATGCCAAAACTTGTAGTGAGGGTTAGTTGAAAGTGGCTTAGTAGTGTATCTTTCAAACCGTCTGACCTGGCATCGAATGTCTACTCCATCGGCTTTAGTTGGCTGGGTAAATGCCAGTGACAACCTCATTCCGCCTGATGGAGCCTTAATTTTTTACAAAAATTAGGGCCTCCATTTGAGAAATAATGTTGGAGATTTGATAAGGTTGTCATTGATGTCATTGAAGGTTTTTTGGTTGCTCACAAGATATACGAACACATACTATTAAGTGGAGATAAAAACTAGGATAGATAGAAAAGACTATTGAATAAATAGTGTCGACAACTATGCAACTTGGCAATGTTGGAACATTAAGCATCATATCAACATTCGAATGGAGTAAAGTATACACACCAGCAATTAATGATCAAAGTCAACCCAAATAAATTTCATTTTCTCGTAGATGTTAATAGTTGCAGCATATTACAAAGATGACAAACATATTATTTAGAAGAATATTACAAGAGGCGGTAAAGTAAAACTCATAATGAATGTCCAGTCAGCAATAATCAACCCATGAAGCAACAACTTCATCAAATGAAGTGAACACAACATGAGTTAAAGATTGATTAAACATATACGTATGAAGACATTTGAAGGAGCCATGCAGTAATAAAAAATAAATATACACAGTGCTAAGCATAGTTCGAAGGCATTATTAAAATCATTCAATGAACATTTGAGATATGATATATTCAAGAGATGTGTTTTTGTAAGTCTGAGGGATATCATGTTGTGAAAGCAATCATATATTATACACAATGAAAAATTCAATAGTCACATGTCATATCTATTAATGGTAATATCAAAGATTGGAAATGAAGACCATAAGCTTATACGATAATGGAGATTTTTTATAGCATGAAATGAAGGCACCTGCATACACAATGATATTGAAACATTATTGCCGACAGTTAAAATTATTATAAGTGCGAATAAAAAGCATTGAAAATGATAATATATGAAATTAGCAATGCAAGTATGAGACTAAATGTGCACACAATGAAAAATAGTGACATAATTGATCGTATAGAATTTGTATACAAAAATTCATAGAAGTGGTAAATGAAACTCTCATATTAGCAGTGATTGAAGTTTTAATTTAGTGATGAAGAGTAGATGGCATGGTTTTTGTTTTGAGAGAAATGATCTTTAGTATCGGTATTGATGGCCTCATCATCATCTCAGGCATAGGGAAAGTTAAGCACCAGAAATATAGGAAATCTATAGAAGTTAAACCTCAAACATAATAAGCTCCATGAACAAGGTATTCCAGAGTGAAGAAAAACAAATGTAACTTCAACGAGATATAATTTAAATCATAATGATAATCATAGTCAAGATATAACTTCACCATTCAATTCCATAAACATGAATAATAAATATGTATATACAAAAGATGACACAAATATAACATATAAATGAACATGTTCTATATATGTATCAAATGTATCAAAAGTATGTTCATATACAAATATGGCACATGGCATTTCAAAATGTTTACAAAATCAATGTTTTAAGGTGTACAATGTGGTATATATGCCATCTCAAAATGTACCAAGTGTCATCTCTAAATGACCACAAAACTAAAACTGCATCCTATGCTATAGGGGGATCATCAAAATGTAGCCTCTTTGAAGAAGTGTTGGGCTCTGATTGATCCTGCATAAAAAATGAGTTCAAACCAAAGTTAGATTGCTTACTTTATATGATTTGTACACATATATATATAATTCATAATTCAAACACTAATTTAATTAAAATTATAACTGAATACAAATATTTGTACTTGGTCTCTCGATCACCTACCACGATCAGGTGTCCTAGCATAAGTCCTGGGTAGCGAAGGGACCATGCGAGCAATAACAACTCTGACCTATAAATATATATTTGCAATAATGAGATTAGTAGAGTGGTGAAACATAGAGTTATAAATCTACAAAATAGGATGATAGCATAATAAAATTACAAATTGATTGAACTAAAATTAAAACTTACATCTGATGATCCCTCCTCTGGAATAGTGGGCTGGGTCAACAAAGAAATGAAAGATTCTCGTGGGCCCTCCATCACAATCGGAGTAACCTATGAGAGTAAAAATATTGTCAATTATATATCAATGTACTTCATCATAGGAACCCTGGTTACAAAATACAAATAACAATATGTAAAAGTCTACGTACAATCAGGCTATCACTCCGAATCAAGATGCCTGTACCCTACGTTGCCGAACCAGTGTCAGGACATCATCAATAGCCACACCCTATACAATAAAGTGCAAGTAAAATATTTATTACTACTCACAAGTGGCATACATATGCATGCATAATTAATCTTAAACAATTAACTACCTTTCCTTTGTCGAGACCTGATGAAGGAACCCCCTCATGCCTCCCACTGACATCGGTTGTAGCCTGCAAGAACACAATAAGATGACAATATATATTAGTAAATGTATGAATTTTATTGCTCTAATTGATGGAGATTTAAGCATGTACACCAAATGATATTAAAAAAAACTAATGGGTACATAATTTATAATATACCGTATAGTCATGAAGGCCAAATGAAATGGCCGAAAGTGTGGACTCATCCACCTGTCTCACCTCCTCCTGTGTTATCGTTTGAACATAAATGGAAAAAATATATATACATAAGTGCATGAAACCATTAAAACTAATCTAAATAAATAAATTATTTTTAAATTAAATAAGTCATGTGAAAAATTTATTTATAATGTTTACTCTTACTGTATCAATAGGAGTCAATGGCTCTGCGTGCACCTCCTAAGCACTCTCATGAGATGTAGATGCTACATGAGGTGTTGCAACCTCTATAGCTATGTCTCTTGTATCCTCCTCATCAATATCATGAAACTGATATGTATTAGAATCATTAAGCGGTCTGAGGCACATATACCTACACATAATGCACATATGGGGCTCGCATACATGTGAACTCCGACGAGATGTCGATGTGCCAACAGCATCCGCAGGAGGCAATACTGACCTGGTCTATGTGATCAACTGATCACTTAGTAAATGAATGGCCCTAATAGTCTGTGAGGTAGCCTTTGCAATGATATTGGGATGTTGCACTAGAGGAGGGGGTGCGACATTAGTGGGGGGGACAAAGGTAGTGGCCTTTTGGGGCTGGGAAGATGGCCTAGTCTGAGGAGCTCCTCTACCTACGACCATGTTGGGCCTCATACTCCAATAATCAACATGGTGACCAAGCACAAACTCAGCATACAATTTTTTAATGAAATAAAATGGGACCTCCAAATTGCTATGGAGTGGTTTATCAAAAACCATCCACTAGCGATCCCAAAAGTTTGTGCGCATTGCTTCATTTGTGCACCATTTTATTGATAATTTGGGCTTTTTGGGGTCAACTGGGATTTTGGTTTTAGGATCGACAAAAAGGCCAACTATATCTTCCTTAGTTATATTAAGGGCTGCAATCCCATCATGGTCAAGCCTGTCATCAAATTGGGCGTGCATATCATCACACCAATGAAGAGAAGCATTATGTTGCTGCGTGAGTGTGTCAATGTTTCCAACAATTGTATTTAGTGTGGCAAGCATGGGACCTAATGTAGGTATATTTTGATACGTGTTTTGGAAACCTCGTATTGTGTTCAAATTTTCTTGTATCAAATCTTGTAAAGATTTAGGGTTTAGATATGGGGGATTGTTTTCGGGATCGTAATTTGGTGCGGGAGGGTTATTTTCTTCATTGTTGTCAGCCATGCCTAATTAAATAAAAAACAAATCTAAATTTCATATATTATTACAAATATAAATACAAAACCCTATTTAAAAAAAAAATGCTACATTTAGCATGAAAATGAAATAAATTAATAAAAATTATACAAATAACTACTTATCGAATATGCTCAGAGTCAAATTTGTTGTTTCCAATATCAGGTACCCGAAAATATATCGGGTATATGAAAATCACAGAAAGAAACTTGAAGAAAATCACGCAAGGAAATGAAGAAAAGGGCTCGCGGGTTTCGGATTTATGCCACAGTTATCGGGTACCCGATAAGGTCTGTGCTTTGGTGGTAGGTTTGCCTAGGTGTACTGACACCCAGACCTACTAAAAAGTCAACAAGCGCTTTCATGCACTTTTGGACGAGTGAAAAGTGAATATTTTTCACATCGCCACTTTTTGGCCCCTCATGATCTTGCACATACCCGGCTATCAATTATTAAATAGAAGACTAGGAGGATGAGAAGTTTTGGGTTCTCCTTTGGTAGGAGCATCAAGGGGATTAGGTATTTTTTGGAACCCTTGGAAATGCAGTTATGTACCTTTAGAAGTAAGAACTAATTGGATGTGTGGTAGGGTTAGAAGTATAAGAAGTACTATAAATTTTTTATTAATTGATATTTATGGTCCTAAATTCCTTCATGAGAAAAGAGAGATTTGGCAAGAGGTAAATGACTTCAGTTTGGCATACCTCAATGAAACAATTATTATGGGAGGAGATTTTAATGCGATTCTATGTGAGGCAGATAAGGTAGGAGGCTCCAAGAGAATAACACATACCATGAGAGAATTCAACCAATGGATTGACAACTTGAGAGCCTTGGAAATCATGACAAGGAATGAAGGACACACTTGGTCCAATAGGAGAATAGATTCAAGTATGATAACATAAAAATTGGATAGGTTCTTTTTCTTAGGAAATCTAGCTAACTTTAATTTTGATATGAAAGTGAATATACTTCCTTTGTTAGCCTCTGATCACTTCCCAGTGGGAATTGGCACTTATAGAGGCTAAACTCCCTAAAACAAGAACCCCCTTAAATTTGAAAAGATGTGGCTTTTAGAGGAAGAGTGCTTAAGAAACATAGAGGTATGGTGGAAAGAATCTATTTTTGAAGGATCTAAAACATATATAGTAATGTCCAAACTAAAATTAATAAAAAGGAATCCACTAAATTGGAATCATTCCCAATTTGGCAATATATTTGAGAAAAAGTTGGAAATAGAAAGCAAGTTAGCAAGCTTAAATGAGGAAGTGTTAAGAAGATGTATGAATCAGGTATTATATGAAGAAGAGAAGGATCTAATGATGAAACATGAAGACATCTTAGCTAAAGAGGGGATTTTCTGGAAACAGAGATCTAGAGAGACATGGTTAGTTGAGGGAGATAAAAATACCAATTTTTTAATAACAATTCCAAACAAAGGAGATTGACAAATAGAATTCTGAAATGAAGAAAAAACAACAGGGAATGGATAGAATATCCTAATCAAATAGGAGTAGAGGCTTTAGATTACTTTGAAAAAATCCTCAACAATATAGATGGATCCAATTTGATAGCTCAAAACAAGATTTTAAGTTTCATACCTAAAATCATTATAGAATATCAAAACCAAATTTTAAATACAAAATTTTATATGGAAGAAGTAGAGGTATCCCTTAGAGATCTTCATCCTGATAAATCCCCTAGGCCTGATGGGTTCCCTACATTATTCTATAAAAAATGGTAGTCGTTCATAGGTTCATATATATTAGGGGCTCTTGAAGGAATGAGAAATTCTGTGAAACTGGTGAAAGAAATTAACAACACCTTCCTAGAATTAATCCCCAAGAAACTTGATGCGGACCAATCTTAATGATTTCAGACCAATATCCCTTTGTAATACTTTATACAAACTCCTGACAAAGACCCTTGCAAATAGATTGAAACCTCTCCTACCAACCATTATTTCAGAGGAATAGACAGACTTTGTTCTGGGAAAATCAATCCTAGAAAGAGTGATCATAGCACAAGAAGCCATTCATTTAGTTCAACTCAATAAAACCCCAAGCATGCTCATTAAGTTATATATACATAAAGCCTATGATAAAGTAGATTGGATATTCCTATGTAAATGTCTCGAAGCATTTGGATTCTCAACAAGATGGATCAATTTAATATTTGAATGTATCTCTGGACCACATATGTTAGTACTGATAAATGGATCCCCAGTAGGATTATTTAGAACTTCTCAAGGCTTAAGGCAAGGAGATCCATTGTCCCCCTTTCTTTTTATTATTTTGGCAGAGGCTTTGGGGAGATCAATCTCCATAGCCAAGGAGGAAAATAGAATTAGGGGAATAAAGATTACCTTCGAATCATAAGCAAGTACCCACCAAAAATTTGTAGATGATACCCTTCTATTTGGCGAAGCTAGAAAAGATGAGGCTAGTGCCTTCCATAACATTCTAGAGTCTTATACAGCCGCCTCTGGTCAGAGAATAAATGAGGATAAATCAAATATTTTTTTCCTAAATACAAAAAAAAGAAGAAGAAATTGTTATTTGTAGGATTTTAAATTTTAAAATAGTACATTCCCTTGTAAATATCTTGGGTTTCATTGGATAAGGGGATAAGGTTAACCAACTTGTTGAATGAAGTTTGTAACAACATGGATAAGAAAGCCAAATCATGGAAAGGAAAATGGCTTTCTAGTGCTGGGAGGGCCCTAATGATCAAATCAACCCTTTCAACTTTACCCATCTAGCAAATAATGTGTTTTAGACTCTCAGAAGGTATTAAAGAGAAAATAGTGAAAAAGATGAGATCCTTCTTTTGGAAGGGATCGGGGGATAAATAAAAAATTGATTTGATAGCATGGGATACCATATGTAGAAGAAAAGAGGATGGAGGGATTAGTATGAAGGATATCTCACTCCAAAATAAAGGCTTAGAAGCCAAACTTGTATCGAATATGATTAAAACCCCTGATGCTAAATGGTTAAGGACTTTAAGATATAAATATCTTTAAGGGAAAGATAACTTAAGTATTTGCATAACTCATTCCATGCCTAAAGGCTCTAGAATATGAAACTTTATTAAGGAATGTAGAGACATAATTATGATGGGTCTCTCCTGGGATGTTAAAGATGGGGGTAATTCCCTCTTTTGGGATGACTCTTGGGGTGTATACCTTCCATTAAGATCTGTATTAACAGATGAGAGATCAATAGATCATGCTATTTCTTCAATGGGTTTTTACTTAAATGATTATATTGAATTCTTCGATGATGAAAGGAAAGAAGGTTGGAAATGGAAACCATTAGATCATTTCAATCTCCCTAGGATATTTTTAGACCTCCTAGATGAAACCCTAAAAAATAGAACTATAACTCCTACAAGAGGGGAAGATACAGTTATTTGGGCAAAAGATAAAAATGGGAAATATAGTGCTAAAGAAGGTTATGATCTTCTCCCAAGAATTTATCTAGGAAAATAGATCTCTCAATAGACCTATGCTAGCATAAATATTGTTTGCCTAAAGCACAAATGTTCACATGGGAAGCCTCGCAAAAAAGAATTCTTACAATAGACTGGTTTACCAAAATAGGTTTTAATGGGCCGTCAAGATGTGCTCTTTGTGAGGAGACTGAAGACGTGGGACCATTTATTAATAAGATGTGAGTTTTCAAATAAATATTGGAAATGGTTGTTGGCTAAACTAAATTGGCAATCGACTCTTCAAAATGACTTATTATGCCTTTTAAATAGCTAGCCAAGGAAGGAAAATAATGACCTATAAGGAAAAATATGGAAAATTGCTCCCTCAATGCTAATCTAGGAGATTTGGAAGGAAATAAATAGGAGAATATTCAAAGATTCAAACTTAAACATTAAGAAATTTCTAATTAAATTAGAAGCTTGTATAGTGGAAGTAGTCAATATTAGAAATTTGCTAGGTAGAAAGGATAAGACCTTCTCACTCAGTGACAACTTCCTAAGGAAAAATTGGTATAGATTAAAGATTCCCCCCTTCATGGGCAATAACAGAGAGGAGGTAAAAACCAAAAGGGCCTATTGTGTTTGGAAACCACCAGCAGAAGGTTGGTTCAAACTTAATTTTGATGGAGCATCAAGGGGTAACCCATGGGAAGCAGGGGCAGGATGTTGCATCTTTAATTGGAATGGAAGTAGGATAGTGATCAAATCATTGTACCTTGGAAAAGAATCAAATAATTACACAAAAATATATGCTTTATTAAAAGGGTTAAGGTTATGCAATAAGCTCAAATTAGAGAATGTAGAAATCGAAGGAGATTCAACTTTAGTTATTGGGTAAAAGCACAATAAGTTGTCACCCTTTAACAAAGGAAAAGGCTAACAACACCAAAACTGAAAAACTTCAAGGGCATAAAAGTCACATTCTTGTTTAGAATTTGAAGATGATGCAAATTAATGAAATGTGTGAAATTGGATGAATTTTATGCCTATAATTTGTTTAAATTAATTTGGACAAAAATTAATATATTTTTTCAAATTTTTAGGTCTATTTTTTAATTCCTGAAAAATAATGCAAATCAGGGGGTTTACTTCCCGTCAAATCATTATAAGTAAAACATTATTTTTTCCTCCAATTTAAGAATATGTTTTATATGTCATGTATATCTAGTGCAGGAAAAAAGAAAGAAGTGTTTTTGATCTATATTTTTCCCGTTACAAGTATTTAAAGTCGAACTTACCTGAAATCAACAGTTTTTGTCTCCCACCACTTTTCCCCCTATTAAAACTATACCAAAAATCAAATAAATTATATATTTTTGAAGAAGACTCTCTTCTCTAGTACCGTATATGATTTTAATTTTTTTGAATTGATTTACTATTTTTCTTTATATTCTCCGAATCAACGACTTCTCAAAGCTTTATATACCTACATGTAGCTTTTTTACAAATTTGTTTAACATTTTGTAATT
The DNA here is from genome assembly GCA_027943335.1 of Chamaecyparis obtusa. Classification (NCBI taxonomy): domain Eukaryota; kingdom Viridiplantae; phylum Streptophyta; class Pinopsida; order Cupressales; family Cupressaceae; genus Chamaecyparis; species Chamaecyparis obtusa. Next base: position 654,355 of record BSBK01003857.1, on the reverse strand, counting down.
GAAACAATATAAAATTTATATGTCCAGAATCGTAGTTCCGAGATCTAGAAAAGGGTAGTTTTAGTTTTTTGAAATTTTCTATTTTCAGAAGAGAAAAGAACACCAGAAGTGCAAAATTTTGCATTTTTAGTGTTTTTGAAAGTTTGGTTGCCAACTTGGCATGCCACTTAGGATGACTCAGCTGAGTCTAACTCGACCGAGTAGGACTCAGATGAGTAACCTAAGGGGGTCGGCCCCCTCATGAGCGATTGTGTGGGTGACCCACCCTTTCAAATTGAAGGCTATATATGAAAGTTATTTGTAATATATATATATATATATATATATATATATATATATATATATATATATATATATATATATATATATATATATATATATATATATATATATATATATATATATATTGCAAAGTTTAATTCTTATTTTAGGATATAAGGAGTTTTTGAAGCTAGGAGGCATTTTTTCAGGGAAGTTACAAAGACATTTTGTTTTTGGAGGAGTCTGAAGGCAAGTTTTTTAGTGACAGAGTAAAGTAATAAAAAATTTCTTTCTTAGATATTTGAGCAATGAGGAATAAAAGGACTAGAATAAGGAAATATGATCGTAAAGGGGATGACCAAATGAAAGGTCATAAAAAACTTGTCGAAGAGAAATCAATCGATGTTTAAGAAGAACCTATCAATGTCGAAGGTGTAACTCAACTAGGGGAGGATATTGGTAGTAGTCGAAGTATACATATTTATCCTACAATGCAAAATTTGATGGACATGAATGAGGAATCACTTATTAGTCAAATTGCACCGAAACACTTGGTACCCGAAAGCATTATTAAATTGCATCTCAAAAAACATGTGGATGGAATATTTTGAGAGTAAATCTTTGGTGGGAAAAACACAATTGTTTACAAATTTATTCAGGAAAAAATAAATGACCCCGGTTTTGAGTTATTGGGTATTGATAATAGGAAAATGGTAGGAGGTCAAGTAAAGAGACAATAATTCAAAATTTACAAGATGCATTAAAAGTTGTTGACAGGGTAGATCATAGAGGATCAAATTCAAATGCGGCTAGAAGAGCACTGATGACTATGATTACCAGTAAGAGATTGACACATAGAAATGAAGTTTGAGAAATTTATGATTTACTCAAGGTATCTTGAAGAACTGTTCAGAGATATATTAGGAAGATAAATATGTTGGATATGGACATTGAAAAGAATTGGGTACAAATTTGTAGAGTTCCTCATAAAGATAGAATTTTTGAAGGTGTAAGAAAATAGGTCATTGATTTTTGGACCAATCACTCTTATGTTTCTTCCACTAGAAGGGACACTATACAAATGAAAGATGAAGAGACCAGTATGAAGATTTCACATCCAAAACATTTTTTTGATACTACACAAGTGAATTATTTGAAGTATTCAAGCATGAATTTTCAAATGTGAAAATAGGTCAGAGAATGTTTGAGATGTTGTGCCCTTGCTTCATACACATAAATAAGGTTTGTGAAACACATTGTTGTTGAAATCATGTTGAGTTTCATTTATACTTGCAATCATATAAAAATGTTATGACAATACTTAATCTAGATATGGTTACTGGAAGTACAATAGAATTTCTAAAGTCCATTTTATGTGATAAATCAGAAGAATCAAATTAATTCAATGTCCATTGCATAAAAAATGAATGCAATAATTGTGGAAATCTATAGAAATTTCCTTTACAATTTGATAATATTGCTGTTACAAACCCAGTCCCAATGGAAGAGATTTGAATATGAGATATACCAAACAAAGATAGGAGGTGAATCAAAAAAATTTCATTAAAGGAGAGTGAATTACAGTACCTTCAGT